>CM055066.1:48004971-48464078 GCA_029204045.2 Tillandsia leiboldiana | reverse complement strand
AACTAAAAACTAAACTTAAAAGACCTGCACCAAAAAGAAAGTTTAAAAAAATCAAACAGTATGTCATAGAAAGCAGAATTAGAGGATACGGATTATCAGACTCATCTGAACTGATGCAGCCGAGAATTTGGAAGATTTTCTTTAATCGCTGTTCATTGATGACTGATTCTTATTTACCTTCTTATTTCTTCCTTTAACTCAATGAGTCATTGATATACGTTCTTGCTCGTTGAGAGCCTTTGCTGTTCTTTAGATTGAGGTAACTGATCATCATCATCAGAAGTTGATGGAGGTGCTTGGTGCTTCGGTGCTGGTTGACTGGAGGGTTTGCTGCCGGTGCAGAGGTTTTGCTTGTTGTTGTTGTGCTCGTTGTCGGTGAGGAGGTAATATGGGCCGTCTGGCTTTGTCGAGAGAGACTTTACATTGTTGTTTCATTGATCGTTCCTAGACTGTGCAGTAGGAAACTCGCATTTGTGTCAGCTTTAAATTTTCGAAGAATCGCTGATGATCATTGGTAAGGTAGTCTCTCTGAGGGTGAGCATGTTCCACATAGCGAGCCTCCTCGCCCAGATGATGTAAGGAATGTTTTTAAGTTTGCTGCCCATTGCTGCTGTGGGGTTTCCAAGAAGATAAAGGAATACATCCTATCCCCCGAAGAACCTTCGTGTTCATATTGGAAAGACGTTATAGCAGACACATGAAGTTTAAGTAGCGATACTCAGGTCGTAGCTCTTTTGAAAAGACTGAGTTTCCTGCTGACCCGAGTATCGGGCAAACAGATGCCATCAACGACCCTCTCCAGAGTTGGTGTTGAAAATTTGATTCTTCAGATAATGAGCGCCATCGGCTCGGGCGTTCATCCCTAATACCTCTCCAATCAGTTGGGGCGTTACTTTTAATCTAACATTCTTGACCAATGTTTGAAAGTCTCGACGTCCGCTCTCCTGATCAACGAGATAGCAAGCATTTTGATAGAACATCCTCACTGGTGAAGACAATACCCGTGGTCTCGGGGGAATTGCAAATGGGAGCAAGACCTGTCTGGTCATACAGAGTCCCAAATGGCGGAGATCTTTCCTTCAAGCTTTGACATTAACATGCCTTTCGCCAATGCATTCCCTGTTTTCAAAGTCCTTTATCCTAGCAAGCTGATAAAGTCTGTGGAGGTGCTTGGCTATCAACTGGTTGCTCAATGGAAATTCCTCGAGCACTCCCTCTTTTGCGAGCAACACTTTTTCTTCTTGTCTTCCCAGAAGTTTCTTCCATTGGAGCTTTGCCCTTTGCAGCAGTAGGCGGAGCCTTCGATGTTTCCGCAGGCGCTTTTCCCTTTGAAGCAGTGGGAACAGTTGTTGCTTCAACTTGAAAGCTCATCCCATCGATCGATTCCGTCTCAGATTCTGTATCGGAATCATCTTTAGTTTTCTTCGCTTTCTTAGCCCTCTTGGGCTTGACAGTGTCTCTCGTATGTACCATAGTAGCCAGAAGAAAAAATGATCCAGTGTGATCACCATTGCTATTGGTTTTTTGTGAAAAGAATCCTGTGAGCAACACCTCAAGAACACGAAAAAAATATTAATTTTCAAAAATTAAAAAAATTGTACCAAACAATCATTATCGTGTAGAGAGACTAAGAATCAAATTAGTTTTGCAAAAGAATTTTAAAAATAGATCAATTGCATGATTTTGGAAAATTCCCTATTATATGCCCTAAAACCGAAATTTTTGAAATCGAAGACCAAAAATCCGTTTATCTTGAGAATACCTAGCATATAATCAAAACTAATCTACCCAGAGTTCTTATTTCAAAAGAAATTTGATCAAAAACCATCCACAAATGAAATTGAGACAAGAAATTCATCACGTTTGAGAGGAGGAATAAGAAAAACTGTGAAAAACCGAGATTTGATCAATAAACTTACTTGGAATTGAAGAACTTGAGTTTTGAAAGCTTCCAAGATGGATGAAATCTAGAGAGAGAAGCTCTGGAAACTTTGGAACAAAGATTGGAGTAAAAGAAATCAAACCCTTTTGTTCTATATAAAACCCTAGCCGCGATCCGGATCAGTTCGTGATTACGATCCGGATCGGCTACCCGCAGTGAAAACTGCGTTCGGGATCCGGATCGGCAGGTCCAATCCGATCGTCTGCCCGCAGAAGAATATCTGCGTTCGGGATCCGGATCGGCAGCTCCAATCCGGATCGGCTCCAACTTTTTCTTTAGAAAATTTCAGAGAAATTCTAGAAAAACCAGAAAAAGTTGTAAGCACTTTTGTGTATCAACTTTAAACGAAAATCATCGTTTCATACAACAAGAAATAGATTATACCAAATCTATCAATAACATCCAACAAATGAAACGAAAATTTATAAAAATTAAATCCCTTAAAGTTGAACAACTTCAATTACATCTAACTTGATCTTATGAGTAATGCCTTTATCAAATCATCAATTCGGTAAAGAAAATGAAATACAAAGATCAATAGATGTCTAAATCCAGATAATTAGATAATATATCTAGTCAATTTATTGAAGAGAGTGGCTCTTTGAGCATCTTTCATTAAAATCCCACCTTATACCAACCTTGAAATTTTGACAGAGTCAAGTATTTCAACATGCATTTTAATTAATCAAACTTGAAAACCTTGCTTGGTATACATGTGGTAGCTGCACACAGTACTCGACGACCGAGGTGGTAGCTCTTTCCTCCATGTGGGTGGTAGTTTTCACACTCCATTGGGATGTAACTCTTTCCACATCTTTTGAGCATAATACTTTTTCTTTGACTCCCCCTCAATTGGCTATCAATTATTTAGAGATAAAGTATTCAGCCAAATATTGATCTCGATTTCATACTCGACTAAACAGTCAAATAAGATAAAAACTACCCAAGATCATCGAGAGAGAAATTGACTTTGATCAAAACAAGAGATGATTTAATTGACATAAATGATCATTGCATCAAATGAAATATTATGATATCTAAAGCATAATAATTTCTAAACATATAAAAGGATGCAGTTAAAGTCAATAAAACTAATGCTCAATTAATGTTCTATGTCTAAGCATAGATAATGAACAAAACACAAAAACAAAACCTAACCTAAACAAGAGTTTCAAAAAGGGTTATTTCAAGGAAAGCATTCCAATTGCTTTACGCAAATGAATAAAACGTTTTTGATCCAAAGGTTTTGTTAAAATGTCAGCTAATTGATCTTCAGTTGAAATGTAGGAAATTTGAAGAATATTTGATTCAACTAGCTCTCTAAGAAAATGATATCTAAGTTCAATGTGTTTTGTTCTAGAGTGCAACACAGGGTTTTTTGAAATGTTTATAGCACTTGTGTTGTCACATAAAACAGTTACCGAAGTTGCTGAAATCCGGAAGTCGCTCAACACGCTTTTCATCCAAATAAGTTGAGTTGAACAACTACCCGCTGAGATGTATTCCGCTTCGGCAGTCGAGAGTGCAATGCAGTTTTGCTTTTTACTATGCCATGCAACAAGACATGGCCAAGATAAAAACATGCACCACTCGTACTTTTCCGATCATCCACAGATCCTGCCCAATCGGCATCTGAGTATCCAATAATATCTAAACTTGTTCCCATAGGATACCAAATTCCGAATTAATGGTTCCTTTGATGTACCGGATGATCCGTTTCACCGCTTTCAGGTGAACCTCCTTTGGTGCTGATTGATATCTCGCGCAAATCCCAACACTAAAGGATATATCCGGGCGACTAGCTGTGAGGTAAAGTAGACTTCCAATCATGCTGCGATAGAGTTTCTCGTCTACATTATCACTAAGAGATTTACTTCCTAATCCCTTATTGCTAGTTCCCATAGGAGTAGGAAAATCTTTAGAATCTTCTAATCCGAATTTCTTTACCAACTCCTTTGCGTACTTGGATTGACACAGATGGATGCCTCACCATTTTGTTTCACTTGCAATCCAAGAAAGTATGTCAGTTCGCCCATCATAGACATCTCAAATTCGCTTTCCATGGTTTTGCGAATTTAGAAGCATCATTATCCTTTGTTGCTCCAAACACAATGTCATCGACATAGATTTGTGCAACAATGAAGTTATTTTGATAATGCTTCACAAAGAGAGTCCGATCTGCTCCCCCTCGAGTATAGCCCTTCTCCAAAAGGTGCTTTGTCAACCTTTCGTACCAAGCTCGCGGTGATTGTTTTAAACCATAAAGAGCCTTTTTCAAACGAAAAACATGGTTAGGTAGTTTACAGTCTACAAAGCCTTTCGGTTGAGCCACATAAACTTCCTCATTTAAAAACCCATTTAAAAACGCGCTCTTAACGTCCATTTGAAAGAGTTTTATTTTAAAGTGACAAGCAATAGCGAATAAGATACGAATGGACTCGAGTCTAGCTACAGGGGCGAACGTTTCATCAAAGTCTATACCTTCTATTTGAGGGTAGTCTTGAGCAACTAAACGTGCTTTGTTCCTGATGATGGTACCATCCTCATTTTTCTTGTTCTTGAAAATCTATTTAGTACCGATCACATTGTGTTGCTTCGGAGGCGTCGTTAATTCCCAGACTTTGTTGCGTTCAAACTGATGGAGCTCTTCCTGCATTGCTTCAATCCAGTAGTCATCCTGAAGAGCTTCATCGACATTCTTTGGTTCGATCATGGAAACGTAACAGGCAAATCCACAAACCAACTGTCTCCGAGTTTTGACTCCTTCTTGTGGGTCTCCAATGATGTTTGATTCAGGATGATCCTTGGAGATGCGTAACGTTTGTTGTAATGGAGTACTCGGAGGTACATGAGATGATTCCTGCACATCAGATAAGCTTGAAGAACCATTAGATGCATCATTAATATTGGAAGTATTATCATGAGAAGATGCACTTACAGGAGTATCATCATCAAGAGAGATATCAGGGGTAGATTTATCAGATGCAAAGTGGAAAGCTTCATCTACTTTAATATTTATAGATTCTACGATCGTCTTAGATTCCAAGTTAAATACCCGATATGCTCTACTATTCGTAGAATACCCCAAGAAAATCCCTTCGTCACTTCGAGAGTCAAACTTTCCAAGATTTTCGCGGTCCCGTAAATGTAACATCGACTCCCGAAGATACGAAAATATTTGATGTTGGGTTTTCTACAACACCATAGTTCATATGGTGTATTTAACGTTCCCGGGCGCAAATAAACTCGATTAATAACATAGATTGCAGTGTTCACAGCTTCAGCCCAAAATGTAGCGGTAAATTCCGGCTATGAAGCATAACACGTGCCATCTCTTGAACAACCCTGTTTTTGCGCTCGACAACACCATTCTGTTGAGGTGTATAGGGTGCTGAGAATTCATGCTTAATGCCGTTGGAAGTGCAAAAATCAATGAATTTAGGAATTTATGAATTCTCCACCTCTATCACTTCTAACACGAATGATCTTTTCATTCTTTTCAATCATAATACGAAGGCAAATCTCGTGAAAAGAATCAAAAGTATCAGCTTTCTCTTTTAAAATGCTATCCAAGAATACGAGAGAAATCATCAACCAATAAGAAAATATACCATTTACCTCCCAAGGATGGTTGACGTGTTGGCCCTATAAGATCCATATGCAATAATTCCAAGGGCTGTTTGGTACCGACGTGGTTCAGGTTTTTGTGTGCAACCCTTGATTGTTTTCCCTTGAGACAACCACCACACACAATATTTTGTTCAAGTGAAAGTTTAGGAACCCCCTTGACCACGTCTTTGTTCGAAATTCTAGCAAGTTTCTTAAAATTTATGTGTCATAGCCTTTCATGCCAAAGTGTTTCATTATTCAAAGAGGTTAAGTTACAATTTTCAGAGATTTTATTGGGAACAACATAACAATTGTTTTCAGATCTAACCCCTTTTAAAAAGAAAACATGATCCTTATCAGTTACAATGCATTCAACAGATGAAAAATTAACAAAAAAACCATTGTCGCAAAGTTGACTGATACTAATGAGGTTAGTCTTAAGCCCATCAACAAATAATACATTATTCAGAATCGGGCCATCTGGAATAGGTACTGTTCCTTTTCCAACAATTTGGAAGACTGGCCATCTCCGAAAACCACAAGTCCTCCGGAGATTTTCCTCAAGATTTTGAAAGCAGTTTTTTGTCACCGGTCATGTGACGAGAACAGCTGCTATCCAGATACCAAGACGAATTATCATATGCATGCAAGGAAATATTTGTAACAAGACAAGGGAAAACTTCACCTTCGCGTACCCAAACCTTTCGAGTTTTGGTGTACGTCGGAAATGATTGTGAGGTTGATACCTTTGGTGAAAGCGTCTTGTTTGATCCGTCGCTTTTCCTTGACGTCGTCGTCTTGTTTGATGAACTACCGAGGCTCTTTTCCTTCAAAGAATTTGCATTCGATTTCCGAGGAATCACCCTTTTGGTAGTCGTTGCAAGAAGTGCTTGAGTTGACCCTTTGGCTCCCATCTTGCAATTTCTCCTTATGTGCCCTGCAAAATTACAACGAAAACATACCTTAGTGCTTGACGATCCCGAGGAGGGTGAAGTAGGCTTGTTGTCGTTGCTTGTCGTGAATTCTGGTGTTGGAGGAGGAGATACCGACTGAGGCACGAAAACTGTCCCAACCGAACTAAAATCGTCTTTAGTTCGATTGTATCCGAGGCCGAACTTGTTTGATTGACCAAGACCAAGAGGCTTATCCAACTTACTCCTTCCTGATGAGAATCGCTATAAGTCATCCTTGAGTTGGATAATGGTCTCTGTCATTTCCAATTTTTCCCGTCGAGCCTCGCCGTTGAGCTTCAAGAAGTAATTCGCTTTGTTAACCATATCTATATAATTCTTCTCGAATTGCTCATTGGACTCTTGAAGGGAAACATTTGCTTTTATCAGATTATCCCTTTCCACTTCAAGATCGGTCGAGAGAGAAGTTACCCCTTTTAGTTCTTCTTCGAGATCCTGCAATCTCCCTCTCAACCCCTTGTTTTGCTTAGCCAGTTTCTTTGAATCCCTCAAAAGTCTATGGTAGGCTAGAGCAAAATCTTCACCTTCCGAATCATCCGATTCATTGTCCGTTGCATTCTTTTCAACAGTGGAGTTGGACAATGAGTCGGATGTACTTGCCATTAAGCACATGAAGGGTGAAGATGTGGACGCGTGGAACGCAGTTGCGTTGTCTTCTTCATCACTTGACGATGACTCATTTGACGATGAGGTGTCATCCCAAGTGACGGCTTGCATCGCCTTCTTCTTAGACGGATTCTTAGTTGGACATTCCGTTGAGATATGGTCGTACCCTCGGCACTTGAAGCATTGGACTTGTCCTTCTGTGCTTTTCTTATCCTTAGAAAAGCCTTCTTGCTTTCTTGACTTGTAACTTGAAGAACCCTTGCCTTTCTTCCACTTTCCGAAGGATGGAGTTTTGCTTGAATTACCCCTTCGAAAATTTCGGCGAAACTTCCTTGTCAAGAGAGCGAGCTGCTTCTCAAAGTCCTCCATAGATAAATTCTCGTCATCGCCTGAGGAGGATGAATCCGCGTCTTCTTCTTTTGTTGTTTTCAAAGCATAACCTGAAGACTTAGAAGAGGATGCCTTTCCTGAAGAATAGTTAGTAGGAAATGTCATTTCATAAGTTTGTAAAGAACCAACTAATTCTTCTACACGGATTTCGTCCGGGTGTTTAATAGTTTCAATGGCTGTAACCTTGGAACGAAATCTTTCAGGAAGAGTTCTTAAGATCTTTCTTACAATTTTATATTCTGGAATCTTCTCTCCCAAGTTAGCACATGAGTTTACGATGTCTGGCAATCGTGTGTAATAGTCAGTGAACGATTCATTTTCTGCCATGAAAATAGAGTCAAACTTGCTCGTAAGCATTTGCAGTTTCTGAATCTTCACAAGGTTAGTTCCCTCATGCGTAACTTGAAGAACATCCCAGATTTCTTTCGCAGTCTCACATGCCGAGACACGAGAGAACTCTGTTTGTGATAAGGCATTAAATAAAGCATTTATTCCCTTGCCATTGTAAGAAGATATATCAATCTCTTCCTTGGTCCATTTCGACCTAGGTTTGATGGTGCGAACATCACCAATAATTTCAGTTGGATTAGACCATCCTAATTCAATTGATTGCCACACCCGTTCGTCGATGAAAATTAAAAAGGCTTTCATCCGTACTTTCCAGTACGCATAATTTGTTCCATCGAAGAACGGGGGTCTGTTGATGTTTCCACCTTCAACCATTGTTTACAACCCTATTCCCGCTCTGATACCACTTGTTGGGTTATATGAATAATAGGATATAAATAGGGGAAAAAACACCTAGAGGGGGGTGAATAGGTGTAAACCATAAACACTTAAAAATCTTTGCGATATAAAAATCCAATGCGGAAAAATAAATAACACGCAGAGATTTTTACGTGGAAAACTCCAAACCGGAGTAAAAAACCACGGGACCGATAACACGGTGAAATCCACTAGAATTAAACACGTACAAGGTGATATACCGTACTCACAGACGACTCAACCTTTTCCATACGCTCCTAGTTGATCTTCTCCGCTCGCTCCACGACGCTTCTCGAATCCACGATGTGCGTCCAACGCCGAATCCACGGCGTCCAACGTCGAGTCCACGGCGTCCGACCGAATCCACGGTCTTCACCTAGTACCACGCTTCGAATCCACGAACGTACCTCGCTCCGAATCCACGAGAGCGGTTGCACCTTGAATCCACAAGGCCACGCGAGTCCACGCGCCGATTTTGGGGTAAATCGTTGTTTTTTTGGGTGGTGATGATCCGCCGAATACTTAGATTAGAAATAGATCGGAAATACCATCTAGGTATTCATTGATTTGATTCTACTCAGAATATGAGTATAAAAACCTAGAATCAAATCAATCAATATAGATGAAGAAACATAAGATTAAATCTAGTATTTCCTTTCTTCTCTATATGTGGATCTTAGGCCGTATATAAGATTATATTTTATTATGACGCCTATTTGGATTAACCCTAGAAAAAGAATCATAGGGTCTATTTATAGGTTAGAAACCCTTGGAAGAAGATAAGGATCAAAAACTAACCTTTTTTGGAGTTTTTACATGACGACGATCCGGATTGCAGTAGCGAGAAGAACAGTTTCCAGAAAAGCGAAGGTTCGGGATCCGGATCGAAGTGCTTGATCCGGATCGTTCATACAGTTCACCAAACATCAACGTTCGGGATCCGGATTGCGAAGCCTGATCCGGATCGTTCAATTAAAATGGTAAACTCAGTGTTCGGGATTCGGATCAAGGGAAGCTACGATCCGGATTGAACTGGTGTATGAACGAACCACCTTCGGGATTCGGATTGAGCAGTCTGATCCGGATCCTGAACATGTCCCATGTCCAGTTTTTGATATTTATGCAATAACAAATCCATCCAAGTGTTTCTACGCTATAAGAAGTATTCGGATCACCAAAGATATTAAGTTAAACAAACCTGATCCTTTTGAATTCTTCTTTCTTGAGATTGAGTTATATGATCCAACTTCCTTTACCTTCAATCTTCAAGACTTAACCGAATTCACGAAATACGCCAACTCAAATTCCGTAACAGTGGTCCGGAATTCCATGCACCTTTTCTGATGAATCCACTGTTTAGAACACCTATTGTTGGTGTGTCTGGCCCATAGTGCATCAAAGGGATGCCACAGATGGACCCTTTGTGTCTTGGTTAGCTGATTTGGCCTTTGGTCGTATTTGTCGAATTTTAGAAAAGGTTTTGGGCCAATCTGAGGTTGGATTTGGATTCAGCGCGGAAAAACGCTTGAAAACGGCTATTTGCTTGTTAAATTTGGAGTCCGGATGACCAAAAATGGCTTCCGGAAGTTTCTGGAGTTTTTCGGTGCATGGGGAAGGGCCGTGGACCGGCCGAAGCCACGTGGCGGCCTGTTATTGGCCGGCTCACGCAGCTCGGTCCACGGGGATGCGCGGCAGTGCATGGACCGCGAGCGGGGGACGCGTGGCGTGCCCGGAATGGCCGGCGCACGCGGCACGGCTCAGCGTCTTTGCGCGGCTGCAGTGGACCGGGCGCACGACACGTGGCGGCCTGCAATTGGCTGGCTCACGTGGGCGCGGTGCACGGTGTGCGCGGAGGGGCGCCTCGGGACGGCGCGCACACTGTGGCGCCAGGCGGGCGGTCGGCCGCACTCGAGTGCGGCCACGTGTCGCCTCGCGTGTGGGCGGCCGTACCTACCCCCGCTGACCGCGGAGGGACACGTGGCGCGCAGCGGGCCTCCTCGCACGGCTGTCCCCTGTTCGTGTACACGTGGCAGCCCCAGAGGGTTTCGGGCGCGTCGGACGGGAATCCTCAGACCGGACTTTCGGGCGCAGTGCGCCCGAATCCTGCGCCCGAATCCGGCCCACTTCTGTGGTGGGCTGGGCCTATATAAAGGCTTCTTTGGGTTCTATCTCGAGTTTTTGTGCCATTTTTCACTGTGACTTCTTCAGGAGAAATTCCCCACACGCAGTGTACAATCCATTGGAGGACTTTGAAAATTTTTGGAGGCACGCTTCCCGAGGTTCGTGATTTTACGGCGCGGCGCGACGCTTGTTTTCCGGCGACCCGCTCCGTCCCTTCTCAGTGTTTGGGCTCCCCCAACTCACCCCGACTTCCGATTTCGCCGATTCTCGCGCCGTTGGACTCATGACAGGTAGGGCTTCAACTCCTATGTTTTGAGGTTCCTCGTTTTCCGTGCTGACCTTGGAGTTTCCCGAGCTTCCATTTGACCCCTTTTTCTTCGCGGATTTTTGGACAGCACTGCGGTGTTCTAGCCGTATCTTTTCGCACAGACGTCGGATCGAGGCGATTCACAAGGCAATTTCCATATACACTTCGTAAGGAATCTCCTGGATTTTTCCCTGGATTTTTGGAATATTTTACGAAGGTGAAAGTCTCCTTTTACTGTGGTTCTTTGACACAGAATTTCTGGACAGTTTAGTTTGGGGTGTTTCCCTTGCAGAATTTGTAACTCAGCGTAGAAAACTCGGATTTGAACGTGCAGGTACTCGTTTTGACGGGTTCGTCGCGAGGATCGCGACAGTATTTTTGTTGGAGTTTTTCGGGCAGATCTTGTAGGTGAAAATTATAGAATAGTGGACTTCTGTAATTTGGGACAGATTTTGTGATGTATTGTGTGATTAATTGTTGTATGTTCCTTTGGGGAATGTTGTACAGTTTTGTGGAGGTTGTTTGGACAGAGCGTGGACATCACTTTTGGGACCAGGATTTAGCGCTCGAGGTGGGTGTTGTTGTTAATCTCTACTTTTGACTAACCCACTTGGCTTATTGGAGTGTTTTCCATGTTGGGAAGTCAATTGCACCCTCTGAATGATATTTGCATGCTTATGTGAAATGGATGGGACATATGTTAGTACTTGCTTACTAATGACATTAGTGAATTAGAATGGTAATATCACTTGAGAAATAGAAGGCTTTATTAGTAACATTGTGAATGTTATGCATGATTTACTAGTACATAGGGTACTTAGACCATTGTGATGAATTATTGCCAGCATGCTTTATTTCACGGACACTTGCATCTATCTTACCAAGTACAGGACAATTGCATGCTTGTTTGGACATTTGGTTAGGCCACTATTTACTACTGCACTATCATACTGGGAAATGACTTAGGAGAAACCATATTTAGTTGTTCTCCTTTCTATTCAGTTGCATGTTGCTCAAGTTAGAGCAGGGGTATAGGATAGTGTAGTCGAGGCCATCGAGTCAGGGTCAGATTAGACTCGATTTGGATCGTGGGGTGTTGTGGCAACCGCGGACATTGGGCGGTTAGCCAGCTGTTGATTACCTTATCAGATTTGGACTTGTGGGGTGTTGCGGCGACCGCGGACATTGGGCGGTTGACCGGATGTTTTACTTATGCATCAGATTGGGTTTCAGGTTTCTTTAGTGGATAGAGATTTCCACTTTGATCATAGTCATGATCAAAGTCCTGCTAGATTGAGATACTTGTTACAGAGCTATTTTACTCGTGTGGGTCGCTCCCCTCGAGTGCCACTCCGGAGTGTGCGATCGGACGGTTATAGAGTTGCCGATCTGTTACTTATTTTGGGATGCGAGCCATGTGGGCCGATCCTGCGGTTTCGAGCCATGTGTGCAGATTCCGCTGAGCAGGCAATGCCAGTTTTACTGGTGGCACATGATTGGGTTATTGGGACAGATACAGTTTTCTGATGCATTCATACAGTCATATCTTTTGATACTGCATTTAGAGGCATTGTAGTGATAGTTTTTCCTTATCAGTAGCCTTCTTAGTTTACTACTGTTTTTTCCTTTTTGCCTCTAGTTGACCTAGTGGGCACGTCAGAGTTTGAGGTTTTCCCACTAGGGGAGGCTACTGTTTTATATAGTAGTTCTCACCCCCATTGTCTCTCTTTTCTTTTTCTCCCTTTGTTTTGCAGACTCTTCTACGGGAGTTGCAGGGCCGTCTCGGGCAGAGCGAGGCAAGGAGATAGCGGATTAGGTAGCTCATCTACCCCCGACTTCGAGTTTAGTCGTGTATTAGTTGTACCCCTTTCTTATCTCAGACAGTTGTAGTTTATTTTGGGTCTGGCTCTTGCCAGCTGTTTGTACTTATTTGGTGAGCTGGGAGAGACACTTGTATATTTTGAGAGTTTTTACTTTGCTTTTACTTTCTAGCTGTAGTCTGAGATGTTGTAGCTTTATTTTAGCTCTGTTTATGCTCCTTTATCTATATCTCTTATATCTGAGCAGGTTACCAGCGCTTCGTGTACACGGGAAATTCTGTGTGCACGGCGGATCTGTGGACGGGCCCGGGTTCTGGTTTACACCCGGTGCGTGACAGATTAGTTGGTATCAGAGCTTAGGGATAGGTCAGTTGGGACTTAGGAAAAACCCTAGGCTTTTGGCAGACCCTAGGATGATAGGGCGTGAGTGGCGTGATATTTTGCGAAAGTCGGTGATTTTGGTCAGTTGACTCTTCTAGTGAGTGAAGAGGGATCGACGTACCCTATTTCTGTTGAACAATTATGTTGGCTGCAGACAACATAAAGTTGCAGAAATAGGGAGATGTCTTTGACTTTCGCTAGATTGGGTCTTGTGGGGTTGTGTTACTGATTTTTGGTTTCCTGTGGCAGGATGTCTCCGCGTCGTCGTTCACCCACCCGGGGTACCCCCGCACCTTCCGGGGAGTCTGAGCGGGCGGTATCCGCCGAGTTGGGAGAACTGCGGGCTTTGGTGACCCATTTGGTGGCGAGGAGCTTTCGTCAGGACCAGCGCCTGGAGCAGTTACTGACGCAGCGGGGTGACTTGGCGGTTGGCGAGGGGGCCGGGGCTTCAGAGCAACGTCCATACAGGAAACGCCCAGCCCCCGATGATGATGGACAGGCCAGTTCTGGGAGGTCATCACGACCCCCGCGGCCCCAGCCTCCGGGCCGTGGGCGTCTTGATCGACAAGGACCTGGTGGATTTTTAGGGCCACCGCAGCAGCAGTCTTTGCAGTCTCGAGCGTTGGCCCGGTGCGTTTTCTGTAGGGAGCAGCATCCATCTGATACCTGTGACTTGAGGGAGGGTCGATGCTTCCGATGTGGGCAGCCAGGCCACATCCGAGCTACGTGCCCCTTCCGGACCTTAGCGGTACCTTCTCCAGTATTGGCCCCTACCGCGTCCCAGCAGAGGTCGCGATCACGACTTCAGAGACGGCAGCAGTAGCCGCGGCAGTTACGGGTCCCGGGCAATTGTATCTTCTGTGGGGGTCAGCACTTTCCCGGTAGTTGTGATCAGCGACAGGGACGCTGCTACCTTTGTGGCCTGTTTGGACATTTCCGAGTTACGTGCCCTCTCTCGGCACGTGCAGCATCGACTTCGGCATCTGTTCCTACCACTTCCCAGCTACGACCGGGAGCTTCACCGACTGGTCTCCAGGCAGACCGAGTTTCGCCTCCACACCTTTCTGGTGAGAGACAGCCGATGTTGAGTGATTTGGGCGGCTTAGCACAGGCGGGGGATTCTGCTACGGCTGACTGTGTAGTAGCAGGTATGATTTATTTCTGGCATTTGGATTCATGTCTTATTTGTTATACGAGCATCACATTCTTTTTAGTAGATCTGTTGCATCATTGCATGGGTTAGAGGTAGGGCTTTTACCACGTGCACGAGAGGTTCAGTTTCCCGATTACACTTTGCACGTGGAGGAGTGTTAATGGTCCTGCCCGATGCAGATCGAGTCTTGGATTTTGCCAGCGGACATGATGGTCCTGTATCAGCTGTGAGATTTTGTTACAGTACTTGGGATGTTTGGCTGGCTCGCTATTTTGTGGCAATTGATCGCGCCGCAAGAATGGTGACCTTTAGCGAGCCAGGCCAGGAGATGTTTGTGTAGAGGGTGCCTGAGTGCTTTCTTCGCCTCGGTAGTTTCGACTTCCCGTGTGAGGCAGATGACGCGCAGTGGATGCGTGGCCTTTTTGGCTTGTGGGGTTAAGGAGCCTACGGCGGCATCGGGACCCGGGAATATCCCTATTGTCCCCGAGTTCCCGGATGTGTTTTCACTAGAGCTGACTAGTATGCCGCCGGATAGGGAGATCGAGTTTTGATTGACGTAGTCCCAGGAACTACGCCAATCTCTAAGGCTCCTTACCAAATGGCACCGGCTGAGCTGCGTGAGTTAAAGGCGCAACTTCCAGATTTAATAGACAAAGGTTTTGTGAGACCAGGTGTATCGCCTTGGGGAGCGCCGGTGCTATTTGTGAAGAAGAAAGATGGGTTGCTTCGTTTGTGTGTGGATTTCAGGGAGCGTCAGTGTTCTCGAAGATTGATCTCCAGTCAGGTTACCACCAGCCGAGGGTGAGGGTCGAGGACATCCCTAAGATGGCTTTTAGATCCCGGTGCAGGCATTATGAGTTCCCTGTTATGCTTTTTGGTTTAATCAATGCCCCTGCTACATTATGGATTTGAAGAACCGGGTATTTCAGCCGTACTTGGACCAGTTTGTCGTTGTGCTCTTTGACGACATTTTGATTTACTCCCGAAGGGATATAGAGCATGAGGAGCACTTGAGGTTAGTGCTGCAACTTCTGCGAGAGAAGAAGCTGTACTCCAAGTTTAAAAAGTGCGAATTTTGGCTTCGGGAGGTTGCATTTTTGGCCACTTTGTATTAGCTGCTGAAGTGGCAGTTGACCCGACGAAGATTGATGTTGTTCGGGATTTGCCTAGACCGACGACTGTTACTCAGGTCCGCAGTTTTTGGGCTTAGCGGGTTATTATCGTTGGTCTGTAGAGGACTTTGCGAAGCTCTATTCCCCTGATCAGTTTGACTAGGATGGGGATAAGGTTTGTTTGGATTGAACTGTGCCAGCTGAGCTTTGAGGAGCGGATGAGGGGTTTGGATTTCGGCACCAGTTCTGGCTTTGCCAGTGAGGGGCGATGGATACGTAATTTGTAGTGGCGCCTTTCACAGCGGTTTGTGATGTGTTTTGATTCAGCTTAGTAGGGTAAGTGCTTATGCTTCACGGCAATTAAAGAATTACCCTACGAAGGATGTGGAGCTTGCGGCTGTGGTGTTCGCGTTGAAGTTGTGGCGGCATTACTTCTAAGGAGAGCACTGTGAGATTTACACTGATCATAAGAGTTTGAAGTACTTGTTTACTCAAAAGAAGCTGAATTTGAGGCAACGCCGGTGATTGGAGTTACTAAAGGACTATTATTGGAGCATCCTTTATTATCCCGGCAAGGCCAATGTTGTAGCAGATGATTTGGATAGGAGGTCAGTGCAGAGTTTGAGCATGTCGATCACGCAGCAGGCACCGCTTGTGGAGTAGTTGAGGCGTCTACAGATTGAGATGGCATCCCCTTGGGTCTCTACTAGACTCATGTCTATGGTATTGCAGCCCACTCTGTTGGATAGGATTAGGGAGACACAGAGTGAGGACCCCCACTTGACGAGAATCAGATTACGACTTCAGGCAGATCAGATAGGAAATATTGCAGTGGATGGCTCGGGAGTACTACGGGACAGAGACCAGAGTTGAGAGGGGCCCATTATACACCTTTTACCCGTCACTCTGGTGGTACTAGGATGTATAAGGACCTCAAGGCACACTTTTGGTGGTTCGGAATGAAGCGGGACATTGGAAGATTTGTGGCTCACAGTTTAACTTGTCAGCAAGTGAAGGTCGAGCACCGAGTTCTTGCTGGCAAGTTGCGAAGTCTTCCAATTCCCGAGTGGAAGTGGGACCACATCACTATGGATCTCGTCACAGGACTGCCGGGGGCACAGTGTGAATCCGAAGCGATTCGGGTTATCGAGGATAGACTCACCAAGTTTGCACACTTCTTGCCTGTACGGATGACTTGGTTGTTGGAGCGTTTTGCTCTTTGATTTTTTGGTTGAGGAGGTTGAGTTACGCGGTGTACCCGCCTCAACCTTATCTGTTTGGGACCCGAGGTTGTACCGCTTTTAGTGGGGGAGTCTACAGTCGGCCTTAGGAACCCAGCCCCGATTTAGCACAGCGTTCCACCCACAGGTCGATGGATAGTTTAAGCGCACCATACAGACCCTCGAGGATATGTTGAGAGCGTGCGTTATGGATTTAGAGGAGGGCGGTACCGGCACTTAGCATGGGTTGAGCTTGCGTACAACAACATCTAGTAGGCGAGTATTCAGATGGATCCGTTCGAGGCGTCGTATGGACGCATGTGTCGGTCGCCCTTGTATTGGAGTGACGTGGGTGAGAGGAGGACTTTGTGACCGGATCTACTGTTGGAGGCAGAGGAGAAAGACAGATTAGTCGGATTAGTTCGCCGACATCTTGAGATAGCCCAGAGCCGTCAGAGGAGCTACGCCGATACTCGGCGGTGAGACCTAGAGTTTCGAATGGGTGATCAAGTCTTTTTGGAGGTCCCGCCTTCGAAAGAAGTCCGGAGTATTGGTGTTCGTGGGGAGCTCAGTCCCCGTTCTATCCGACCCGTCGCACGTGTTTGACTTCACTTCTTTGGAGGTCGGCGAGGATTTTGGTTGAGGAGCGCCAGTTGTGAATTCTTACTCGTGAGGTGAGGGAGTTGCGCAACCGGGCCATTCCGTTTGTGAAGATCTTGTGGAGCAATCACGAGGAGCGTGAGGCTACTTGGGAGCTGGAGATAGTGATGAGTGATATCTACCCCCTTCCTGTTCGAGGCTACCGGTTGAGGTACGTTTGTTTGTTGTTTTTCTTGTTTCGCGGACGAAACTCCTTTTAGTGGGGGAGGATGTAGTGGTCCGAAATTCCATGCACCTTTTCTGATGAATCCACTGTTTAGAACACCTATTGTTGGTGTGTCTGGCCCATAGTGCATCAAAGGGATGCAACAGATGGACCCTTTGTGTCTTGGTTAGCTGATTTGGCCTTCGGTCGTATTTGCCAAATTTTAGAAAAGATTTTGGGCCAATCTGAGGTTGGATTTGGATTCAGCGCGGAAAAACGCTTGAAAACGGCTATTTGCTTGTTAAATTTGGAGTCCGGATGACCAAAAACGGGCTTCCGGAAGTTTCTGGAGTTTTTTGGTGCATGGGGAAGGGCCGTGGACCGGCCGGAGCCACGTGGCGGCCTGTTATTGGCCGGCTCACGCAGCTCGGTCCACGGGGAGGCGCGGCGGTGCATGGACCGCGAGCGGGGGACGCGTGGCGTGCCCGGAATGGCCGGCGCACGCGGCACGGCTCAGCGTCTTTGCGCGGCTGCAGTGGACCGGGCGCACGACACGTGGCGGCCTGCAATTGGCTGGCTCACGTGGGCGCGGTCCACGGTGTGCGCGGAGGGGCGCCTCGGGACGGCGCGCGCACTGTGGCGCCAGGCGGGCGGTCGGCCGCACTCGAGTGCGGCCACGTGTCGCCTCGCGTGTGGGCGGCCGTACCCACCCCCGCTGACCGCGGAGGGACACGCGGCGCACAGCGGGCCTCCTCGCACGGCTGTCCCCTGTTCGTGTACACGTGGCAGCCCCAGAGGGTTTCGGGCGCGTCGGACGGGAATCCTCCGACCGGACTTTCGGGCGCAGTGCGCCCGAATCCTGCGCCCGAATCCGGCCCACTTCTGTGGTGGGCTGGGTCTATAAAAAGGCTTCTCTGGGTACTATCTCAAGTTTTTGGGCGCTTTTTCACTGTGACTTCTTCAGGAGAAATTCCCCTCACGCAGTGCACAATCCATTGGAGGACTTTGAAGATTTTTGGAGGCACGCTTCCCGAGGTTCATGATTTTACGGCGCGGCGCGACGCTTGTTTTTCGGCGACCCGCTCCATCCCTTCTCAGTGTTTGGGCTCCCCCGACTCACCCCGACTTTCGATTTCGCCGATTCTCGCGCCGTTGGACTCACGACAGGTAGGGCTTCAACTTATATGTTTTGAGGTTCCTCGTTTTCCATGCTGACCTTGGAGTTTCCCGAGCTTCCATTTGACCCATTTTTCTTCGCGGATTTTTGGACAGCACCGCGGTGTTCTAGCCGTATCTTTTTGGACAGACGTCGGATCGAGACGATTCAAAAGGCAATTTCCATCTACACTTCGTAAGGAATCTCCTGGATTTTTCCCTGGATTTTTGGAATATTTTCCGAAGGTGAAAGTCTCCTTTTACTGTGGTTCTTTGACACAGAATTTCTGGACAGTTTAGTTTGGGGTGTTTCCCTTGCAGAATTTGTAACTCAGCGTAGAAAACTCGGATTTGAACGTGCAGGTACTCGTTTCGACTGGTTCGTCGCGAGGATCGCGACAGTATTTTTGTTGGAGTTTTTCGGGCAGCTCTTGCAGGTGAAAATTACAGAATAGTGGACTGTTGTAATTTGGGACAGATTTTGTGATGTATTGTGTGATTAATTGTTGTATGTTCTTTTGGGAAATGTTGTACAGTTTTGTGGAGGTTGTTTGGACAGAGCGTGGACATCACTTTTGCGCTCGAAGTGGGTGTTGTTGCAAATATCTACTTTTGACTAACCCACTAGGCTTATTGGAGTGTTTTCCATGTTGGGAAGTTAATTGTACCCTCTGAATGATATTTGCATGCTTATGTGAAATGGATGGGACATATGTTAGTACTTGCTTACTAATGACATTAGTGAATTAGAATGGTAATATCACTTGAGAGATAGAAGGCTTTATTAGTAACATTGTGAATGTTATGCATGATTTACTAGTACATAGGGTACTTAGACCATTGTGATGAATTGTTGCCAGCATGCTTTATTTCACGGACACTTGCATCTATCTTACCAAGTACAGGACAATTGCATGCTTGTTTGGACATTTGGTTAGGCCACTATTTACTGTTGCACTATCATACTGGGAAATGACTTAGGAGAAACCATATTTAGTTGTTCTCCTTTCTATTCAGTTGCATGTTGCTCAAGTTAGAGCAGGGGTATAGGATAGTGTAGTCGAGGCCATCGAGTCAGGGTCAGATTAGACTCGATTTGGATCGTGGGGTGTTGTGGCAACCGCGGACATTGGGCGGTTAGCCAGCTGTTGATTACCTTATCAGATTTGGACTTGTGGGGTGTTGCGGCGACCGTGGACATTGGGCGGTTGACCGGATGTTTTACTTATGCATCAGATTGGGTTTCAGGTTTCTTTAGTGGATAGAGATTTCCACTTTGATCATAGTCATGATCAAAGTCCTGCTAGACTGAGATACTTGTTACAGAGCTATTTTACTCGTGTGGGTCGCTCCCCTCGAGTGCCACTCCGGAGTGTGCGATCGGACGGTTATAGAGTTGCCGATCTGTTACTTATTTTGGGATGCGAGCCATGTGGGCCGATCCCGCGGTTTCGAGCCATGTGTGCAGATTCCGCTGAGCAGGCAATGCCAGTTTTACTGGTGGCACATGATTGGGTTATTGGGACAGATACAGTTTTCTGATGCATTCATACAGTCATCTCTTTTGATACTGCATTTAGAGGCATTGTAGTGATAGTTTTTCCTTATCAGTAGCCTTCTTAGTTTACTACTGTTTTTCCCTTTTTGCCTCTAGTTGAACTAGTGGGCACGTCAGAGTTTGAGGTTTTCCCACTAGGGGAGGCTACTGTTTTATATAGTAGTTCTCACCCCCATTGTCTCTCTTTTCTTTTTCTCCCTTTGTTTTGCAGACTCTTCTGCGGGAGTTGCAGGGCCGTCTCGGGCAGAGCGAGGCAAGCAGATAGCGGATTAGGTAGCTCATCTACCCCCGACTTCGAGTTTAGTCGTGTATTAGTTGTACCCCTTTCTTATCTCAGACAGTTGTAGTTTATTTTGGGTCTGGCTCTTGCCAGCTGTTTGTACTTATTTGGTGAGCTGGGAGAGACACTTGTATATTTTGAGAGTTTTTACTTTGCTTTTACTTTCTAGCTGTAGTCTGAGATGTTGTAGCTTTATTTTAGCTCTGTTTATGCTCCTTTATCTATATCTCTTATATCTGAGCAGGTTACCAGCGCTTCGTGTACACGGGAAATTCTGTATGCACGGCGGATCTGTGGACGGGCCCGGGTTCTGGTTTACACCCGGGCAACACTGACCACCTGACTAACAAAGAAGGAGAATGGGAAAGCATGGTTTCTCCTAAGTCAAGTTCCAATAAGTAGTGTAGCAATAAAAGGGGGCCTAACTATATGTCCATACAAGCATGCATTTGTCCTCAAGAAAGATACAACAAAGTAATCCACATGCCTACACCTGACCATAATCCTCGATCTTAATAACTCCTCAGAGTACAAATCCGCACATATCTACTAAATCCTGCCCCAATGCATAAACCAACCACATAAAAGGCTGTGTGCTAACATGGCATGTTACATAATCACATAGGGTAACATTATCCTAGGTAAGCTTACACTATTCACCAACATAAGCATCCAAATCATGCAAGTCCTCAGTATACATCATAAATACTATTCTTGCAATTATTTAAACAATTATCATTATTAAGCTTACCTACCTTACAAACAAAAACCATGTACCCTAAACATGCATGCATCATAACATACAGAATTAGAGAACCGTCCACCGGTTCTGGAAACAAAGCACCCACCTGAAGCGCTTTCCGCAGGCAAAGCCGAAGTCGGTGAAGTGTGTAGACGCTCACAGTCCAAAATCTGCCAAAATTGCACCCTCGGTACATGTCGCGCAAGCCTTGGCTCCAAACAACTGAAAACACCCGGAATCCACTATGTCCAATTTTCTCCAGTTCCAACAGGTCCAGCAACACTTGCAAACACCCCTGGGTACAACAATAAGGTCCAACATTACACTTTTATTCCAAAAATATTCCAAGTATATACCACATCAGAAAACAACCCCGAAGATGTGCAGTTTTCACCTGCAGAACGGATTCTGAAAAATCCAACAAAATTACTGTCGCGTTCCTCGCGTCGATACCTTCGAAACGAGTACATGTACGTCAAATTCCGAGCCCCGTAGGCCGAGTTACAAATTCTACAATACAGGGCGCTCACAAACACACAACCGCACATCTGTATTTCCATGCACAGATAAAGGGCGAAAAATATACCTTCGGACAAGCCTTAGAAAAATCCAATAAAAATACTGTGACAATCCTCGCGTTGAGTAGATGAAAAAAGTGTACAAGTACATCGCCATCCGATGCCCGGTTGTGGAGATAAAAATCCGGTAAGGTGTCGCTGTCCAGAAATTCCATCAGCGGCAAAGGGGGTTAAAAACATACCCAGAACCTCAAACAAAGCTCAAATCTGAGAAAAGTGGACATTAGAAGAATCGTAGATATTCCTCTCGTGAATCCAACGCCGCTAAGAACCGTCCAAAAATACTGCCGGGGTAGCTCTGTGGACCTCTCAGACCGAAATGCGACGATAACGGGCCTGCGATGAAAGTATGCCGCTCTGTGCTACGATGCCGAAGTCGTCGAAGCCGCGCCTTCCAAAAATTCCGAGCCTTCTCCACGAGATGCACAGCGAGGAGATCAACAACTTTGGTGAAGGGTGTACTGGCCAAAGAGCTCAGGAAAAGGCTCTACACGGTGAGCAAAAGGGCCTATTTATTGGCTCAACCCGAAAAGATCCAAAAATCCCGAAATTGGGCTTTTGGGGCGATTTTCCCGGCGCCCGCAGGAACCGAGCGTGAACAGTGTTGGGCCGGGCCCAACACTGTAGCCGCCCGAAAGGCCCAGGGCCCGCCACGTCTCACCCGAACAGCGGACAGCCTCACCGGCCATCCGCTGCTCGACACGTGGCGCTCTGCGGTGGCGACGCGTTGACCGCACTCGGTCAACAGTCGCCCACGTGCGCGCCTGCGACGCCGCCTGCCACCCCTGCACGCACGCGCCCCGAGGCGGCCTGCACCCGTTCCGTGGACCGCGCGCACGAAGACCAGCCAGCCATAGATCGCCACGTGTCCTCCCCCGGTCCACCGTACACCCGCTCAAATTTTTCGTGGACCGCGCCCACAACACCAACGAGTCAGAAGCTGCCACGTGGCCTGCCCTCGGTGCACGCCGGCCCCATGGACCGCGCATCTGCCCGCGCGCCTGCCCGCGCGCCTCCGCGCTGCCCGCGCTGCCCGCGCCGCTTGCTCCGCCGCTGCCCGCCGCTGCCGCCGCAACAGTACAAGCTGCCTCGAAATTCGTGCCGGGTCATCCGGGCTCCGAAAAATGCAAGTGAATAGTCCATTTTCATCGTTTTCGCGCACTGAATCCAAATCCGAAGTCCATTTTGCCAAATTCCAACTCTAAAAATTGCCGAAGGCATCCAGAAAGATGTTCTTTTGTCCAAACTTCGCGCTGAGCCCAATTTTAATATCCATTGTGCGCAAAACCACTTCTGAGCATTCGACGGGGTCATCTGATCACCCACGTGATTCATTTAAGCCCGAAGTTCCCCACTTGTGTTCAAATTGTGCACAAACCCCGCCGACGCGCCACATAGGCCTCCAGAAGCTGTAGATGCAACAGTGCTCCATAAGTGGGAATTTCGGGTCTTCACAGGTGTACCAGTGATAGCAGGACCTTGAATCCAGAATCTTTTTGGACACACATGATTTCAG
This sequence comes from Tillandsia leiboldiana, assembly GCA_029204045.2. NCBI lineage: Eukaryota > Viridiplantae > Streptophyta > Magnoliopsida > Poales > Bromeliaceae > Tillandsia > Tillandsia leiboldiana. The sequence continues at coordinate 48,441,047 of CM055066.1, read as the reverse complement.
TAAACCAATATTTTTCTTCCAAATGTCGAATGGTCGCCGGAGTCTGTTCTTGTCTGATTGGGCAAAGGCATTAGCCCTTCGAGGTTTGGGAATAAAACTTGTTTTCTATATGCTTTTTCTAAAATAGCTAAAATTCATTAAAATGGGCTTCCTTAAATCAAGATGGTTTTACAAAAAGGAACTACTTTTAGTCGTCACCCCGCGTGGGTTTGAGTGAAAATGGTTTTCGATAATAAATATCACCTTTTCTGTAAACTTCTTCACCCGAGAGAGTTCGAGTGATATGGATTCTAAGGGCTGCCTTTTTCTTTGGGTCGAGAACAACGAGAGGCTATGCCCAGAGCCTGTTCTTGTTTGATTTGGGTTGTAGGTTCTAATCTTTCTACCCTTCATTGTTGTCGGCTATGGAGTATACCCAGCTAGTGAGTTTACATGTTGAGTTGATGTCCTATTTGGGGAGCCGTTGGGTTGACGGCGGTCCTGGCTGTCGAGTATTTTCAGCCCGTGAGTTAGAGATGTGATGTTGGTTATTGTCGATCTTGTTGATCGTGAATTTGGATTATAGCCTGCATGAGTCATATTGAGCTCGACAGAGATGCACGGATACTTTCCTCGTTGGGGTCGCGCCCCACGAGTGCCGCTCTGGAGCTGGGCCTGTTACTTTGCTATCGTGACTTATCGACACAGTCCTTCTGGCTGGGCCAGTTTTGGCAGTCAAGGACGCCCTATGTAAGTCCAGTACTCCGTGGATGTAATGGCAGTAGGTAGGGGCAGGTTTGACTGGACCCCATGTGGCAGTCACTGTGATTAGGTTAATTGAGTATATTGGGTTAGAGTCGATGCATCGTTTTCATCTGTATCACCTTTTGAGCATTGTAGATAGAGGCATGATAGCTGTAGATTTCTTTCTAGCTTATCTTTACATTATTCCAGTTTTCATGTTATCTTATGCCTCTAGTAGACTTAGTGGGTAGACCGTCGGGCTTGGTGGCGGTACCCACTGAGAACTACGTGACGGTGTAGTTCTCACACCTGCTGTGGTGACAGGTTTTTTCGAGGTAGCTGTTCCGGCTTCTGTTCGAGCGGAGACAGCAGTTCGAGGTGAGGGAGTCACGAGCTAGTTCCCTACCCGTCCTTGGAGTATAGTGGTATCCTTTTTGGATCTTTATAGTACAGTCTGCTGGATTATTGTAGATAGTTACTTTTGAGAGTTTTATTTTTGAGAGACTTTTGTATTGTGAGGTTCAGACTTGTACTATTTGGATATGTATTATCTTATTTCAGTAGTATATTTTTCAGCTCTGATATCTGTATAGCTGTAGTATTATCTTTTATAGGTTAGACGTTTCGTCCATATGTGGCTTTCCGTATGGGCGGCGGATCTGTTGGCGGGCCCGGATCGCAGTTTCGACCCTGGGGCGTGACACTTCACCTCTCCCGTCACTTGATTGAGGCGGTCTAGTATCTTTCTTTTGCCGCTTCTCTTGTCAGCCGATTCTTCTATCGGCCGGCGCCTTCGGCCCATAGCCTTTGTCGTGCCTTGTGCCTTTATGTGACCGAAATCGGTCTGGATCGAGATGCGGACCCTTCTTCGGTTGAGGCGTGTGCCTTATATTGTACCAACACTCGATCCGAAATAAGACGTGACTTTTTCCTTCTTCAGCTTGATCAACCGAAGGTTGACTCCGACTCTACCTGCTTCGCCGTACAACTAGGGGAGTCGGATCTCTCCCTTCACATCGCAGTCGATATTACACGATATGATAGTCTTTGCATCGACTGTTTCTCTCATCGACCGATGTCTTCATCCGATAACATATCACATGCTATAGGCTTTCGTACTCAGGACTGGTCGCAAGTCTCTTTTTAATGACTGAAACCCCTGTCGACTGATGTCTTTCAACCGATGGTTGACGCCAAGTGTCGCTTCTTTCTGTGACAGAAAATTTTGGTCTCAACAACAGGTCAGATGCTCAAGCCGAGTAAGGCCCGAGTGTTCAAAACTCTGTCGCTGGCTAGCGCCTCTACTTTCGACACGTCCAAGACCGATTAAATATTCGATCGGTTGTACAAGGATGGTCAAATCAAGCTCCAGGAGGGCTGGTCAATCCCTTCCTATGAGGAGCTTAGAAGGCAAAAATATTGCAAGTGGCACCATTCTTGGAGTCACCGCACAGGCGAATGCTTACCTTAAAGAAGCAAATGTAAAAAGAGATCGATGAGGGTCAGTTCATTTTTACCGACCACGGAAAAGATATAGAGGTCGACACCAACCCCTTTCGTATGCAGGTGAACATGATCGACCCCAAAGGAAAGAAACAAGTGCAGGAGCACAAGTCTCCTGCGAAAAAAAATTTGGCCCAGAATATGTTTCGGTTTTGCCTCCGCTGCGAGCCGAGATGACAAAGGAATATTAGGACGCCCTCCTCATCGACATACCAGATGTCACGCCCCGAGACCACCAATTTGGACAGTTCGGGCGCGTTGACAGACCCGCCAATCGGGCATGGCCTTTCAAGACCCGAAAGGAACGGTTCATTCCAACAATCACAGTTTAGTGTAGCGGAAGAGTATTCAATCAAAGAACTAAACTATGAAATTAAAATCTACCATTCATTCAACAAACAGTTAGATAACAATGAAAGATATCGTACTTGAGCGAAATATTAAACTTTCCTTATATTACAACTCTCTTTAACATACAACTACTATACAAAATTACAACTTTTTCTTTTTAAAAGAAACTTAAAATATTTAAAGTTTACATTGTTCCTCACATACAAATTTCGCTCAAAAGAAGAATTCTCCAAAAGAGGTGGTGGCGACTCTAGACTGCTAGGTCGCTACTCTGCTGGGCCCTTTCCGCTGTCGCGCGCCTCGCTCGATGTACCTGGACCTGAAAAATGGTCACCCAAGGGTGTGAGAACTACTTAAAGTTCCCAGTGGGTTCAACCACCAAGAAGGAGTGTCCTACACCACTTGGTCCAATGGAAGCAAGATAGCAAGATAATCTATGCTAAAAATAACTGCAGATGCTAACTAACATGATCATAATATGCATGAATAACTCTACTGTCACGCCCCGGGGGTTCGAACGCGCGGAAGAGGAGCCACCGATGCTCCTAATTCGGCTATACATTTTTTTTTGAAAACTATTACTCCCCGGCGCGTGCCCAGACCCGCCGCATATACAAACTCACTCTGCAAACGGGCAGAGTCTCCTTTGTATATGCACGGCACCTCAACTACAAAGTGCCTCCCAAACTACATCACAAACAGTCTTTAACCACACCAGTTGGAGTCTCGTACGCATACAGCCATTCATCTCACATAATCTACTAGTTCAAACGTCTACAACGAGGCCGTTGATTTGAAAGGATAAATAATCACAAGGTTTTGAAAGCGGCGCCCACCCGACGCCATTATTTTAGAAAAACTGTTTGAAAGCCGCATAAATCCACAGGGTTTTGAAAACGGCACCCACCCGATGCCGAGTTTTGAAAAGCCAGTTCGAAACCACATAATTTCCACAAGGTTTTAAAGATCCGGTGCCCACACGGCGCCCACATTTTAAAAGCGGTTTTCGCAAACGGTTTTCTTTGTTTGTTTTCTTTTCATTGTTTAAAACGGCCAAGCAAGGAAAGGAATAATTATTTAATCGCATATGTGAAAATAAGTACATCCACTTCGACCCCACGGGGGTGTCGCAATCCACAACTAACCAATATGAATAATAAAGGGAAAATGGGAAAGAAGAGTCACTGTGTCTGAAGTCACCCAAAGTCAGAACAGCACTCTCGCGGTCTCACCGGTGCCCTAGCACTCGCCCCTGGACGAACCTATCACGGAGTGGGAAGTCAGTGACTAGTAATAACATAATATGCAAAAAGGGCTAAAATAAGGCAAACCACAGTAACAGAGCAACCGCCCCCCTCAAAACACCGTCAACAACAATCACACCCTGCACCAAACAAAACCGGGCACCCTTCCCGAACACCGCACCGAGCCCCTGCCCCGGAGTCCCCCGCCGAGCACCTGTCTCGGCCGCCGAGCCCCTGCCTCGGCATCACCGCTCGCACCCCCCACCGAAGAGGGCCCCCTTTCCTAATGTCACCGACACGTGGGGTACACGGGTCAACGTACCACTTTTCCGGAAAAGCACACCCTTGCGGTGGCCAAACAGCCGGTGTGCGTGTAGTAACACCAGAGCCTCATAAACAGATATAAATAAACGATTATTTAAATAAAGTAAAACGGGGTCAGCATTGCACATAAAGAACATCTAGAAGGGAAAACACCTTTGCCCATACTAGCACCTTACAATTGTACACCCTTTCCCAATTAATCCTGGGGAAAGCACCCACAAACAGATCGATAGTAAGTAAAATAATGTAGCAGGGTTAGTCAGATGAACATAAAGTCCACATACTATGCACCTTGCCCCGATGTGTTATTCCCATTAATACAGGTCTATCCCCGAAATCCCCGGGGAGGTACCCACCTCGAGTGTGTCGTCCGGAGCTCGGCTCGTCCGTGACCGTGCGTCTGTCGCCTATGCGTCCTGCACTCCGAAGGAATAAGGGCATGTCAATACTAAGAGATCGGAGACCCCCACCGACTACTGACTGAACCCAGACGACGGACGCAACCCCGGACTCTGTGCGGCGGAGTTCCCCGCATGGCACCGACTCGTGCGGCGCGCACTCTGCTTGCGCACGGCCCCGCGCGGCACCAGCCCGCGCGGGCGCTCCACCTGCGGGCGGCCCCGCGCGGCCATGAGCCACGCGGGCGCGCTGCCCGTGGTGCGGGGCGACCCCGCGCGGCACTAGCCCGCGCGGGCGCCCCGCCTGTGGGCGGCCCCGCGCGGCCAGGTGTCGCGCGGGCGCGCTGCCCGCGGTGCGGGGCGACCCCCCCCCCCACGCGGCACCAGCCCGCGCGGGCGCCCCGCCTGTGGGCGGCCCCGCGCGGCGGTGCTAGCCTTGCCCATGCGGCGGCGTTGTGGTGTCGCGGCGATCCCCGGTCGCGAGACGACTCCAAACCGAAAGTAAAGAAACCCACACAGTTCAAGAACGCCTCCAAAAACTCACCTTGGATCGCTAGAGGAAGAGGTAGGGGAGGATCGTCCACTTCCGCCCGATCAACCCGCAGAAAGGCAAGCTCCCTCCTTCTCCCAAGATCCCCATGTTGGAACTCCGCGCCGAAAGCTCGAAGCGAGAGCGAAAAAGGGTTGGGGTTCCTCTTTCTCTCCTTTAGTTTTCCCTGATCGTGGCCGCCCTGTCGTATCGCAACGAAGGACGGGAGTGGGGAAAGGAGAACGAAAAACCCTAAGTCCCAACGTGCCCTGACTTAAATAGAAAAAGATTAGGGTTTTCGGTTACCTCAAGAATCGTGCAGATCGCCAGCACGAATCCCGGTGCGCCTACAGGGGGTCCGAACTTCAAAAATTAATTATGGATTAACCGGGATTCGAAATCCGAAACCGATCGCGTCCTCGCGCTCCGTTTCGCGAGCTCTATCACCAAAAAATGTCCGCGAGCCCCGACGGACTGTCCGGAAAAACACCAAAATTAGACCCTCGGTCGGACCGTCATAAGAAAAGGGGTAACGGGAAAAGTCAAAGAAAGGCCAAGTCTTACACCACTTACCGCTAAAAACAAGTTTCGTCCTCGAAACTTAACCCTCACCCGCGGCGAAGAGGTCCGGGTAGCACTCCCTCATTTTTGACTCTGGTTCCCAAGTTGCCTCACGCTCTTCCTGGTTGCTCCAAAGCACCTTCACGTAGGGAAATGTCCGACTTCGTAGCTTTTTGTCCTCTCGTGCTAGGATCCGCACCGGCACTTCCTCGAAGCTCAGGTCCTCTTTAAGCTCAATTGCAGAGACATCAAGCACTCGCGATGGATCCGGGAGGTACATCCGAAGCATGGACACGTGGAACACGTCATGAACTCGGTCAAGGTTCGGTGGTAGGGCGAGGCGATAGGCCACAGGGCCGATGCGCTCCAGAATCTCGAAAGGCCCTACGTACCGCGGGCTCAACTTGCCTCTTAGCCCAAACTGCTTCACCCCTTTTTACGGTGACACCCGCAATAACACGTGCTCTCCCACCTGGAATTCCAAATCGCGGCGTCTCCGATCTGCGTAGCTCTTTTGTCGGCTCTGGGTGGTCACCAACCGCCGTTTGATGAGGCGCACATTTTCCACAGTTTCCTCCACCAAGTCCGGTCCCAAAAACTTTCGCTCCCCCAGATCGTCCCAACAAGTCGGGGATCTACAGCGTCTGCCGTACAATGCTTTGTACGGTTCCATCCGGATGCTCGCCTGATAGCTGTTGTTGTAGGCGAACTCGACGAGGGGTAGGTAGCGTGACCATCCGTCTCCCAAATCCAGTATGCAAGCTCGGAGCATGTCCTCGAGGGTCTGGTTCACCCGCTCGGATTGTCCATCCGTCTGGGGGTGAAAAGCTGAGCTGAAGTGTAGCTTGGTCCCCAAGGCTCGTTGTAGACTTTGCCAAAAGTTCGTGACGAACCTTGTGTCTCTGTCTGAAGTAATAGATGTCGGTATCCCGTGTAGCCTCACAATCTCGCCGATGTAGGCTTGAGCCAGTCGATCACGTGTCCAGGTCGTGTGGATGGGTAGGAAGTGAGCTGACTTCGTTAATCGATCTACGACGACCCAGATAGCGTCGTGTCCCTGCTGCGAACGTGGGAATCCGGTGACGAAATCCATCGTGATTTGCTCCCATTTCCATTCGGGCACAGGTAGTGGTTGTAATTTCCCCGTCGGTCGCTGATGCTCGGCCTTCACCTGCTGGCAAATCAGGCAGTGCGCTACGAATCGCGTCACGTCCCCTTTCAGTTTCGGCCACCAGAAAGTTTGTCTGAGATCCCTATACATCTTGGTGCGCCCAGGGTGCGCCGTGTAGGGGGCGCAGTGCGCTTCGGTCAAGATTTCCCTTTTTAGGTCTGGCAAATCCGGCACGCAAACTCGTCCTCGAAACCGAAGGGTGCCGTCCGTCCCCAATGCAAAGTCTCCCTTCTGCTCCGGGAAAATCTTATCTCGTTCCAGCTGTAGCTGTGGATCCGCCCCTTGGCCTTCTCGAATCCTCTCAAGTAAGGTCGGCTCGACTGTTAAGGACATTAGTCGCTCGACCGTCCCTGCTGGTACCACCTCCAATCTCAATCGCGAGAATTCTGCGATCAAGTCACCCTACTGAGTGATCGTGCCCGCCGAAGTCCCTTCTGCCTGTCCCTTCCTGCTCAGGGCATCTGCTACTACATTCGCTTTTCCCGGGTGGTATTGAATAGTTAGGTCGTAATCCTTCAGTAACTCTAACCACCGTCTTTGTCGTAGGTTCAACTCTTTCTGGGTGAAAAGGTACTTAAGGCTTTGGTGATCCGAGAACACGTTACAGTGGACACCAAAGAGGTAGTGCCTCCATAGTTTCAGGACGAAGACGACTGCGGCAAGCTCCAGGTCGTGCGTCGGGTAGTTCTGCTCGTAATCCTTGAGTTGCCTTGAGGCATAGGCTATGACTCTTCCTTGCTGCATTAGTACTCCTCCCAGTCCTATCCGCGATGCATCGTAGTAAACCTCGTAGTCTTCCCCCGGTGTTGGTAAAGCAAGCACGGGCGCTCTTGTTAACCGCTTCTTAAGTTCTTCAAAACTTCCTTGGCACTGGGCCGTCCAAACAAACTTTACTCATTTTCGGGTCAAGCGGTTCAAGGGGGTTGCAATCTTCGAGAAGCCTTCGACAAAACGTCTATAATATCCTGCAAGGCCCAGGAAGCTGCGGACCTCCGTCACCGTAGTCGGTTGGGGCCATTCGGTCACCGACTCCACTTTCCTGGGATCCACAGCGATTCCTGCTGCTGAGATGATGTGCCCTAGAAATCCCACCTCACGAAGCCAAAACTCGCACTTCTTAAGTTTGGCGAAAAGCCTCTGATCCCTGAGAGTTTGCAGAACTATCCGTAGGTGCTCCTCGTGCTCCTCGTCGGTGGTGGAGTAGATCAGGATGTCGTCGATGAAGACCACTACGAACTGATCCAGGAAGGGTCGGAAAACTCGGTTCATCATGTCCATGAATACCGCCGGGGCATTGGTAAGCCCGAAAGGCATTACTGTGAACTCGTAGTGGCCATACCGAGTCCGGAAAGCCGTCTTCGGAATATCCTCGTCTTGAACCCTGAGCTGGTGGTAGCCCGACTGCAGGTCAATCTTTGAGAAGACCGTTGCTTCCCGCAGTTGGTCAAAGAGGTCATCAATCCTGGTTAAAGGATACTTGTTTTTCACTGTGACCTTATTGATTTCCCGGTAGTCGATGCAAAGCCGTAAACTCCCATCTTTCTTTCGCACGAAGAGTACCGGTGCGCCCCAGGGCGACCCACTCGGTCTAATAAATCCCTTGTCCAGGAGATCTTCGAGCTGCGCCTTAAGCTCCTTTAGTTCTGCAAAGGCCATTCTGTAGGGGGCCTTGGTGATCGGTCGGGTACCGGGCGGAAGCTCGATCGGAAACTCAACCTCTCGCACGGGGGGTAATCCCGGTAGTTCAGTCGGGAAAACATCTGGGAAGTCCCTCACCACCGGGATGTCAGAGAGTGTTGTAGAGGGTCCTGCGGCCAGGGCCACGCACCCTCCCTCGATCAGTTTCCTGGCTCGTGATGCTGGTAAAAGGGACGAAAAAGAGACGCTCTCGCACGCCAAATACACGTTCTCTGGAAACTCCGGATACAGTAGCCGCACCTGGCGCTTCGCACGGTCAATCACCGCTTGGTACCACGTGAGCCAATCCCTCCCACGCGCTACGTCGTACTCCTTCAATGGGATCACTACCAGATCCCAGGGTCAAGAAAGCCTCCCCAACCCTATCGGACAGGAAGGTATAAGATTGCGGGCCCCCAAGGATCCCCCCCCCCCCCCCCACCCCGCGGTTTGGACAGACAAAACCCTAGGTAGGGGTCTCACATCAAAACCATTGGTAAGGGATTTCTACCTGGCGCCCGACTCCCTCCTAGGTCAAAACCTTACGGTCGACCCCTTCCCTCCCCGTAACCCGGGTACGACAACTCCTAAGGCAAAGCTAGGGAAGTAACCTCACGCAGGAAAACACCCTCCCCGGGCACAACCGTACAGTACACGAAAGAAACAATATAAGAGTCAAGGCCTATCTAGAAGAAGGTATAAAAGGCATTACCTGCTATTCCCCATTCAGGGATGTCGCATCACCGTTCCCTGGGGCGGCTGGGGGGTTCGCCCACAACCCTTGGGCCAGCGACGTTCGGCGTGGCGGGGTAGAGACTCGGTATCAGAAGAGTCCGTCGTGCGTAGGTCGTCGGGTCTCGGCGCCGGGGGTCTAGTGACGGCCGGCTTCCGGGGGCACTCGTAACGTGTGTGGCCCGGCCTGCCACATCGGAAGCAGTGTTCGTCCCGCCAAGGGCAATTCATCATTGGATGCGCACCATCACAAATGGTACATGGCTTTGGTGGTTCAGGTCCCTCCTTCGTCGACTGCCCGGGTTTCTCCCCTTTCTTCTGGCGCTTGGTCGCCCGTCCTCTCTGGTAGGGGTATGCCTCTCGAGTACGCTCCAGCTCCGCGCGTACTGCCTAGTTGACCGCTTCCTGAAATGAGGGAATGCTTGTTGGGGGCATCCAACGAGGAGTAACGCCACCGGTGCTGCGCTGGACGTGGTCGACTCCCTCAAGCTCCTGGGTCAGTATACTCAAGCGCTCAGCGAGGTTCAACAGCTGCCCAGCCATATCGCGTAGCTGGTTGCGCAGTAAGCGATTTGCTTCGGCCGCAAAGTCCATTTCCGGCAACAGCTACTCCCGGAGTCGGACTTCTATCTGTGCATGCCAAGGAAACGCATCTATCCTAGCATTTTTTTTGGGAAAACCCGGCACAAAAAGGAATTACGCTAAGTCCCCCTCCCCCACGAGCACTCGCGTTCTACTGGTCTACCCCAAATTCACTTTATTAATCAGTAGTTAGTACATTGCGCCTCGTGGATGTTAGGCCCCGACTGTTGTGGTTAAAGTTTACCTCTCTGATACCATCTTAATCTGTCACGCCCCGGGGGTTCGAACGCGCGGAAGAGGAGCCACCGGTGCTCCTAATTCGGCTATACATTTTTTTTTGAAAACTATTACTCCCCGGTGCGTGCCCAGACCCGCCGCATATACAAACTCACTCTGCAAACGGGCAGAGTCTCCTTTGTATATGCACGGCGTCTCAACTACAAAGTGCCTCCCAAACTACATCACAAACAGTCTTTAACCACACTAGTTGGAGTCTCGTACGCATACAACCATTCATCTCACATAATCTACTAGTTCAAACGTCTACAACGAGGCCGTTGATTTGAAAGGATAAATAATCACAAGGTTTTGAAAGCGGCGCCCACCCGACGCCGTTGTTTTAGAAAAACTGTTTGAAAGCCGCATAAATCCACAGGGTTTTGAAAACGGCACCCACCCGATGCCGAGTTTTGAAAAGCCAGTTCGAAACCACATAATTTCCACAAGGTTTTATAGATCCGGCGCCCACACGGCGCCCACATTTTAAAAGCGGTTTTCGCAAACGGTTTTCTTTGTTTGTTTTCTTTTCATTGTTTAAAACGGCCAAGCAAGGAAAGGAATAATTATTTAATCGCATATGTGAAAAGAAGTACATCCACTTCGACCCCACGGGGGTGTTGCAATCCACAACTAACCAATATGAATAATAAAGGGAAAAGCGGAAAGAAGAGTCACTGTGTCTGAAGTCACCCAAAGTTAGAACAGCACTCTCGCGGTCTCACCGGTGCCCTAGCACTCGCCCCTGGACGAACCTGTCACGGAGTGGGAAGTCAGTGACTAGTAATAACATAATATGCAAAAAGGGCTAAAATAAGGCAAACCACAGTAACAGAGCAACCGCCCCCCTCAAAACACCGTCAACAACAATCACACCCTGCACCAAACAAAACCGGGCACCCTTCCCGAACACCGCACCGAGCCCCTGCCCCGGTGTCCCGCGCCGAGCACCTGTCTCGGCCGCCGAGCCCCTGCCTTGGCATCACCGCTCACACCCCCCACCCATGAGGGCCCCCTTTCCTAACGTCACCGACACGTGGGGTACACGGGTCAACCTACCACTTTTCCGGAAAAGCACACCCTTGCAGTGGCCAAACCGCCGGTGTGCGTGTAGTAACACCAGAGCCTCATAAACAGATATAAATAAACGATTGTTTAAATAAAGTAAAACGGGGTCAGCATTGCACATAAAGAACATCTAGAAGGGAAAACACCTTTTCCCATACTAGCACCTTACAATTGTACACCCTTTCCCAATTAATCCTGGGGAAAGCACCCACAAACAGATCGATAGTAAGTAAAATAATGTAGCAGGGTTAGTCAGATGAACATAAAGTCCACATACTATGCACCTTGCTCCGATGTGTTATTCCCATTAATACAGGTCTATCCCCGAAATCCCCGGGGAGGTACCCACCTCGAGTGTGTCGTCCGGAGCTCGGCTCGTCCGTGACCGTGCGTCTGTCGCCTACGCGTCCTGCACTCCTGAAGAAATAAGGGCATGTCAATACTAAGAGATCCGATACCCCCACCGACTACTGACTGAACCCAGACGACGGACGCAACCCCGGACTCTGTGCGGCGGAGTTCCCCGCACGACACCGACCCGTGCGGCGCGCACTCTGCTTGCGCACGGCCCCGCGCGGCACCAGCCCGCGCGGCCGGTCCACCTGCAGGCAGCCCCGCGCGGCCATGAGCCGCGCGGGCGCGCCCGCGGTGCGGGGCGACCCCCCGCGGCACCAGCCCGCGCGGGCGCCCCACCTGCGGGCTGCCCCGCGCGGCCATGTGCCCCGCAGGCGCGCTGCCCGCGGTGCGGGGCGACCCCGCGCGGCCAGGTGCCGCGCGGGCGCGCTGCCCGCGGTGCGGGGCGACCCCGCGCGGCTCCAGCCCGCACGGGCACCCCTCCTGCGGGCGGCCCCGCGCGGCCATGTGCCGCGCGGGTGCGCTGCCTGCGGTGCGGGGCGACCCCGCGCGGCTCCAGCCCGCGCGGGCGCCCCGCCTGTGGGCGGCCCCGCGCGGCCAGGTGCCGCACGGGCACGCTGCCCGCGGTGCGGGGCGACCCCACGCGGTTCCAGCCCGCGCGGGCGCCCCGCCTGTGGGCGGCCCCGCGCGGCCAGGTGCCGCGCGGGGCGCGCTGCCCGCGGTGCGGGGCGACCCCCCCCCCCCCCCCCCCCCCCCCGCGCGGCACCAGCCCGCGCGGGCGGCCCGCCTGTGGGCGGCCCCGCGCGGCGGTGCTAGCCTTGCCCATGCGGCGGCGTTGTGGCGTCGCGGCGATCCCTGGTCGCGAGACGACTGCAAACCGAAAGTAAAGAAACCCACACAGTTCAAGAACGCCTCCAAAAACTCACCTTGGATCGCTAGAGGAAGAGGAAGGGGAGGATCGTCCACTTCCGCCCGATCAACCCGCAGAAAGGCAAGCTCCCTCCTTCTCCCAAGATCCCCACGTTGGAACTCCGCGCCGAAAGCTCGAAGCGAGAGCGAAAAAGGGTTGGGGTTCCTCTTTCTCTCCTCTAGTTTTCCCTGATCGTGGCCGCCCTGTCGTATCGCAACGAAGGCCGGGAGTGGGGAAAGGAGAACGAAAAACCCTAAGTCCCAACGTGCCCTGACTTAAATAGAAAAAGATTAGGGTTTTCGGTTACCTCAAGAATCGTGCAGATCGCCAGCACGGATCCCGGTGCGCCTACAGGGGGTCCGAACTTTAAAAATTAATTCTGGATGAACCGGGAGTCGGAATCCGAAACCGATCGCGTCCTCGCGCTCCGTTTCGCGAGCTCTACCGCTAAAAAATGTCCGCGAGCCCCGACGGACTGTCCGGAAAAACACCAAAATTAGACCCTCGATCGGACCGTCATAAGAAAAGGGGTAACGGGAAAAGTCAAAGAAATGCCAGGTCTTACATCTACACTATTTGTTTATGCTCCTTGTCTCATTGCTACCAAAACTTGCCACTCTAGCTACTATCCAAAAGCTCGGCCACTATGCCGCTACAAAAGGGTTACGCTAACCCGACCACATAGGCCACAATATATTCTCTTTTCTTTTCATTTAGCTTTTAACTCTTTACTTGCCTTTCACTTGGGAAACTGAGTTTTGCTCACACACTTCCCCCCGGGAGTGAAATATGCTCAACCCTCCCGATGGCAACTTGCCTTTAATTCTTTAATTCACTTGGGAGTGACATATGCTCAACCCTCCCATTAGTGATTTAGAATTTTCTTTTACAGCTTACATTTACCGGGTCCGAGGGTTCCATAAGACTGATGTCTACAACCCCAATCAAACAAGAACAGGTTGTAGCACCGCCTCCCGTAGTGCTCGGCCCAATGTACTTTATTTTCCTATTTTACCTTTCTTTAAGCATTACTTTCTTTCATTCAATTAGCCTTTAGCTTCTTTTGCTCTTTAAGCATTTTCTTTACACTTTGGTTTCATATGAGTGTAAAGCACCTTGGCCCTCATCCACCCGAAGTGACATATGCTCAACCCTCCCGTTAGCATTCATGCCGCAATGCTTTCTCTTTTATTTTTATTTTTTTTCTCTTTTATCCTAAGTTCTTTACTCTAGGATAATTTGGGTGTCTCTAACACCAATTTAGATTTGAACCTCTTGTTCATTTGTTTTTACACTTAATCTTGCCACTTGGCAATTTTTCTTAGCTCTTTAGCCCCTTTTAACTTTATCCTACTTACTTGTTCTCATTTCACAACCCTATGTCTTAATTAGCCTTAGGGTTTCTACTATGTCACAAGGACACTAGACATTGCCTAGAGTTTATTAACTCTATTTCAATCTTTCACATTCATCCAAGAGTTCATTGACTCTATTTCATATTTCTCACATTAACCTAGAGTTCATTAACTCTAATTCCATTCCTTTTTGCTTAGAGTATGTTAACTCTAATTGCATTCTTCCTTTAGCTTAGAGTACCCTTGACTCTATGTTTTCTCTTTTCCACATAACCTAGAGTACATTTGACTCTATGTTGTACACTCTATAATCAACCTTAGGTTATTCCCTAAAAAAAATGGCACTCATTCCCTTAGAGTTCATTCCTAGGTTCCATGCCACTCGTTAAACCCTTAATCTAGGTTTTCTCCTAGTTTTGCATCCATTCACTTGTCCTTGTTTTCTCCTAGGTCTTACAACCATCATTCATTTTTCTTATGCTTCTTACACGATTCCTAGGGTTATACCCCAACATGATCAATTTCAAGCATCTATTCTTTGCTATTTATGCTCATACAAATTTAACCTACAATAGGTTAATATAATTGCTTTTAGGGCTAAACCCTAATTATCCATATTCATGATCTTATTATCCTAACATGCTCACTAACATGCTTCTAGGTCAGAAAATCAAAGGACAAAGGGGAGAGGTCACCCATTTTCGGAAGAATCCCCCACCTCGATGTTTTTCTTTGTTTTTGAAAGAGACAAAATTTTGCTCTTTTGCTCTGTAAGGTTTTTCTAAAAGAAAAGGAAAATCATGAAGCAATGACTTTTATAATCTAACAATTCCATAAGAATTTAAAAACTAGAAACTTCTTTTTCAACATAAAGGGAAAAACGTCAACTTCGTCACTTTCCTCCCAATCAGGCTCTTTTTGGATTAATTTACAGGAATGGGAGAAAATAATCCCATCTTGACATATTGTCAAAGAGAAATTTTGATCTCTTTGGCCTAGGGCAAAATGCCCCAAAAATTTGAGAGAAACTCAATTTGAGCAATTTTCCCTCAATTGATGATTTTGCTCAATGGCAAAATCCTAAAATTTTGTTTGAATTTTTCTTCTTCTTCTTTTTTTTTTTTTTTTTTTTTTTTGTTGCTCAGCTGCCCAAGGCAGCTGCCAAGGCAGCTGCCAATGCTACTGCCCTTGCAGCTGCATATGGCTGCCAATGCTGCCTGCGCAGCATTGTTGCTCAGCTGCTGCTGCTGCTGCTAGCAGCAGCAGGTTGTCCCCCCCTCTCAAACACTTTTTTTTTTTTGTTTTCCTAGTCCTGCGCAAGTAAGAGGAGAAAAGGGGGAGAGGAGAACCCTTACTTGTCACAAAGAGAGAGAGGGAGAAAGGGATCTTCTTCTTCTTCTCCTTCTTCTTTCTTCTTCTTCTTCTTTCTTTCTTCTTTCTGGTCCAGCAGAGAAAGGAGGGAGAGAGAGTGGGTGTAATTAAGAGGGAGAGGGAGAAAATTTAATTCTCTACAGGGGGTGGTTGGAGGGGAGAAGTAATTTTACTAAAATGCCCCCAACTTACCCATTTTCCCCCAAATTGCCCTCACTGCTGCAGTTTTTCCCCTGCAGAGAGCAAATTCGGGTACCCCTCTTTCTCCATGTTTTGCCGTCAACTGGGAAATCAAAATTACAAATTTTCTTCTCCCCTTTATTCTACAAATTTTTCTTAAACTCTCGACAATTTCTTTTAAATTTTTAGACTGCTCTAAGCCCTCGAAGGAGGGCCTCGAAAAAGCTTGCCGATAAAACTGCATCAGCAAAACTGCAGTTTCAGAATTCTTCAACCACTTTGCTCCTCTTCGTTCTCCTATTTTCTTTTAATCTCCTACCTCTGCACTTCATCTTTTTTTATCAGAAAACTTTTTTGAGACACCCCACGATTTCTTTTAAATTTTTGGGCTGCTCTAATCCCTCGAAGGAGGGCCTCGAAAAAGTTTGCCGATAAAACTGCATCAGCAAAACTGCAGTTTCAGAATTCTTCAACCATTTTTCTCCTGCTCGTTCTCCTATTTTCTTTTAATCTACTACCTTGGAACTTCATTCTTTTTTATCAGCAAACTTTTCTGAGACACCGCACAATTTCTTTTAAATTTTTCGGCTGCTCTAAGCCCTCGAAATAGGGCTCCGAAAAGGCTTGCCGATAACAGAATTCAGGATTCCTGAATTTTGCCAAGTCCTTGAGCTTCAACTCACTTTTCGACCCGATGCTCTTCGCGTCGGTCCGAAACGCACCGAACTCGACTGCAATCATATTTAAAATATGTTACGAGCCTTTTCGCCGCATTTCGCCATTTTGCGAAATCGGCGAACAAGGACTTAAGCTTTACAATTTGAAGCTTCAACTCTCAACTACAACTCACCTTTCGACTCGATGGATTTTGTGTCGATTCGAAATGCTTCTGTAGTGTTCGAACTTCTTGGACATCGTCCATGAACCTTGTCGGGATAGGTTTAGCTATAGTAGTGTCCCTCACTACGATTCTTAGTGGGTAGTGTGTTGGCGATCGTTCTTATTGTTCGGTGATAGAGCTCATGAAACGTTGAACGGCGGTGCGATCGGATCTGAAATTCGACTCCTGAATCTCCAGGAATAGAATTTCGTAGTTCGCGGTGACTGTAGCATGCATCGGAATCCGTGTCGCTTGATTTGCACGCTTTCCGAGGAAATGGGGTGGACTCCTGTTGGATCGGATTGACAATTTTATTCGTCGAGAGTAAAACGAGTTGATCGCTTAACCCTCTTTTTAAATTTTTTTGAGAGCACGAGATTTAGGGTTTGGGGTATTTACGTTTATTTTTGGGTTGGGGTTTTCTTTTATGTGTATATAAACGCCGACGGTTTTGCCCTAAGATAAGGTTACGCTTAACCTAGCCGCCTACGCCTTAGGAAAACCCTAGCCGCCTTGTGTGAGGGATCGAGAGAGGGGAAAAGGAGGAGGGCGGCCCGATCATCTTGGCAGATCAACGTGCGAGAGACGGAAGAAAAGGGATCCTACTTCTTCCTCGTGAGTGCAAGGTAAGCAAACACCGATCCCTCCCTTTTTGCCCCCTTCGTTACTTTTGGGTCATTTTTGGGGGTTTTAGGGTTTGGATGCCCTAGCCGCCGCCGTTGCTGACGTTGCACTATCGCCGCGCCGCCGCCCGCGCGGGGCGTTTGCGCCGCCGCCCGCGCGGGGCGTTTGCGCCGCCGCCCGCGCGGGCGGGGCGTTCTGCCGCCGCGCCACCGCCCGCGCGGGGCCTGCGCCCGCGCGGGGCGATCCGCTGCCGCGCCGCCGCCCGCGCGGGGCCTGCGCTCGCGCGGGGCGATCCGCCGCACGCGCGGGCATGCGCCCGCACGGGGCGACCCGCCGCCGCGCCGCCGCCCGTGCGGGGCGTTCTGCCGCCGCGCGGGCATGCGCCCGCGCGGGGTAATCCGCCGCCGCGCCGCCGCCCGCGCGGGGTGACCTGCTGCCGCGGGGGGCATGCGCCCGCGCGGGGCGACCTGCTACCGCGGCCCCGTCGTGCCGCCGCCGCTCGGATCCTTTCGGGTTCTCGCCGTGTGTTTTCGTGTCCCGACTGTTTTTTATTTATTTTGAGTCGTTCGAGCGTCGAGTCTTCGCAAATAATCTTTGGTTATAACTGTTGTTTTATCTAGGGACTCCATTGGTCGGGGTGTCGTTCGGGGGCCGTGAGTCAACTTCAGGTGTTCAGACCAAACGCTGTTCAGGTGGGTACCTTCTCTGTCATCTCTAGAATTCAGTATTTCATATTATGTTTACGCAGGAGCATAACAATACTTACCTCATGTTCATGTCTAACCCCTGTTTTACGTAAGCATTGTTATTACTAACATCTCTGGCGACTACGGGTCGCCCTAGTTTACGATACACATAATTACCACATTGTGGGCCCGGGGTTGCTTGCACGCACACCGGCGGTTTGGCGACCGCGGTGTATTTTTCCGGAAAGATGGCACGCTGGCTCGTGTACCCCACGATTAGTGATGATGGGGACCTCTCACGGCTGCTCAGGGGCCGCACGAGCGCCGTGGAGGGGTTATAAGCAATAAGATTGCTTGCACGCACACCGGCGGTTTGGCCACCGCACTGGTGTATTTTTTCGGAAAGATGGCACGTTGGCCCGTGTACCCCACGATTAGTGATGATGGGGACCTCTCACGGCTGCTCAGGGGCCGCACGAGCGCCGTGGAGGGGTTATAAGCAACAAGTAGGGGCAGGTGCACATATTTGAATGTTACAGGGGCAGGTGCACATATTCGAATGTTACAGGGGCAGGTACACATATCTGATTGTTACAGGGGCAGGTGCACATGTTTGATTGTCATAGGGTACTATGGATTCTTTTGGGGGCGTGGATGCTCTGGTGTTTCGGTTTGCTTTACTTTCAGTTTCCCAGTTATCGCATATATTTTACCCTGTGTTTATGTTGCTTCCTGGTAGTGTCACTGACTCCCCACTCTGTGACAGGTTTGGTCGGGAGCGGGTTTGGGACGACAGTGAGGACGAGTTTGACGATTGATTACTTTTTTACTTATCTGCATGAGTGACATTTGTTAGGCTTTTACATGTTTTTCTTATTGAGTAGTTATGTGTGAGTGGGTCTGTCTGTGCTGTGTGTGGATGTTGGATCACTCTGATGAACCTTTTACTTTCACGCTCCTTAGCTACCCGGCCAATTTTCAAACTCAAGAAAAATGATTGCGAAAATAACCTCGTTGAAAATAATGGGTGTCGTGTGGGCACCGTTTTGAAAACCCATGAATTTATCCTTTCAAAGCTTGGACGGCCTCTTAACTTATCATGCAACTTGTTGTTTTACTTTCCTGTACTTGTGCGGACTAGTGTGGTTAAAGTGAATGTTGTGGATGTAACGCCGTGCACGTGCAAAGGAGACTCCGCGTTCGGGGTCGAGGAATTTACACGTATGGCGGGTCTGGCGCGTGTCGGGGGACATTGGAAAGGAAAGAAGGAAATTTTTAAATAGCCCACGTTTTCTACTTAACGGAAAAACCCCCGGGGCGTGACAGCTTTCAACCCACTTGTAATTACATTTGAAATGTGTTACAAGTTTTTTTGCCGAGTTTCACCATTTTGCGGAATTTGGTGCACTACACCAGAGGAGGCAAAGAAATAGTTCGCCTTCATCAGCCCCGGTGAAGGCATGGACCACCATATCCACCGGCCGAACCCATGTTCAACCGAAGGGTCCAACAAGCGATCCTCTGAAGAGGAGAATAAGAAATAAGAGTAGGACCCTCCCATCCAGAGGGTCTCACGGGAGTTCTATGGCCGAGACAGGCCAAGGCCGACCCCAGTTGACCGCGAGGGGGCACAGGCCCTACCATAGCACCAGTGCCCCCACCGCGGCTTCAATGAAAGCTGGGTTCAGGGGGCACTTCGAAGACCCTTTGGCCAACAGGCCAAAGGAGTGCCAGCATATGGGCCCTTACAACGCCTAGGAAAGGTTAGGCCCTACCAAAGGCTTGGATCGCTAGGGGCACCGAGGGGCCCAGCTAGTCACCATTAGAGGGGGATGACATCACGACCCCCCTACCAAGGGACGTCGGGGGCAGGAGAAACCTTTTCGAGCCTCGATGCAAATTTTTCTTGGCTCACCAAGGGAGAAACAGAGGCCCGAGGCTCTCAGTTGGCCCAATATCTCCAAATTCAGCCATGAACGAAGTCGTCGTAGAGAAGGGAGATCCTCAGGGAGCACCTGAGGAAGATGGATCCATCGGCAGACGTGCCGGTGGAACAGTGCTTTATGTCTACTGGACCAACTCGATGACAGGGACCGGTTATGACAAAGACGCAAAAGCGTCGGATACAGAGGCTAGAGGCCGATGCCCGAGACAACGACGTCACGACCCATTGGCCATGGCCGATCCCGAGGCGGGAACGACCCACGCATTGGCACCCCACAGCGCCAATATGCCATGTTCGTGAGGCGGGAGATTCCATTACGCTGCCCTAGGAGAAAACACTGATGCTCAAATCAGTGATAGCCAAGCCGGAGGATGATGATGTCCGGCTAGGACTGGATGCCCGCCTGAAGGCCTTAGAGGCTGCGTTGGGATGTAGCTTAGAGGTGCCAGAGGGGCGACGGGAAGTCGAAGGGATTCTCGAGCGAAACCTCGGCAAGGTGGTCTGACGCAGAAGATGGCCACCAAAGGATGAGGAAGAAGTCTTGACCCCATATTTGGCCGAAATAGAGGCCGAAGAATAGATGATATGAACCGATAGCGTATCGGTCACCAAAGGCCTGGACAAAATCTCCCTCATCCGGGTGATCGAAGTAGGGGTACAAGCCTCCTTAGCGAGACTAGCCGAATAACGGCATTTGATGGGCCCCCAGCCAGAATCAACTGGCCTGGGGGAGGGGGCCTGTCACGCCCCGAGACCGCCAATTTGTACAGTTCGGGCACGCCAACAAACCCGCCAATCGGGTATGACCTCTCACTACCCGAAAGGAACGGTACATCCAAAACAATACATCAAGTGTATGCAGAAGCTCAATATCAGAGTACTAAAATCACTACTAATTTAAAACTTTCATTCAATTAACAATAAGTTTAGAACCGTAAATGAAAGCATGATAAGAGTGAACTATAAATAACTTTATTACATTTCTATCTCTCAACTTGCAGCTGAATAATATTACAATTCTTTTACATCATTTCCTCACCATACATAGTTCACTCAAAATATAAAAAGGTACATCTGCTAGACCCTCTAGGCCTCTATGCTACTGGGCCCTTGCCCCTGTCGTCTGTCTCGACCGCTGTATCCAGACCTGGAAAAAATGGTCACCCAAGGGTGTGAGAACTACAACAAAGTTCCCAGTGGGTTCAACCATCGAGAAAGAATGTTCTACACCGCTTGGTCCAATGGAAGCAATAATAATAGAATGCTAGGAAAACTATAAACCTCAATATTAAAATACTGATATGCATATAATATATCACTACACTATCTGTGTGTACTCATCGTCCCAACACTACTCTGTCCGGACATACCAGGCTACTATCCACAAACTCGGCCACTATGCCGCTATATAAAGGGTTAAACTAACCCAACCACCTTGGCCACTCTATTACTCTTTATTCTTTCACATTCTTATGTTTTAATTCAAGTTGCTAAACCCTTGGAGATTCTTGCCCAAAGGGCCCCAGCCCGATAGTCATGCTACCACAAGACGAGAATCTCTAAGGTTGCCGATAGCACCCGTAAGTGCTACCCCGTCCCAACGAGGAAAATGTGTCCTTCGGGTCGCCACCTGGGAGAGGGACACTGCCCTTTACGTCCGACAGGAGCGCCCAGGGAGAGGGACCTGCCCTTTATGTCCCACAGGACCACATTTCACCCCCGAAGGTACGCCCGTTTTATTATCTTTTCTTTTCTTTTGGCACTTAGCCCTTTTTTCACTTTATGCATTTGCCTTTATCTTTACTCTTAAGCTCTTGCTTTTTCTTTTCTTTCTCATTCGAGCCTTTAGCTCACATTACCACTGGCAATCTCTTTCACTTTTTGTCACGCCCCGGGGGTTTAAACATGCGGAAGAATAGCCTATATATATATATATATATTTTTTTTTTTTTTGAAACTGCTCTTCCCCGGTGCGTGCCCAGACCCGCCACATATACAAATTCACTCTGCAAACGGGCAGAGTCTCCTTCGTATATGCACGGCGTCCTGACTACCATATCCATACAAACATCCCTTTAACCACACTAGTTCAACAGTCGAGTACAAACAACTATGCATAAGATTAAAGATTTCCCATGGCCGACTAACTTTGAAAGGATAATTCCACAAATTTTAAAACGGTGTCCACACGACACACATATTTTCAAAACTGTTTTCGCAATTCATAAATCCACAGGGTTTTAAAACGGTGCCCACCCGACACCCATATTTTCAAAACCGTTTTCGCAAATCCATAAATCCACAGAGTTTTAAAAACGGTGCCCACACGACACCACCCCGGCAGGAAAGAATGGTTTCGGGTTACTGAGTTGAGGGCTCACCTTGGCCTCGTCGGAGAGTGGCCGGAAAGTTGGCCGGAACAACACCCACCAATGATCAAGGCTCCGGTTAGGCTACTTCTGAACAAACTAGGTTCAAACCTGCAACAGGGATGAGTACAAGTTACTACAATCTCCCAGAAGAAGTTTGTACCCAGCCAGCCCCGGCGCCGGTGGCCGGAGGCGGCGGTTGGTCGGAAATAACCCTTACAAACACCTTAGCAACAAGGTTGGAGAAACTTTGCTACCAGAGGTTCTCGGGCCAGACCATGATGCTAGAACACATAAATGGAAGGTTTACAACTAACCTGGGTGGTTGGTGACCAAGAGCGGCGGTGGCGACGGCCGGAGACCGAGCTCGGGTTGCTTCTTGGTGCAACTACAGAGGTAAGAAACCCCACGTTAGAAACTTCATGCAACTGCATGAAAAACCTTTAAATGACCAAATCAACCTACCTAAGTCACTCAGCGGCAGCTGGGAGCAGCGGCTGGGAGCGGCAGCGATCGCCGGCGGCGAAGCTCGGCGAAGAATGAAGGTGCTCTAATGGCAGAATTCCAACTAGAGCCCGAGAGGTCCAACAACTTGGACCAAAACACCCAGCTTGGCACTGAGGAGCTTCCCAGGGCGATGGCCGGCGGCGCAGGTGAGCGGTGGCGCCGGACGGCAAGGTTCGGCCAAGGTGCCAAATAACCCGATTCTAGGGTTGGCTCGTGCAACTCGGATCCTTATCCGATCGTCCTCAAACTTGGTGGGGAGGTTGCAGTCGACGAGAAGATCAAATCCAACGGTCTTGATCTCCGCTTCAACGGCGGGATGAAGTTCGAGCATAGATCTGGCTGAAGATGCTCTTCCGGCAAGAAAGCGCTCCCGCCGGCGACAGGGACGACGGCTGCGGCCCGGACTTCACAAGCGCAATGCACTCGATGTCAGGAACATACTAGACACACTCTTGAGCCATTTAAAACAAATCTTTTCCATCATCTTACCTCACCGAAAAAATGAGGAAGAAGGTGACTCCGCGGCGGCGCACGGCGGAGCAAGGCGACTGGAAGGTTTGAACTCGGTCACGGCTTCATAGAGAAACACCCAGACCCACTTTGGATCAACCAAAACTCCTTTTTGATGCCTCCCACACCACCAGACCGAGGAGAATCCACTTCCTTGATCTCCTTGGGCTTCTCCGGCGATAGGGACGGCGGCGGCGCTCGGCGTCGGTTGGAGGAGGTGATGGTGGGGTTGAGGCGTCGGTTACAGAGGGGAGGAGGCAGAGGGTGGCTAGGTGCTTGGTTTACGGGGTTAGGGTTTACAAGAGAGCATAATGCATATTATATATGCAAATGTAACAATATGCATTTTAACCCCTCAACCTTTAGTATATAGACCTAGGTCCCTCACAGCAGCTCTATTTCACTCTTAGGTCCCTCTCCACAAAGCAGCACGCAAATTGGAGCATAAAATATAGGGGTCTCTATGTCATTTTTGGTATTTTCACTATTTTTCACATTTTTCGAGGTATTCGGGTCGCCAAACGGAAAAATGGACTTTGCCACTGTTACGGAATTTGAGTTGGCGTAGTTTTGTGAAAGTTTCAAGTCCTGAAGATTGAAGGTGAAGAAAGTTGAATCATTTAACTCAATCTCAAGAAAGAAGAATTCAAAAGGATCAGGTATGTTTAACTAAAGAATTTGTGTGATCCGAATACTTCTTGTAGTGTAGAAACACTTGGAAGAATCTTTCATTGCATAAAAATCAAAAACTGGACTTGGGACATGTTCAGGATCCGGATCAGGCTGTTCGATCCGGATCCCGAAGGTGGTTCGTTCATACATCGTCGCAATCCGGATCGTAGTCTCTTGATCCGGATCCCGAACGTTGAGTTTACCATCTACCTTGAACGATCCGGATCTTGCTTCGCAATCCGGATCCCGAACGTTGATGTTTGGTGAACTGTATGAACGATCCGGATCGTAGTCACATGATCCGGATCCCGAACCTTCGTTTTTCTGGAATTGGCTGTTTCGTTATGACGATCCGGATCTCAGTTATCACGATCCGGATCGCCGTCCGTAAAATTTCCAGAAATGTTAGGTTTTTGATTCTTATCTCCTTCCTAGGGTTTCTAACCTATAAATAGACCCTATGTCTTTCTTTCTAGGGTCAATCCACATAGCCGTCATTTTCATATATCATCTTATACGGCTATAGATCCACATATAGAGAAGAAAGGAAATCATTAGAGAATACTCTATGTTTCTTCATCTATATTGATTAGTTTGATTCTAGGTTTTCATACTCACATCTTGAGTTGAATCAAACTAATGAATACTTAGATGGTATTTCCGATCTATCTTTGATCTAAGTATTCGGCGGATCATCACCACCCAAAAACAACGATTACCCCAAAATCGGCGCGTGGATTCGCGTGTCCTTGTGGATTCAAGGTTCAATCGCTCTCGTGGATTCGGAGCGAGGCACGTTCGTGGATTCGAAGGGTGCTATTGGGTGAAGACCGTGGATTCGGTCGGACGTCGTGGATTCGACGTTGGACGCCGTGGATTCGGCGTTGGGCGCAGATCGTGGATTCGAGAAGCGTCTGGAGCGAGCGGAGAAGATCCTCTAGGAGCGTATGGAAAAGGTTGAGTCGTAAGTGTGTACGGTAAATCACCTTGTACGTGTTTTAATTCTAGTGGATTTCTGCCGTGTTATCGGTCCCGTGGTTTTTTACTCCGGTGATGGAGTTTTCCACGTAAAAATCTTGCGAGTTATTTTCATTTCCGCATTGGGTTTTTTATCGCAACGATTTTTGAGTGTTTATACGTTTACACCTATTCACCCCCCTCTAGGTGTTTCTTCCCCTATTTAGATCCGTATTATATACGACCCAACAAGTGGTATCAGAGCGGGAATAGGGTTGTGAACAATGGTTGAAGGTGGAAACATCAATCGACCCCCTTTCTTTGATGGAACAAATTATGCGTACTGGAAAGTACGGATGAAAGCCTTTTTATCCTCCATCGACGAAAGGGTGTGGCATTCAATTGAATCAGGATGGACTAATCCAACTGAACTTATCTCTGATGTTCACACCTTAAAACCTAGGTCGAAATGGACCAAGGAAGAGTTTGAGTTATCTTCTTACAATGGCAAGGGAATTAATGCTATTTTTAATGCCTTATCTCAAACTGAATTCTCTCGCGTCTCGGCATGTGAGACTGCGAAAGAAATCTGGGATGTTCTCCAGGTTACACATGAGGGAACTAACCTCGTGAAGATTCAGAAACTGCAGATGCTTACGAGCAAGTTTGACTCTATCTTGATGGCAGAAAATGAATCTTTCACGGACTACTATACACGATTGCAAGACATCGTAAACTCATGTGCTAATCTGGGAGAGAAGATTCCAGAATTTAAGATTGTAAGAAAAATCTTAAGAACTCTTCCTGAACGATTTCGCCCAAAGGTTACTGCCATTGAAACTATTAAACACCCGGACGAAATACGTGTAGAAGAATTAGTTGGTTCATTACAAACTTATGAAATGACTTTTAATACTAACAATTCTTCTGGAAAAGCATCCACTTCTAAGTCTTCAGGTTATGCGTTGAAAACAACTAAGGAAGAAGACGCGGATACATCCTCCTCGGACGATGACGAGAACCTTTCTATGGAGGAATTTGAGAAGCAGCTCGCTCTCTTGACAAGGAATTTTCGCCGCAACTTTCGAAGGGGTAATTCAAGCAAATCTCCATCCTTCAGAAAGTGGAACAAAGGCAAGGGTACTCCAAGTCACAAGTCAAGAAAGCAGGAGAACTTCTCAAAGGATAAGAAAAGTTCAGAAGGACAACTGCAATGCTTCAAATGTCGAGGCTACGGCCACATTGCAACGGAGTGTCCTAACAAATATCCGGCAAAGAAGAAGGCGATGCAAGTCGTCACTTGGGATGACAACTCAACGTCAAATGAGTCGTCTTCAAGTGATGAAGAAAAGAGCTCCACGGCATTCCACGCGTCCACATCTTCACCATTCATGTGCTTTATGGCAAGTACGTCTGAATCGTTGTCCAACTCCACTGTTGAAAAGAACGCAACGGACAACGAATCGGATGATTCGGAAGGTGAAGATTTTGCTCTAGCCTACCACAGACTTTTGAGGGACTCAAAGAAAGTGGCTAAGCAAAACAAGAGTTTGAGAGGGAGATTGCATGATCTCGAAGAAGAAGCAAAAAGAGCGACTTCTCTCTCAAACGCTCTTGAAGTGGAAAGGGAAAACCTGATAAAAGAAAATGCTTCCCTTCAAGAGTCCAATGAGCAACTTGAAAAGGAACATACAAATCTGGTGGATAACGCGAATCACTTTTCAAAGCTCTACAACGAGGCTCGACAGGATAACCTGGAAATGACAAAGACCATTTTCCAACTCAAGAATGACTTACAGCGATTCTCTTCAGGAAGGAGTAAGTTGGATAGACTTCTTGGTCTTGGTCAATCAAATAGGTTCGGCCTCGTATACACTCAAACTGGAAACAGTCCAAGTTCGAGTGAGACAGTTTTTGTGCCTCAGTCGGTATCTCCTCCTCCGACACCGGAATTCAAGACAAACAACGACAACAAACCTACTTCATCCTCTTTGGGATCGTCAAGATCTAAGGTATGTTTTCGTTGTGGTGTTTCAGGGCACATAAGAAGATATTGCAAGACGGGAGTCGAACGCTCATCTCAAGCACCTCTTGCATCAACTACCAAAAAGGCTCCTTTCCGGAAATCAAAGCAAAACTTTTCAAATGAAAAGAGACTTGGTAGTTCACCGCGCAAGACGACTTCATCAAGGAGCAACAATCGTTTTAACAAGACGCTTTCACCTAGGCACAAAACTTCACGACCATTACAGACGCATGCCAAAAAGGTTTGGGTGCGCAAAGGTGAAATTTTCCCTTGTCTTGTTTCCAATATTTCCTTGCATGCATATGATAGCTCGTCTTGGTATCTGGATAGCGGGTGTTCCCGTCACATGACCGGTGACAAAAATAGTTTTCAAAATCTTGAGAAAATCTCCAGAGGACACGTTGTTTTCGGAGACGGTCGATCTTCCAAAATTGTTGGAAAAGGGACGGTAGCTATTCCAGATGGCCCGATTTTGAAAAACGTCTTATTTGTTGATGGCCTTAAGACTAACCTCATAAGCATAAGTCAACTTTGCGACAATGGTTTTTCAGTTAACTTTTCATCGGTTGAATGCGTTGTAACTGATAAGGACCATGCTTTCTTTCTAAAAGGGGTTAGATCTGAAAACAATTGTTATGTTGTTCCTAATAAATTTTCTGAAAATTGTAACTTAGCCGCTTTGAATAATGAAACTCTTTGGCATGAAAGGCTAGGTCACTTAAATTTTAAGGAACTTACTAGAATTTCAAACAAGGACGTGGTCAAGGGGATTCCAAAGCTTTTATTTAAACAAAACGTTGTGTGTGGTGGTTGCCAAAAGGGAAAACAGTCTAGGACTGCACACAAGAACTTGAACCACGTTGGTACAAAACGGCCCTTGGAACTTTTGCACATGGACTTAATGGGGCCGACCCGTCAACCATCTTTGGGAGGTAAATGGTACATCTTTTTATTGGTTGATGATTTCTCTCGGTTTTCTTGGGTAGCATTTCTGAGAGAGAAAGCTGATACGTTTGACTCTTTTCATGAGATTTGCCATCGTATTATGATTGAAAAGAATGAAAAGATCATTCGTGTTAGAAGTGATAGGGGTGGAGAATTCATAAATTCAAAATTCATTGACTTTTGTACTTCAAATGGCATTAAACATGAATTCTCGGCACCCTATACACCTCAGCAGAATG
Organism: Tillandsia leiboldiana; assembly: GCA_029204045.2. Classification (NCBI taxonomy): domain Eukaryota; kingdom Viridiplantae; phylum Streptophyta; class Magnoliopsida; order Poales; family Bromeliaceae; genus Tillandsia; species Tillandsia leiboldiana. Next base: position 48,413,378 of record CM055066.1, on the reverse strand, counting down.
GTGTTGTTGAGCGCAAAAACAGGGTTGTTCAAGAGATGGCGCGTGTGATGCTTCATAGCCGGAAATTACCGCTACATTTTTGGGCTGAAGCTGTGAACACCGCTGTCTATGTCATTAACAGAGTGTATTTGTGCCCAGGAACCTTGAATACACCATATGAGCTGTGGTTTAGTAGAAAACCGGATATCAAGTACTTTCGTATCTTCGGGAGTCGATGTTACATCTTACGTGACCGTGAAAATCTTGGAAAGTTCGACTCTCGAAGTGATGAAGGGATCTTTTTGGGTTATTCTACGAATAGCAGAGCATATCGAGTATTTAACATTGAATCTAAGACGATCGTAGAATCTATAAATGTTAAAGTAGATGAAGCTTCTCATTTTGAATCTGAAAAATCTACCCTCGATATCTCTCTAGATGATGATTCACCTGCTAGTGCATCTTCTCATAATAATACTTCCAATATTAATGATGCATCTAATGGTTCTTCTAGTTTATCTGATGTGCAGGAATCATCTCGTGTACCTCCGAGTACTCCGTTTCAACAAACGCTACGAATCTCCAAGGATCATCCGGAATCGAACATCATTGGAGATCCACAAGAAGGAGTTAGAACTCGAAGGCAGTTGGTTTGCGGATTTGCTTGCTACGTATCTTTAATCGAACCAAAGACAATAGATGAAGCTCTTCAGGATGACTACTGGATTAAAGCAATGCAGGAAGAGCTCCATCAATTTGAGCGAAACAAAGTCTGGGAATTAACGAAGCCTCCAAAGCAACATAATGTGATAGGTACCAAATGGATCTTCAAGAACAAGAAAGATGAAGATGGTACTATCATCAGGAACAAGGCACGACTAGTTGCTCAAGGCTACTCTCAAGTAGAAGGTATAGACTTTGACGAAACTTTCGCCCCTGTAGCTAGACTCGAGTCCATTCGTATATTGTTTGCTATTGCTTGTCATTTTAAAATCAAATTATTTCAAATGGACGTCAAGAGCGCATTTTTAAATGGGTTTTTAAATGAGGAAGTTTATGTAGCTCAACCGAAAGGTTTTGTAGATCATAAACAACCTAACCATGTTTTTCGTTTGAAAAAGGCTCTTTACGGTCTGAAACAAGCACCGCGAGCATGGTACGAAAGGTTAACAAAGCACCTTTTGGAGAAGGGCTATACTCGAGGGGGAGCTGACAGGACTCTCTTTGTGAAGCATTATCAAAATAATTTCATTGTAGCACAAATCTATGTCGATGACATTGTATTTGGTGCAACAAAAGATAATGATGCTTCTAAATTCGCGGAGACCATGGAAAGCGAATTTGAGATGTCCATGATGGGCGAACTGTCTTATTTTCTTGGATTGCAAATTAAACAAAATGATGAAGGTATTCACTTGAGTCAATCCAAGTATGCACTGGAGTTGGTCAAAAAGTTTGATCTAGAAAATTGTAAAGATTTTCCAACTCCAATGGGAACTAGCCACAAGGGACTTGGAAGTGAATCACTTAGTGAGAATGTAGACGAGAAACTGTATAGAAGTATGATTGGAAGTCTACTTTACCTCACGGCTAGTCGCCTGGATATATCCTTTAGTGTTGGGATTTGCGCGAGATATCAATCAGCACCAAAGGAGGTTCACCTGAAAGCGGTGAAACGGATCATCCGGTACATCAAAGGATCAATTAATTTCGGAATTTGGTATCCTATGGGAACAAGTCTGGACATTGTTGGATACTTAGATGCCGATTGGGCAGGATCAGTGGATGATCGGAAAAGCACGAGTGGTGCATGCTTCTATCTTGGCCATTGCCTTGTTGCATGGCACAGTAAAAAGCAGAATTGCATAGCACTCTCGACTGCCGAAGCGGAATACATTTCAGCTGGAAGTTGCTCAACTCAACTCATTTGGATGAAAAGCGTATTGAGTGACTTCCGCATTTCAGCATCTTCGGTAACAATTCTTTGTGACAACACAAGTGCAATTAACATTTCTAAAAACCCTGTGTTGCACTCTAGAACAAAACATATTGAACTTCGATATCATTTTCTTAGAGAGCTAGTTGAATCAAATACTCTTCAACTTTCATATATTTCAACTGAAGATCAATTAGCTGACTTTTTAACAAAACCTTTGGATCAAAAACGTTTTATTCATTTGCGAAAAGCAATTGGTATGCTTTCTTTGAAATAAACTCCTTTTTGAAACCTTTGCTTAAAATAGGTTTTGTATTTGTTTTGTTCTATTCAATATCTATGTTTATACATAGGATAGTAATTGAGCATAGATCTTAATTGACTTTAATTGCATCTGTTCACACATTTAGAAATTTATTATGCTTTTGCCATCATAATATTTCATTGTTGCAATGATCGTTTATGTTAATTAAATCATCTTCTAAAGTGATCAAAGTCAATTTCTCTCTCAATGATCTCTTGGTATAGTCATTATCTTATTTGACTGTTTAGTCGAGTATGAAATCGAGATCAATTTTTGGTTGAATACTTTATATCTTAAATAATTGATAGCCAATTGAGGGGGAGTCAAAGATAATGTAAAATGCTCAAAAGATGTGGAAAGAGTTACATCCCAATGAGGAGTGTGAAAACTACCACCACATGGAGGAAAGAGCTACCACCTCGGTCGTCCGAGTATTGTGTGCAGCTACCACATGTATACCAAGCATGGTTGTTCAAATTTTTGATTAAGTAAAATGCATGTTGAAATACTTGACTCTGTCAAATTTCAAGGTTGGTATAAGGTGGGATTTTAAAGAAAGATGCTCAAAGAGCCACTCTCTTCAACAGATTGTCTAGAAATATTATCTACCATATTTGGGATTTCAAACATCTATTGATCTTTGTATTTCTTTTTCTTTACCGAATTGATTATTTGATAAAGGCATTACTCATAAGATCAAGTTAGATGTAATTGAAGGTGTTCAACTTTAAGGGATTTAATTCTTGTAAATTTTCGTTTCATTTTTGGATATTACTGATAGATTTGGCATAATCTAATTCTTGTTGTGTGAAACGATGCTTTTTGTTTAAAGTTGATACACCTTTGTGCTTACAATCTTTTTCTGGTTTTTCTTGAATTTCTCTGAAATTTTTCTAAAGAAAAAGTTGGGGCCGATCCGGATCGGGCAAGGTGATCCGGATCCCGAACGCAGGTTTTCTCCTGCGGGCTGACGATCCGGATTGGACCTGCCGATCCGGATCCCGAACGCAGTTTTTTCACTACGGGTAGCCGATCCGGATCGCAAGCTCGGGAGGATCCGGATCGCGGCTAGGTTTTTATAAAGAACAAAAGGGTTTTGATTTCTTTTACTCCAATCTTTTGTTCAAAAGTTTCCAGAGCGCTTCTCTCTAGATTTCATCCTCCTTGGAAGCTTTCTAACTCAAGTTCTTCAGTTCTAAGTAAGTTTTATTGATCAAAATCTCAGTTTTTCACCGTTTTTCTCTTTTCCTCCTCAAACGTACGAAATTCTTGGATCGATTTTGTTTGTGGATGGTTTTTGATCAAATTTCTTTTGAAATAAGAACTCTGGGTTGTTTAGTTTTGATTATATGCTAGGTTTTCTCCTGATTAACGGATTTTTAGGCTTCGATTTCTAAAATTTCGGTTTTAGGGCATATAATAAGGATTTTCGAAATTCATGCAATTGATCTATTTTTAAAAGTCCTTTTGCAAAACTAATTTGATTCTTAGTCTCTCTACATGATTATGATTGTTTGGGTACAATTTTTTCAATTTTTGAAAACTAAGAATTTTTGTGTTCTTGAGTTGGTTTTCACAGGACACCTTCTTAACTCAAGCATTTTGTTCAATGGCACTTAATTCAGTGAGTTTCTCTTGGTTAATCCTTCTCCTGGTTTCAATGATGCACACAAGTACATCTGTTAAAAGGGAACCAGATGATTCAACTCAAAACAAGACGAAAAACGCAGAGGAAGACAGCTCAGACTATGATGATGAAGAATGGGACGAATTTTTCAAAGATGTTCAACGGAAGATTGATGAGGAAAACAGGAAATTTACCAAAGGAAAAAGATTAATGAAATCTACCTCAACAACCAAACAATATACGAGACGGAAGACTGTCCAATGGAGTGAAAATCAGCCTAGTGGGCCTCTCACCAGAGCTCGCTCACTCTCTGGGGTTCTACAAACTGAATCTCCATGGGTTAAGGGACCGGATGCCCCATCTGCATCTACACAGCATCCATCACACTCGAAGAGACAGGCTACAGACGCTGATGTGTTGAAATCGCTTCGACAGGAACAACAAAGACTGTCTGCTGAACAAGAAAGAATGTCGAAGGAACTTCAGCAACTTTCCTCTAAACAGAAGAAGATCAAGAAGAAGTGCTCAACTATTTCGACAATGCTTAAAGGGATTTTGAGCAAGCTCAGTTGTACCAGCTCCGACTCCTCCGACTGAACTGCACCTTCCTTTTCTTCTTTTTGTGCAGGATTTTGATTTTAGGATTTAGTCTTATACTTACGTTAGCTTAGTTCTCAGGTTTTACATTTTATTGGAACTTTTTACTCTCCTCACATTTCGTAGTCTTAACTACATTTTGGCTTTGTTTTGTGACAAAAAGGGGGAGAGAGTTAGAGAGAACTTTGAACAATGTTGACTGCATGAAACATCAAGGTAAGTGAACAATGTTTGATATGAAAACTGGATGAATATCAAGGTAACTGGATGAATATCAAGGTAAGTATTACTCCAACTTCCATTCTCAACTTGAGGTTTTTCAGCTGTATGAATGCATGCCTCGACTAACTATTTGCTAACTATTTGGGCATGTAATATAACTAACAAGTTGATGTTCACTAACAAGTTTGTGACACTTGGTTTTTGATTGCATAGAAGATATGTTGGTTCTTAACTCTGATCAATTACATATCTATATATATATAAGTTTGTCACAAACATGTTCATGACATTTGGTTTTTACGTGCAAAGAAGATATGTTGGTGTTTTTTTAACTATGATCAGTTTACATATCTGAATATAAATGTCATGGTAAGTATAAATGAGTTTAAACTTCATCTCTGTTTGTGGTTTTTGAATGATACAAAATTCTTGAGGTATCTAACGATTTCTTTTGTCAAGAATGATTTCTTTTTGCAGAGAGTACAGATGTCTAAGTCTAGAGTCTGTTTTAGGAGTTTAACTCATGTATTGTATTTTGGATCTCCATTGTAAATTTTTGTTGTATGGTGATAGCAACAAAAATATCTTTTTGAATTTTCTTTAGTGGATCTGTGTTTTGTCACGAAACCGCCAAAGGGGGAGATTGTTACGGAATTTGAGTTGGCGTAGTTTCGTGAAAGTTTCAAGTCCTGAAGATTGAAGGTGAAGAAAGTTGAATCATTTAACTCAATCTCAAGAAAGAAGAATTCAAAAGGATCAGGTATGTTTAACTAAAGAATTTGTGTGATCCGAATACTTCTTGTAGTGTAGAAACACTTGGAAGAATCTTTCATTGCATAAAAATCAAAAACTGGACTTGGGACATGTTCAGGATCCGGATCAGGCTGTTCGATCCGGATCCCGAAGGTGGTTCGTTCATACATCGTCGCAATCCGGATCGTAGTCTCTTGATCCGGATCCCGAACGTTGAGTTTACCATCTACCTTGAACGATCCGGATCTTGCTTCGCAATCCGGATCCCGAACGTTGATGTTTGGTGAACTGTATGAACGATCCGGATCGTAGTCACATGATCCGGATCCCGAACCTTCGTTTTTCTGGAATTGGCTGTTTCGTTATGACGATCCGGATCTCAGTTATCACGATCCGGATCGCCGTCCGTAAAATTTCCAGAAATGTTAGGTTTTTGATTCTTATCTCCTTCCTAGGGTTTCTAACCTATAAATAGACCCTATGTCTTTCTTTCTAGGGTCAATCCACATAGCCGTCATTTTCATATATCATCTTATACGGCTATAGATCCACATATAGAGAAGAAAGGAAATCATTAGAGAATACTCTATGTTTCTTCATCTATATTGATTAGTTTGATTCTAGGTTTTCATACTCACATCTTGAGTTGAATCAAACTAATGAATACTTAGATGGTATTTCCGATCTATCTTTGATCTAAGTATTCGGCGGATCATCACCACCCAAAAACAACGATTACCCCAAAATCGGCGCGTGGATTCGCGTGTCCTTGTGGATTCAAGGTTCAATCGCTCTCGTGGATTCGGAGCGAGGCACGTTCGTGGATTCGAAGGGTGCTATTGGGTGAAGACCGTGGATTCGGTCGGACGTCGTGGATTCGACGTTGGACGCCGTGGATTCGGCGTTGGGCGCAGATCGTGGATTCGAGAAGCGTCTGGAGCGAGCGGAGAAGATCCTCTAGGAGCGTATGGAAAAGGTTGAGTCGTAAGTGTGTACGGTAAATCACCTTGTACGTGTTTTAATTCTAGTGGATTTCTGCCGTGTTATCGGTCCCGTGGTTTTTTACTCCGGTGATGGAGTTTTCCACGTAAAAATCTTGCGAGTTATTTTCATTTCCGCATTGGGTTTTTTATCGCAACGATTTTTGAGTGTTTATACGTTTACACCTATTCACCCCCCTCTAGGTGTTTCTTCCCCTATTTAGATCCGTATTATATACGACCCAACAGCCACGACGTCCGGCTCAACGAAACCCATAAAGTAGTGATTTTGGTTTGTCGCATTCGATCCCCTATAATTTTAAAATCCATAAAATACGGTAGTTTATACAGTTTGGCACGCTTTACGATGCTTTAGGTTCGTTAACCACAAATTTTGTCGGCGCCACTGCGCTCAGATCGATGACGCCATTTAAATCGACTACCTGCATCGTCAGATTCGGACTCCAGACCGTCGATCGGGTGACGTTGGCCAACGCGGGAATTAAATCAAGGTGATACTATTCAAATCACTATTCACCTAAGTCACGGGTCCCACTAGTTTTCTTGCTGAGTTCAGGACGATCCGACCGTCGGACCAGCGAACGGTCTATACCATTTTCACTCGATTCGATGAGACGGTCGCACTAGAGACCTCAGATTTCCGAGATCAGACTCGGATCGGAAAGGCAGACTTTGTGCTTCGGAAACTGTGCCATTCGCACACCGATACGCACACTACCAAGGTTAAATTTTGTTTCCTCACACAAATTCACACTCGAATTTCACTCTGTATACAACTCAAGTTTCTCGAGTATTACACTTTTCCTTTAACCTTTCCAAAGTACCACGTCCAACGGGTCACTGCCTAAGGAGTCTTGCTCCCAAACTGACAAGCCTTATCTCGAATGCGCCATTTGCATTCTCTTTCTGTTCTCTTTCTTATAAGCCTTTTGATTATCTTCCTTATTAAGCCACTTTTAGCTTTCTATTAAACTTTATCCTTTTCATTAATTCATCCCTTACCCTAGGTCTTGCCACACGGGTAACTAGAGAGTCTCCTGGACTCTTAAACATTTCTCTTTTATTTATTTAACTCAAATTGAAGTTAAAGTGATTGTCCATTTACCCAGACACCCTATGACCCACTCTAGGGTTATATTTGTTTAATTCTTAACCCTGGGATCACATACCCTTTCCCTGATACCACACCGAATCTGGAGTTACATTAACTCTATTTTCCCTATTCCACTTTTAACTTAGAGTTATCTTGACTCTAATTTCATGTTTGAGAGTTTAACCCCACTAGATCACCTTAGGTTTCCTTTACCTAAGTTCCATGTCATGCTTACCCTAGAGTTCATTGCCTCTATGTTAACCACTCTATCCAATGTCCTTAAGTTATCTCCTAAGACAATGCCACTCGTTCAATCCTAGGATAAGCTCCTAAGTTTGATGTCACTCATTAAACCCCTAAACTAGGTTTTCTCCTAGTCTTACTACCAAACATACTCTTTTCCCTTATGTTTCACATGATTCCTAGGGTTATACCCCAACATGATCACAATCATAAATTAACTAATCACTTTTACGCATGCAACTATCATCTATTTAGATAAATCAAGAATTGCATTTTTCTCCTAAGTCCTTTTACACATGCAAATTTATCATCTCCTTTTTGGCAACTCAAAGTTGCACTTTCCATCTGTGTTCATCTACACATGCAAATTTATTTCCTATTTTTGACTAATTAGAAAATTCTACTTTTCTCTATGTCCATTTACACATGCACATTTATCATGATTCTCTAACGCCTCTAACATGCTACTATAATGCTTCTAAAATCAAAAGCAGAGGAACAAGGGGAGAGGTCACCCATTTTCGGCAGAATCCCCCACCTTGTGTTGCCCCCAATTGCTTGTAGACACTTGCAATTGGTATCCCCGCGATTTTCTCGCCTCTTCAAGGTTGCACGCAAAATGGTGCACGTCGTCCACGTTTGCACGCAAAATGATGCAAGTCTTCCATTGAGGTTACACGCAAAACGGTGCACGCCTTTCGAGTCTGCACGCAAAATAGTGCACATCATCAAAGTCTGCACGCAAAATGGTGCACGTTATCCAAACCTGCACGCAAAATGATGCACGTACCTCGGGTTTGCACACAAAATGATGCACATCTTTCTTCAAGGTTGCACGCAAAGCTGTGCACGTTCTTCGAGCTTGCACGCAAAACGATACGTGCCAAAACGTCGGTGGTATTTCGCGCAGCAAAACGACATAGTCAACAGCGTCCCTAACATGCACAATAGCATGGGGTCAAATCCAAAACCCAAAGGGGTAAATCTCAAAACTGTGCCGAAAACACTGCAAAATAACATACGAGACCTACCTCAACACCGTCGCGCCGTCCAACGCGTGCACACGCGTCCATCCGGCTTCTTGGAACACCTTGCGCGTGCTCCACGGGGTCACCGATGCGCTCGCGGCACCCCAAACCCTCCCTCCCCCCCCCCCCCACGAAACCCCCCTCTCCCTCCCCTGGACGCTCGGTTTGAAGAAAAAGGGGAAAAAGAGAAGAAATAAGGGAAGTTCGGGCTTTTATAGCCGAATTTCCTACATTCGGGAGCAAGATTCGGGCGCCCGAATCTTGTTTTCGGGCTGCTACAGTGCCCCGCTCCGCGGTCCACGCGTCAACGCCGCGCCAGCGACGCACCACGTCACACGGCGCGGCCAATGGGTGCCCGCCACGTGGCCTGCCCCGCGCCCCTTGCGTTAACGCGACGCAGCGACGCGTCGCGTCATGCGTCGACCGGCCAACGGGGGACCGACACATGGCGCCCCCGCTGACACACGCCAACGCCCGCGCCAGAGCCCGCGCGCCTTCCCCACGCAGGTCTGCGCCCTCGGTCGCCGCGACCAATAGGGCGACGCCACGTGGCGCCCCCCACCTGCCCGCGTGCCTCGCGCCGTGCGCAAGCATCAAGATCCGCCATCTCCTCGGGATTCGTGCCCGCTGTATCGGGATTCATGCCAACTGCCTAGGGATCCATGCCAACTACCTCGGGATCCGTGCCAACTACCTCGGGATTTGTGCCCGCTATAGTAGATTCGGACGCTCGCCTGAGCCCGAACCGGGCTGCTATAGTAAACCGGGTTCGATACAGTAAACCGGGTTCGCTACAGTGTTGAGCCCAGCCTGCTACAGTACAAACCGGACGCCCGGAAATAACTTTCGAGCGCTCGAAAGTTCGGCCCACTTCCGATTCCGCCCGTTTCGCCCGTTTCGCCCGTTTTCGCCCGTTTTCGTCCCGTTTTTGCTCAACTTCGACAGGGAGCCTCAACTCAACTTAACTTATCACGGGATATCCAAAATCCTCAGTTCGGGTTATTTATGGGTCACTACAGGGCCAGTGGGCGAGGCCACAGTAGGGCCTCCAGAAAGAGAGTCGGCACAAGAAGCCGACAAAGAAACAAATTCGACTGTCGCACTATAGGCCGAAGATTTGGCCAAGAAGGCCGAGGAAAAAGAGACATCCCCGAGGATACGCCGATCAAGAATGGCGGGCTATAAGGTCCCCTAATTGAAGCCTGATCATACGAAAAATAGTGTTCAAATTGGAGTTGACCATCCCGAATCAGCCGAGTAGTCGAAGAAAGGAACTCCAACTACTCGAAAACTCCAGAAAGATCGGAAAGCAACGAGCCGATCAATGCAAAGTATCTAAAACATTATCATACATCGGTCTGGGAGAATGTGGAGGAAAAGTAGAAGAAAGTTTCACATTTATTGAACCGATACACATGAAAGTCAAGAATAAGTAAGTACAAAAGTGTTTAAGAAAAGAAAAAGTCGTGGTCAATGAGCCCAGTTGGAGGGAGAAATATAAGACCACCTTCAAGCGAACCGAGGTAAGAAAGGAGCCAACGGAGAAGGATCAAGCACCACCTTGTGAAAATTGAGACACCTAACCACCTTGGCGTTGGGAAGTCTCAAACCTCTCGAAACTCCCACGAAAAAATTGTGCCAGGCAAGATGTTCCGCTCGGGAATAAGGAGGCCAACCACGTAGGAAGGCCGGTCGAAACGTGATAACACCTCCTTAATAGAGAAAACCAAGTGTGGCCCGAGTTCGTCCAACTCCAAGGGATGGAGGCAAGAGCCGATTTTTTCCCAAGAAGGATCGTCTTAGTAAATAACCAGCCGCAAATGGCCGAAAATTAGCTAGACCATCGGATGTAAGATCACAGATCGGTGGGTCACACACAGGGGCTATCCCGAAAGAGTCCCTATTGGAACTTCGAGGTGGAAAGATCCTTTCGTCTACCGGCATCAAAACACCACCAGATTTAGACTGAGAGGTTGCCTCGAAAGTACTCTTAGAGACGGAAAAGCCACGATCGGAACACTGGTGTAGCGATGGCATAGGAATCGTCATGATGAAAGGAGGCCATGTGAAGGAAGCTGCAAAAGGGTGGCCCTTTATAGGCCAGCGAAAAGAAGAGGAATGATAATAGTCGCATTAGGAATATAACATCATTTATTGGAGAAACGACGGAAGATTGTTTCGCCGAAAATCAAGAGAGATCAGTCCCTATTCACAAATCTCTCGGATAGTGGGCAAATATCTTGCTAGAGTACGGGGTAATCATGGACACCGGTATCTGCGTCGGGAGTTGGCTCAACTTCGACAATCACCCGAATGACACGTCATGCGATTGCCGAGAGGGCATTATTGAGATCAGAATTTTCGCCACTTAAGGAAGCAACACGTGGCATATGCTGTCGGCTAAGAACATCAGCCGATGAAGGGAAGGGTCAACCGAAGAAAGATTCGCGTCATGATTCGGACCGATCCCAATCGCATAAGAGTGCAACACGCGATGGATGCCATCAGCTAAAGACATTAGCCGATAGGAGAAGCAGCCGACGAGAAGAGATTTGCCTCATCCAGGATCGGCTTCGGACAAAGAAGGATATCAAACCATCCGGTCAACCAACAAAGAAGGCGGGGTCAGAGTCAGCCTTCGCCTGCCCAAGCCGAAGAAGGAAAGACTATGAAAGAAAGGAGTGCAAGATTGGGGCGTGAATCTCATAACTGACTCCAGAACGGCAAGTGGCATATAGCATTGGAAAGCGCCGAAGATCACGCTCCAGCGCACTAATAAGGGGGTGAATCTAGACGGAAGAATAGTTATTATTCTATTTGAGGAAGTTTCGACTCAAAAGGAAGTAGTCGAGAATTTCACAGTGACTTTCCTCAAATCCCACCGATATTTCAAATCGGCGCTTGTAAATATGGTTCGGGGAGTGTATAAATACCCTAACCATTGAAGAGAAAGGAGTCCTGCAATCTCGTAAGCCAGGACCACCCCTTGCTTTTTCATATTTTTAATGCTTTCCTAGATAGGTTTACCGCATTTCCTAGGAGTATATTAATTGTAATTGGTTACCTATTACACTTGTAACACTCTTTTTCTACTCAATATAATCCTCACATTCGGCTCCTTAGCCGTTTGTTTCTTGGCACATCTTTGCCTCTCTCTCATTCTCCATATCTCAATTCGGCTATTTTAAGCCGGACGGTCACTAGAACTATTTAAGAAGAACCCGGCTGAGCAGATCCCTCCTCGGCACGCAGTGTATCACATCTAGAAGGTCAACAACCCAACGGGGCCGATCGACGACCGACGGCTAGCGCAACATTTTCGACCCTAACAATACCAATAATATTTGTCAACTACGATGGTAAAGGTACCTGTCGCGTTCTCCTTTGGTGGGTCACGTCCAATTAAAGATGTGCTCGATGCAGGGCTCTATCCCAAATGAGGAACAGGTGGTGCAGCAATAGTGGACTGCGCTGGTGCGAATCTCTACGGGCAATTGGCTGCAAAGTGCCCGGACAGGCCACACCGGAAACAACGACCATGACGCTGATCGCAAGAGATCCCACAATGTGTTCCACCACAAAATATGCATGGTCGCGTATTTCGTCGCTGGTTGGCTGCTGAAATGTTCCAAGACTAGTTTTGAGGCCTAAGCTGCTTAGTTAGCTTTCGGTTGCTTAAAAATCCACCTTTATTCCTAGAACGTGGATACTTCCTATTAAAGTGCACGACCCCTACTTCTCTACTTTCTATTGGTCATCAATATCTCTGTTAGCAACTGGCAGCTTGATCTGGTTAAACTCCGTTGGATTCGCTTCATTTGTTACAGTCGTCCTGATAGTGGTAATCGGAGGATTAGTAACTAGGGCAGTCACCGGTATAGTTTTGGTAGGTTTGGTTGTGGCAGTAGCCATCATCTCAAGTGGTGCGAGAGCAACGAGAGGATCAATATCTCCTCCGAGGACCTGGGCAGGTGGTGGGATCGGTGCGGTGGTTGTAAAAGCCTGCTACTAAACTAACTGTTGAATCTGACCAATCAAAGCGGTGAGCAGATCTATCAATCGCTGAAAATGATCTGAGCCATCTGGCTCTATCGAAACACCAGGCTCACGGCCTGCACCACAATTGCGGCCAGCACCACACCCACTATCACCACCATACCCAGATCGCGTGCGAACCATCGTTTGTAACAATAACAACCAGGTTAGGAAATAACTCAAAAGTGAATAATTACACTTGAGCTCCTAACCCCTAAACAATAAACTCCGCGCTCTCACATATGACACAAGTCATCCTAGAGTTCAATCCTAACCAAAAACCAAGGTACTGTGTACCTATACTCTGATACCAAATGTAACGACCCGGCCTACTAGCAATAATAACTCGTTGGGCCCAAGCCACCGGCCCAAAATGCTTAAACTCAGTTATCATTATTAATGTCCATGTCTCTTATATACCCAATCACAATCCTATTTCGAAGCAATGTGGGATTATTGGGGTGTCACAGTAGGTGATTAGCTCCGATACCAACTATGATGTCCTGTTTCCTAAATGGGTCATCAATCCTATAACTGTTCTAGCCCTTACACGCTTAACCCTCTATTGGGGCCAAAAAAGTGGCTTGCCCCTGGGGTGACCCTCAGAGATGTCGAGTGCGCCGCGTGCCAACAATCAAGCGATCGGGCCGATGAGGGATTCGCTCGGCAGGATTCTCCTCAGTAACTTCTCGTGACCATTTGGTTGTGGATAGCCGAATAGGGTTTACGGAGGTAGAGAGGGATCGCTGGGTTCGACTTAGAATAGCCGAACTGGGTGACAAGATAACTGTCATGCCCCGGGGTCGAAACTGCGACCCGGGCTCGCCAACAGATCCGTCGCCTATACAGAACCCCGCATAGGCGAAGCGTCTAACCTGCAAAGAAAAATATACTACAGCTAAACATATATCAGAGCTGTAAAATAAAAAGCTGTAAAACTCTATCAAACACTGTACAACTGAAAATAAAGATACAATATCTATCTCCCAAAAGATCAACATACACTAACGAACTCAACCAACTCGTGGCACAAAACACACTGGCTAGAGGTACTCCACAGCCGGGACCACCATCGACTCAACGGCTCCCAAAACGAAACACCCAACTCGCCAGGCTAAACACACAGGCTGGAGATACTCCACAGCCAGGATCGACCCACAACTTAGGGCTAACAAAACTGGTCGGATGACACTCAACGACCTGGGACCATCGTCAACCCAAACCGTTCCCAACAACATTGACCGGAAGATACTCGACGGTCCGGGACCACCGTCTACCCAAACGGCTCCCAACAACACTAGCACAGGTCTAAACTCAGCTACCAGACTCCACTCAGCCCCCAGGCACGAGTGCAACAATGTCCCACAGAAACCTGACCACTCGGCCCACTACACGGGCGAGAAAAATCTATGTCCAGGAAAAGATGCAAAGTGTGGGATGTCTAAGGCATAAAAGAACCTAGCCCAAGTGAAGGTTCTATACTAGTCTGGTTAAACATACAACATATGACGGGGTGCTAGGTCAAGTTCCAACAATAGCATGTAATTAAACAAAGCATAAATAGAATATCCTCATCTCTCATAAGCATGCTTCCTGTCTCCTCTAGCATGAAATAAACATATCCATCTAGCATGCTATCAATCAAAAAGGGGTAACATTCCCAAGGTAAGCTTCTACTAATCATCATCATGACATCCCCTATCGCAATTCTCATAAACATAATATGGATATTATTCATTCGATTCTCAAATAAATACTGATACTAAGCTTACCACTCCATCACATACATGGGTACACTAGCATGCGATTATTCTATCAGATAGAATTAGAGAACCGTCCACCGGTTCTGAAAATGAAGCAAACCACCTGAATCGCTTTCCGCAGGCAAAGCCGAAGTTGGTGAAGTGCGTAGCCACTTGCTAACAAAATCCACCAGAACCGCACCCTCGGCACACAGTCGTACAAGCCTCTTCTCAAACCAACATCACAGCCAACAATCAATCAACACCAAAAATAGACCTCGCTGTTTTTACCAACCAGCGCAGAAAAAAGGGATTTTCACCTGCGTCCGGTCCTCCAAAAAATCCAGAAAAATCACCGTTGTGATCCTCGCGATGAGTAGATACAAATCGAGTACTTATACACCTTATTCCGACACCTGTAGGCCAAGAAACAATTAGAACGTCGCCGAAAGCCAAAACCTTCACGAACACAAGCCTGCAGAAAATCAGTCCCAAAGAAGCTTAATTATCACCTTCGAAGAGTCCTCCAAAAATTCTGATAAAAATACGGGTACATTCCTCTCGAAGCGTAGATGTCGATCGGGTCCTCATACGTCTCGTTCCGATGCCTGTAAACCAAGAAATCCCAACAATACACCACCGCTGTCCAAAACCTCATAGCGGTACAAGGGGTCAAAAGATACCTCGGAAACCATGCCAAAAACCCGAAATGAGGTGAAGTGATCAACACAGAAATCAAAGGCGTACCTCTCGTAAACGCGCTGCCACAAAAATCAGCTCAAAAGTTTATCGGGATAGCTCAGGGGGTCTCACGCACTGAAATACGACGGTAGAAGCCAAAATCGAAGAAGCGTCGCAGTGCACCGCATCGCAAAAAACGCAGATGCCGCGGCCTCCAAAAAATCCGGGAATCCATCAAAGGGTGGAGCAGAAGGAGAGAAAGAACTTCTCTTAAGGGTGCCACAGCAGGGGAACTCGGGAAAAAGCTCGAAAGAACGGCCAAAGGGGGCTATATATAGCCAAAACAAAACAAATCAAAAAATACCACCTGGATCCCCACATTCGAGTGCCCGAAATAGATTCGGGCGCAAACAGTGCCGCGATCTGAGCCGTCCATCCAGCGCCCGGATCCACCAGGATGCGCCACGTGGCCCCTGCACAGCAAACAATTAAATCGGCCAACCCGCTCGCGACACGTGGCCGAGCCCCGCGCTGCTCCACCCGCGTCAATGCCTCGGTCGGCGCACCAACCTGCGCGCCCACCCCGCTGCCGGCTCCCACGCCACGCACGCAGCCCGAGGCACCTGCCGCACCCGCTCCGTGGACCGTGCCTAGTGCACCGTCCAACCAAAGCCTGCCACGTGTCCAACCGCGCCAATAGGAATACGCCACGTGGCACACCACCCACGCTGCACCGCGCACCGCGCCTGCTTTGCTCCTCGCGTGGACCGAGCGCACATGGACCGGCCAACCAGCGACTGCCACGTGGCCCCGCCCCGGTCCATGCACCCGGCCGCGCGACCCCGTGGACCGCGCCTGCTGCGCTGGCAAACCGGGAGCCTCCACGCGTCCAACCCCGGTGCACGCCTCGCCCCATGGACCGCGTGGTCCGCGCCTCTGCCCGAGCCGCTGCCCGCGGCTGCTCCGCCGCCTGCCCGTCGCCGCCGGCGCTGCCCCGGCTGCCGGAACAGTGCCCCAAGCCTCGAAATCCGTGTTTGGGCATCCGGGCTCCAAAAAATTCAAGTAAATAGTCCATTTCTATCGTTTTCGCGCGCCGAGTCCAAATCCGATGTCCGTTTTGCCCAATTCCACTTCTAAAATTTATCGGAAGCATCCAGAAAAGTATTCTTATTCCAAATTTCACGCTGAGTCTAATCCTGAGGTCCGATTCGCGCGCAAACACCTCTAACACAAAGCAAAGGCCTCCAGAAGTTGCTAGCCACACTACAAAAGCTCTGTGGAGATCCGAGTCATCACAATAATAATACAGCTAAAGAGTCGATTGTCACTTTATAGCACAAGAAATACAAATAAAGACACGACTGATGAGCCGGTTTACACTTTATATTGATTTGGAAGGGGATACAAGGATATGACACGGCGATGAGCCGATTACAACTTTGTCGAACAAAAAAATGGGATACAAAAAAGAATGTAGGGATAAAAGAATTACAATTAAGCCTACTCCTAGGAAAGCAGTAAAGAAAAGCGGTAAATGTAGGTATAAGAAGTTAAGTTAACCTACTCCTAAGATAAATGAAGAAGCTAGGGTGGTACCGGGCTTACGAGGTTGCCGGACCCCATTTCTTTCGATGGTTCGGGTATTTATACACATCCCAAATCATATTATTAGGCGCCAATTTGAATTATCGGCGTACATCGGGGAAAGTTATCGGATATTCAACAACTACTTCATTTTGAGTCAAAAATCCCTCAAATAGGATAGTTGTCGATTTCCATCTAGGTTCATTCCCCAATTCGTTGCGCCGGAGCGTGATCCTCGGCGCTTTCCACTGCTGGACATCGCTTGTCATTCCGAGTTAATTGCGGGGTTTGCGCCCGCACTCATTTTCGAAATCTTTCCTTTGTCGGCTCAAGCGGCCGAAAGCTGACTCAGACTTCTGCCTTTATTCCGTTCAAAGTCTTTCCCTCTACAGCTGTGAGCAGTTGAGGATTGATCTTGACTTCGCCTCTTCCGTCGATTGACCGAGGCAGTTTGATATCTTTCTTCGGCTGAGAGACGGTCCTAGTTGAGCTCCTGTTGACCGTTTATCTTATCGTCTTACTCCCCTATTGGCTGGCACCTTCAGCCGATGGCCTTTGTCGTGCCTTGTGTATTTACGTAACTGAGGCCGGTCCGGGTCAAGTTGCAGACCCTTCTTCGGCTAACCCATCATTTCGTCAACTAGTGTCTTCGTCCGATGGCGTGCTCCTCATACGATACTGTTACATGCCTAAGACCGGTCGAAAACCAGACGTTGGCCTTTTCTTCTTCAGCTTAATTAACCGAAGGTCGATTCCGACTCCACCTGCTTCGCCGTCTGATCGGGGCGGTCGGATACCTTCCTTCAATCGCAGTCGACTCTAGATGACATGATAACCTTTGCATCGACTGCTTCTCCTATCGGATGATGCCTTCAACCGATAGTATTCCACATGCGGTATGCCTCCGTATTCGGGGCAAGTCTCAATCGGGATGCAAGTCCCTCCTTGTTGGCTCAAACCCTTGTCGGCTGATGTTTTTCAACCGATGGTTGACGCCATGTGTCGCTCCCTCCTATGGTAGAAAAATCTGGTCTCAACACCCTCTTAACTTCTTAAGCCTGTCTACTATCTAAAATGTTATACCGAGTTAAGAGATTTAGTCATATTATACCTTAAATATAAAACTATTCCAAATCATGAGAGTATCACAATACTCCCTATTCAAGTCCTAATGTCTTTGTGAGGCTCGAGCATAGTCACAAGCATTAAGTGATATGAGACTCGTCTCGCTATCCGTGTCATTCAGACCCTACTTAACTTGTTATTTTCAGACCCTAGCTTAGCTTATCATTCAAATCTTAACTTAGTCGAGACTCATGTTGTGATGACCCGATTCTCCGCTGAAGGGTTACAGCATGATCGACGGCTTCTAGAGGCTTATTCTGTGTGATGGTGGCGTTTGTGCGCAAATCGGATCTCAGATTTGGACCCAGCGCGAAAAATAGATCAATAATACTTATTCAGATGACTTTGTCAAAAAATAGAAGTGGTCTCGTGCGTAACGGACATCGGATTTGGATTTAGCGCGAAAAAACGTTGAAAAACGGCTATTTGGATGTATCTTTCTGAGTCCGGACGCCCGAAAACGGACAACCGGAAGTTTTACGGTATTTTTGGGTGCAGGGGGGGGAGCCGTGGACCGGACGGACACGTGGCAGCTTCCCATTGGCACGCGGTGGACACGTGGAGGCCTAGGGTTGGCTGGCATAGAGGGTTAGCACGGGCATGCCGGGCAGGCACGCGGGCAGGCGCGGTGTTGGGTAGTTGGGTGTGCCACGTGGCGGCTCCCCATTGGTGCGCTGGGAACAAGTCGCAGCACCGGTGTGGCAGGCTCTTCAGGCACAGTACACGCGGAGCTGCCGCTGAGGGACTAGACGTGTGTCGGCTCGCGGTTGGATGGTGCAACATAGGCGCGGAGCAAGTAAGGCGCGCCACGTGGCGCGCCCTCATTGGACCGCACCGGACGTGCTGTAGGCGCGCGGTTGGTGGGGTTGCCACGTGGCGGCCGCTGATTGGCGGGGATGTTGACCGCGAGGTGCTGGCGCGGATTGGCGACGCGTGGCGGCATCGGACGGCCCAAGATGATTCGGGCAGTCTTCGGGCGTGGACCGTGAGCACATTCGGGCGCCCGAATGTGCTCCCTGCGCCTGAATTTTAGGGGATTTCCTAGTTGGTTTGTGGACTATAAATTGGGTTTCTTCCTCCTCTAGTGAGCTCTTTTGGAACCAGCTTTTGGAGGAACTTCTACAGAGCCATCCCCTACACTTCCTCTGTTACGGAATTTGAGTTGGCGTATTTCGTGAATTCGGTTAAGCCTTGAAGATTGAAGATAAAGAAGGTTGGATCATATAACTCAATCTCAAGAAAGAAGAATTCAAAAGGATCAGGTACGTTTAACTAATTATTTTTGGTGATCCGAATACTTCTTATAGTGTAGAAACACTTGGATGAATTTTTAATTGCATAAAAAACAAAAACTGGACATGGGACATGTTCAGGATCCGGATCAGACATTCCAATACGGATCCCGAAGGGTGTTAGTTCATACGCAAATTCAATCCGGATCCAAGCCCTCTTCTGATCCGGATCCCGAACATGGGTTTTTGCTGAATTGTATGAACGATCCGGATCAGGCACTTCGATCCGGATCCCGAACCTTTGTTTTTCAGGAAACTGTCTGTTTCGTTACTACAATCCGGATCGCCGAAATCCGATCCGGATCGTCGTCCTGAAAAATCCCAGAAAAGGTTAGTTTTTGATTCTTATCTTCTTCCAACGGTTTCTAACCTATAAATAGACCCTTTAATTCATCTTTTAGGGTACGACGCAAAAATGAGAAAATACAACCGAAATAGAAAAATCCACATATAGAGAAGAAAGGAAATACTAGATTTAATTCTATGTTTCTTCATCTATATTATTAATTTGATTCTAGATTTTCCAAACTCAGATTTTGAGTAGAATCAAATTAATGAATACTTAGATGGTATTTCCGATCTATTTCTAATCTAAGTATTCGGCGGATCATCACCACCCAAAAACAACGATTTCCCTAAAATCGGCGCGTGGACTCGCGTGGCCTTGTGGATTCAAGGTGCTACCGCTCTCGTGGATTCGGAGCGAGGTACGTTCGTGGATTCGAGACGTGCTACTGGGTGAAGACCGTGGATTCGGTCGGACGTCGTGGACTCGACGTTGGACGTCGTGGATTCGGCGTTGGACGCAGATCGTGGATTCGAGAAGCGTTGCGGAGCGAGCGGAGAAGATCAACTAGGAGCGTATGGAAAAAGTTTGAGTCGTCTGTGAGTACGGTATATCACCTTTGTACGTGTTATAATTCTAGTGGATTTCACCGTGTTATCGGTCCCGTGGTTTTTTACTCCGGTTTGGAGTTTTCCACGTAAAAATCTCTGCGTGTTATTTATTTTTCCGCATTGGGTTTTATATCGCAAAGATTTTTGAGTGTTTATTATTTACACCTATTCACCCCCCTCTAGGTGTTTTTTCCCCTATTTAGATCCAATTATATATAACCCAACAAGTGGTATCAGAGCGGGAATAGAGTTGTAAATAATGGTTGAAGGTGGAAACATCAACAGACCTCCGTTCTTCGATGGAACGAATTATGCGTACTGGAAAGTACGGATGAAAGCCTTTTTAATTTCCATCGACGAACGGGTGTGGCAATCAATTGAATTAGGATGGTCTAATCCAACTGAAATTCTTGCTGATGTTCGCACCATCAAACCTAGGTCGAAATGGACCAAGGAAGAGATAGATTTTTCTTCTTACAATGGCAAAGGGATTAATGCTTTATTTAATGCTTTGTCTCAAACTGAGTTCTCTCGCGTCTCGGCATGTGAGACTGCGAAAGAAATCTGGGATGTTCTTCAAGTTACACATGAGGGAACTAACCTTGTGAAGATTCAAAAATTGCAAATGCTTACGAGCAAGTTTGACTCTATTTTCATGGCAGAAAATGAATCTTTCACAGACTATTACACACGATTGCAAGACATCGTAAACTCATGTGCTAACTTGGGAGAGAAGATTCCAGAATTTAAAGTTGTAAGAAAAATATTAAGAACTCTTCCTGAAAGATTTCGATCCAAGGTTACGGCCATTGAAACTATTAAACACCCGGACAAAATCCGTGTAGAAGAATTAGTTGGCTCATTACAAACTTATGAAATGACATTTCCTACTAACTATTCTTCTGGAAAAGCATTCTCTTCTAAGTCTTCAGGTTTAGCATTGAAAACAACAAAAGAAGAAGACGCGGATTCATCCTCCTCAGACGATGACGAAAACCTATCTATGGAGGACTTTGAGAAGCAGCTCGCTCTCTTGACAAGAAGATTTCGCCGAAACTTTCGAAGGGGTAACTCAAGCAAAACTCCATCCTTCATAAAGTCGAAGAAAGGCAAAGGTTCTTCAAGTTTCAAACAAAGAAAGCAAGAGGGTTTTTCTAAGGATAAGAAAAGCTCAGAAGGACAAGTCCAATGCTTCAAGTGCCGAGGGTACGGCCATATCTCAACGGAGTGTCCCAATAAGAATCCGTCAAAGAAGAAAGTGATGCAAGCCGTCACTTGGGATGACACCTCATCGTCAAATGAGTCATCGTCAAGTGATGAAGAAGATAACGCAACGGCGTTCCACGCGTCCACATCTTCACCCTTCATGTGCTTAATGGCTAGTACATCCGAGTCATTGTCCAACTCCACTGTTGAAAAAATTGCAACGGACGATGAATCGGATAATTCAGAAGGTGAAGACTTTGCTCTTGCCTACCATAAGCTTTTGAGGGATTGAAAGAAACTGGCAAAGCAAAACAAGAGTTTGAGAGGGAGATTGCAGGATCTCGAAGAAGAAGCAAAAAGGGCATCTTCTCTCTCAAACGCTCTTGAAGTGGAAAGGGATAATCTGATTAAAATAAATGTTTCCCTTCAAGAGTCCAATGAGCAACTCGAGAAGAATTATGTAGATATGGTGAACAAAGCGAATTACTTCTTGAAGCTCAACGGCGAGGCTCGACAGGAAAAATTGGAAATGACAGAGACCATTCTCCAACTCAAGGATGACTTATAGCGATTTTCATCAGGAAGGAGTAAGTTGGATAAGCTTCTTGGTCTTGGTCAATCAAACAAATTCGGCCTCGGATACAATCGAACTGAAGACAATTTTAGTTCGGTTGGGACAGTCTTTGTGCCCCAGTCGGTATCTCCTCCTCCGACACTGGAATTGACGACAAACAACGACAACAAACCTACTTCCCCCTCTTCGGAATCGTCAAGCACCAATGTGACGCCCCACTTCCCAGGGGGTCACCCATCCTAGAACTACTCTAGCTCTAGCACGCTTAACTCTCATGTTCCTCTTGGATCTTGCTACCATCCAAAATGCTATAGCCGGGTTAGAGATTTAGTCCTATTATATCATTTATATAGAGGACTAATCCAAATTCCGGGGTGTCACATTCTTCCCCCCTTTAAGCCCTGACGTCCACGTCAGGCTCAAGCACACTCACAAGCACCAGGCGATGTGAGACTCGTCTCGCTAGCCTTAGCCGACCTTGTGGGGAGCTACACTCCACCCACAACGGTCATTAGCCGGGGAGCCTCGCTCTACCCGCTATATAACCCTGGCTCAGCCGAGACTCATCTCACATTTCCGGCTGGTGAATGTCTCTGATACCAACTGTGACGCCCCACTTCCCAGGGGGTCACCCATCCTAGAACTACTCTAGCTCTAGCACGCTTAACTCTCATGTTCCTCTTGGATCTTGCTACCATCCAAAATGCTATAGCCGGGTTAGAGATTTAGTCCTATTATATCATTTATATAGAGGACTAATCCAAATTCCAGGGTGTCACAACCAAGGTATGTTTTTGTTGTGGTATTGCAGGGCACATAAGGAGAAATTGCAAGATGGGAGCCAAACGCTCAACTCAAGCACTTCTTGCAACGACTACCAAAAGGGTGAGTCCTCGGAAATCAGATGCAAATTATTCGAAGGAAAAGAGCCTCGGTAATTCATCAAACAAGACGATGACGTCAAGGAAAAGCGATAGATCAAACAAGACGCTTTCACCAAAGGTATCAACTTCACAATCATTTTCGACATACACCAAAACTCAAAAGGTTTGGGTACGCAAAGGTGAAATCTTCCCTTGTCTTGTTACAAATATTTCCTTGCATGCATATGATAATTCGTCTTGGTATCTGCATAGCGGTTGTTTCCGTCACATGACCGGTGACAAAAACTGCTTTCAAAATTTTGAGAAAATCTCCGGAGGACTTGTAGTTTTCGGAGACGGTCAGTCTTCCAAAATTGTTGGAAAATGAACAGTAGCTATTCCAGATGGCCCGATTCTGAATAATGTGTTATTTGTTGATGGCCTTAAGACTAACCTCATAAGTATCAGTCAACTTTGTGACAATGGTTTTTCAGTTAATTTTTCATCTGTTGAATGCATTGTAACTGATAAGGACCATGTTTTCTTTTTAAAGGGGGTTAGATCTGAAAACAATTGTTATGTTGTTCCCAATAAAATTTCTGAAAATTGTAACTTAGCCTCTTTGAATAATGAAACACTTTGGCATGAAAGGCTAGGTCACATAAATTTTAAGGAACTTGCTAGAATTTCAAACAAAGATGTGGTCAAGGGGGTTCCAAAACTTTCACTTAAACAAAACATTGTGTGTGGTGGTTGTCAAAAGGGAAAACAATCCAGGACTGCACACAAGAACTTGAACCACGTTGGTACTAATCGGCCCTTAGAATTATTGCATATGGATCTTATGGGGCCGACACGTCAACCATCCTTGGGAGGTAAATGGTATATTTTCTTATTGGTTGATGATTTCTCTAGATACTCATGGGTAGCATTTTTAAAAGAGAAAGCTGATACTTTTGATTCTTTTCACGAGATTTGCCTTCGTATTATGATTGAAAAGAATGAAAAGATCATTCATGTTAGAAGTGATAGAGGTGGAGAATTCATAAATTCTAAATTCATTAATTTTTGCACTTCCAATGGCATTAAACATGAATTCTCAGCACCTTATACACCTCAACAGAATGGTGTAGTCGAGCGCAAAAACAGGGTTGTACAAGAGATGGCACGTGTTATGCTTCATAGCCGAAATTTACCGTTATATTTTTGGGCTGAAGCTGTGAACACTGCAATCTATGTTATTAATCGAGTTTATTTGCGCCCGGGAACTTTAAATACACCATATGAACTATGGTTTTGTAGAAAACCAAACATCAAATATTTTCGTATCTTTGGGAGTCGGTGTTACATTTTACGTGACCGCGAAAATCTTGGAAAATTTGACTCTCGAAGTGACGAAGGGATTTTCATGGGTTATTCTACAAATAGTAGAGCATATCGGGTATTTAACTTGGAATCTAAAACGATTGTAGAATCCATAAATGTTAAAGTAGACGAAGCTTTCCACTTTGCATCTGATAAATCTACCCCTGATATCTCTCTTGATGATGATACTCCTGTAAATGCATCTTCTCATGATAATACTTCCAATATTAATGATGCATCTAATGGTTCTTCAAGTTTATCGGATGTGCAGGAATCATCTCATGTACCTCCGAGTACTCCATTACCTCAAACGTTACGCATCTCCAAGGATCATCCTGAATCAAACATTATTGGAGACCCACAAGAAGGAGTCAGAACTCGGAGGCAGTTGGTTTGTGGATTCGCTTGTTACGTTTCCATGATCGAACCAAAGAACGTCGAAGAAGCTCTTCAGGATGACTACTGGATTGAAGCAATGCAGGAAGAGCTCCATCAGTTTGAACGAAACAAAGTCTGGGAATTAACGACGCCTCCGAAGCAACACAATGTGATCGGTACTAAATGGATTTTCAAGAACAAGAAAAATGAGGATGGTACCATCATCAGGAACAAAGCACGTTTAGTTGCTCAAGGTACTCTCAAATAGAAGGTATAGACTTTGATGAAACGTTCGCCCCTGTAGCTAGACTCGAGTCCATTCGTATCTTATTCGCTATTGCTTGTCACTTTAAAATAAAACTCTTTCAAATGGACGTTAAGAGCGCGTTTTTAAATGGGTTTTTAAATGAGGAAGTTTATGTGGCTCAACCGAAAGGTTTTGTAGACTGTAAACTACCTAACCATGTTTTTCGTTTGAAAAATGCTCTTTACGGTTTAAAACAAGCACCGCGAGCGTGGTACGAAAGGTTGACAAAGCACCTTTTGGAGAAGGGCTATACTCGAGGGGGAGCAGATCGGACTCTCTTTGTGAAGCATTATACGGATAACTTCATTGTTGCACAAATCTATGTCGATGACATTGTATTTGGAGCAACAAAGGATAATGATGCTTCTAAATTCGCAGAAACCATGGAAAGCGAATTTGAGATGTCTATGATGGGCGAACTGACATACTTTCTTGGATTGCAAGTGAAACAAAATGGTGAAGGCATCCATCTGTGTCAATCCAAGTATGCAAAGGAGTTGGTAAAGAAATTCGGATTAGAAGATTCTAAAGATTTTCCTACTCCTATGGGAACTAGCAATAAGGGATTAGGAAGTGAATCTCTTAGTGATAGTGTAGACGAGAAACTCTATCGAAGTATGATTGGAAGTCTACTCTACCTCACAGCTAGTCGCCCGGACATATCCTTTAGTGTTGGGATCTGCGCGAGATATCAGTCAGCACCAAAGGAGGATCACCTGAAAGCGGTGAAACGGATCATTCGGTACGTCAAAGAAACTGTAAACTTCGAAATTTGGTATCCTATGGGAACAAGTCTTGACATTATAGGATATTCAGATGCCGATTGGGCAAGATCAGTGGATGATCGGAAAAGTACGAGTGGTGCATGCTTTTATCTTGGCCATTGTCTTATTGCATGGCATAGTAAAAAGAAAAACTGCATTGCACTCTCGACTGCCGAAGCGGAATATATCTCAGCGGGTAGTTGTTCAACTCAACTCATTTGGATGAAAAGCGTGTTGAGCGACTTCTGGATTTCCGCAACTTCGGTAACTGTTTTATGTGACAACACTAGTGCTATAAACATTTCAAAAAACCCTGTGTTGCACTCGAGAACAAAACACATTGAACTTAGATATCATTTTCTTAGAGAGCTAGTTGAATCAAATATTCTTCAAATTTCCTACATTTCAACTGAAGATCAATTAGCTGACATTTTAACAAAACCTTTCGATCAAAAACGTTTTATTCATTTGCGTAAAGCAATTGGAATGCTTTCCTTGAAATAACCTCTTTTTGAAACTTTTGCTTAGGTTAGGTTTTATTTTTTGTGTTTTTGTTCATTATCTATGCTTAGACATAGAACATTAATTGAGCATGTGTATTATTGACTTTAATAGCATCTTTTCGTCTATTTAGAAATTTATTATGCTTTGGATATCATAATAATTCATTTGATGCAATGATCATTTATGTCAATTAAATCATCTTTGTTTTGATCAAAGTCAATTTCTCTCTCAATGATCTCTTGGTATAGTTTTTATCTTATTTGACTATTTAGTCGAGTATGAAATCGAGATCAATATTTGGTTGAATACTTTATATCTTAAATAATTGATAGCCAATTGAGGGGGAGTCAAAGAAATGTAATATGCTCAAAAGATGTGGAAAGAGTTACATCCCAATGAGGAGTGTGAAAACTACCACCACATGGAGGAAAGAGCTACCACCTCGGTCGTCCGAGTACTGTGTGCAGCTACCACATGTATACCAAGCAAGGTTTTTCAAGTTTGATTAAATAAAATGCATGTTGAAATACTTGACTCTGTCAAAATTTCAAGGTTGGTATAAGGTGGGGATTTTATTGAAAGATGCTCAAAGAGCCACTCCTTATAATAAATTGACTAGATATATTATCTAACTTATCTGGGATTTCAAACATCTATTGATCTTGGTATTTCATTTTCTTTACCAAATTGATGATTTGATAAAAGCATTACTCATAAGATCATGTTAGATGTGATTGAAGTTGTTCAACTTTAAGGGATTTAATTTCTATAAATCTTCGTTTCATTTGTTGGATGTTATTGATAGATTTGACATAATCTATTTCTTGTTGTATGAAACGATGATTTTCATTTAAAGTTGATATACAAAAGTGCTTACATACTTTTTCTGGATTTTGTGGAATTTTTCTGAATTTTTCTGATGAAAAAGTTGGAGCCGATCCGGATTGGACAAGCCGATCCGGATCCCGAACGCAAGTATTTTCTGCGGGTAGCCGATCCGGATCGGATTCACGAACTAATCCGGATCGCGGCTAGGGTTTTATATAGAACAAAAGGAGTTTGATTTCTTTTTACTTCAATCTTTTGTTCCAAAGTCTCCAGAGCTTCTCTCTCTAGAATTCATCCGTCTTGGAAGCTTACAAACTCAAGTTCTTCGATTCTAAGTAAGTTTTATTGATCAAAATCTCGGTTTTTCACAGTTTTTCATATTCTTCTTCAAAACGTGATGAAATTTCTATATCTTTTTCGTTTTGGATTAGTTTTTGATCGAATTTATTTTGAAATAAGAACTATGGGTAGATTAGTTTTGATTGTATGCTAGATATTCTCATGATAAACGGATTTTTGGCCTTCGATTTCAAAAAATTCGGTTTTAGGGCATATAATGGGAATTTTCAAAAATCATGCGATTGATCTATTTTTAAAATTCCTTTTGCAAAACTAATTTGATTCTTAGTCTCTCTACATGATAATGATTGTTTGGGTACAATCTTTCAAATTTTTGAAAATTGACAATTTTTCATGTTCTTGAGTAGTTGTTCGCATGACTTTAAATCTATTAAGCACTTGCACCAATGGTGTTTGCATGGATAATCTTCCCTCTGGTTGCAATGGTGCACACACGTAAGACTATAAAAGGAGAACAAGATGAATCAAGTCAAGAAGAGACAAGGAAAGTGTGTCAAAATAATTCAGAATCAGATGAAGAAGATTGGGAGGAAATCTGTAAACAAGCACAATAAGCTGTTGATAAAGAAGACAGGTTGTACTTAAAGAGCAAAAAGCTGACGAAATCTTCCTCAACAACCAAGCAGTACACTAGGCAAAAGAATTCAAGGGGCACTGGAATTCAGATTGATGAACCCCTCACCAGAGCTCGCTCTCTCCCTAGAGAATCTCCATGGAATGAAGGTCAAGGTGCACCATCTGCATCTACACTGCATCCCTCAACGTCCTGGAGACACACTGCAAAAGCGAATGTATGGTCCTCCATTCGACAAGAACAGCGGAGATTGTCTGCTGAACAAGACAGTTTGTCCACAAACCTCCAACAGATTATCTCTGAGCAACACAAGATGAAAAGAAAGTGTTCCACAATATCAAAATTGCTTAAAGCAATTTTGAAGAAGTTGGATTGTAGCAATCCCACCAGTTCTGACTCGGGATGATCTAACCTCAGACTCTAACTTTTCTTTTCTTTTGCAGGTTGTTAGTTTTAGTTCTTAAATTTCCTTTAGTTTTTGAACTTGTTAACTCTCCTTATTTTGCAATTTTGGCTTACTTCTGTGACAAAAAGGGGGAGAAGGATATGACAATTTAACTATTTGTTTGACAAGTTTGTGAGAACTTTTGGATTACTGAAACCTGGAACTATGAAGGAAGAAATAAAAGAGGTCAAAAAGAAGCAGTCATTCATGAACAAACAATTAAAGAAAATCTTCCAAAAACTCGGATGCATCAGTTCGGATGAATCTGAGTAATCCTTATCCTTCTAATTCCTTCCTTTGTGCAGGTTTTAATTTTTGTTTAGTTTTTGTTCTCAAACTTTTGGTTCTCGAACTTTTTAACTCTCCTTATTATTTTTGTAATTTTGGCTAACTTTGTGACAAAAAGGGGGAGAGAATATTAGAACAGAAATAATGAAACTATGATCGATTGACCAGTTGTGAACCATGAAGGTAAGTATAACTTCAACTTTTGGGTTTTCTTTTGTGATTGCATGCATGCCTCGACTAACTATTCGATTAACTATTTGGGCATGTAATATAACTAACAAGTTGATGTTAACTAACAATTTTGTGACATTTGGATTTTGAATGAATAGAAGATATGTTGGTTTTTAACTATGATCCAATTACATATCTGAATGTATAAATGTCATGGTAAGTATAAATGAGTATAAACTTCATCTCTGTGTGGTTTTTGAATGACATAAAATTCTTGAGGTATCTAACGATTTCTTTTGTCAAGAATGATTTATTTTGCAGAGAGTAGAGATGTCTAAGTCTAGAGTCTGTTTTAGGAGTTTAACTCATGTATCTATCTTTATTTGGATCTCATTGTAAATTTTTGTTGTATGGTGATATCAACAAAAATATCTTTTTGAATTTTCTTGAGTGGATTTGTATTTTGTCACGAAACCGCCAAAGGGGGAGATTGTTACGGAATTTGAGTTGGTGTATTTCGTGAATTCGGTTAAGCCTTGAAGATTGAAGATAAAGAAGGTTGGATCATATAACTCAATCTCAAGAAAGAAGAATTCAAAAGGATCAGGTATGTTTAACTAATTATTTTTGGTGATCCGAATACTTCTTATAGTGTAGAAACACTTGGATGAATTTTTAATTGCATAAAAATCAAAAACTGGACATGGGACATGTTCAGGATCCGGATCAGACATTCCAATCCGGATCCCGAAGGGTGTTAGTTCATACGCAAATTCAATCCGGATCCAAGCCCTCTTCTGATCCGGATCCCGAACATGGGTTTTTGCTGAATTGTATGAACGATCCGGATCAGGCACTTCGATCCGGCTCCCAAACCTTTGTTTTTCAGGAAACTGTCTGTTTCGTTACTACAATCCGGATCGCCGAAATCAGATCCGGATCGTCGTCCTGAAAAATCCCAGAAAAGGCTAGTTTTTTATTCTTATCTTCTTCCAACGGTTTCTAACCTATAAATAGACCCTTTAATTCATCTTTTAGGGTACGATGCAAAAATGAGAAAATACGACCGAAATAGAAAAATCCACATATAGAGAAGAAAGGAAATACTATATTTAATTCTATGTTTCTTCATCTATATTATTAATTTGATTCTAGGTTTTCCAAACTCAGATTTTGAGTAGAATCAAATTAATGAATACTTAGATGGTATTTCCAATCTATTTCTAATCTAAGTATTCGGCGGATCATCACCACCCAGAAACAACGATTTCCCCAAAATCGGCGCGTGGACTCGCGTGGCCTTGTGGATTCAAGGTGCTACCGCTCTCGTGGATTCGGAGTGAGGTACGTTCGTGGATTCGAGACGTGCTACTGGGTGAAGACCGTGGATTCGGTCGGACGTCGTGGACTCGACGTTGGACGTCGTGGATTCGGCGTTGGACACAGATCGTGGATTCGAGAAGCGTTGCGGAGCGAGCGGAGAAGATCAACTAGGAGCGTATGGAAAAAGGTTGAGTCGTCTGTGAGTACGGTATATCACCTTTGTACGTGTTATAATTCTAGTGGATTTCACCGTGTTATCGGTCCCGTGGTTTTTTACTCCGGTTTGGAGTTTTCCACGTAAAAATCTCTGCGTGTTATTTATTTTTCCGCATTGGGTTTTATATCGCAAAGATTTTTGAGTGTTTATTGTTTACACCTATTCACCCCCCTCTAGGTGTTTTTTTCCCTATTTAGATCCAATTATATATAATCCAACATCCTCTTCATCTTCATCAACGAAAGAAGTAATCCAAGGGGCTTCTTGATCATCTTCTTCATCAACCTTGGAGAGCTCCACCATTGTTGAAGCTTCGGCCAACTTCGTCGCGTTTCGGTACAGAAGCTCCCGAGAGCTCAATTATTGGAGATTTTAGCTGATTTTTGGAGGGGATCTCCACAAGAGGTAAATCTACAGTTTTGATATTCAGCTTTTTCATGCATTATGAGATTTTTTGGAGTATTTTTAGTATTTCTGGAACCATCTCGCACAGATTTGGTGCTTGGACACCCTTAAGTAATTTTAAGTTTTCTCTTTCATACGAGCTCAGATTTTGGAGTTCTTTAACTCGATTTCTATCTACTCTCGACAAGGAATCCATTGCCATCTTTCTTATTGGATTCGGAGCTTGTTTGCCTAGGTATTTCCTGTCATCTTCCAGACCCTGTAGTGCAGATTTTTACAGTGCAGTTTTGATTTGCTTCTTTGAGCAATGGGCATTT
This sequence comes from Tillandsia leiboldiana, assembly GCA_029204045.2. Taxonomy (NCBI): domain Eukaryota; kingdom Viridiplantae; phylum Streptophyta; class Magnoliopsida; order Poales; family Bromeliaceae; genus Tillandsia; species Tillandsia leiboldiana. Next base: position 48,382,350 of record CM055066.1, on the reverse strand, counting down.
GTATGTGGACAGCTACGAGAATATCATGTTTTTGGGGATTTCTTTGTATGGATGTGTTATCAAGATGTAGATGAACATTTTTCATGTTGACACCTAAGAGGAATTTTCTCACGCCCCGGGGGTTTAAAGTAAGCGAAAAACGTGTACATTTTTTTTTTTTTTTATAAGTACACCCGCCGGGCACGTGCGCAGATCCGCCACACATACGAATTCACCCCGCAAACGGACGGAGTCTCCTTTGTATATACACGACGTCGCAAGCATAAATCATACTTTAACCACACTAACCAAGAAGTTAAGTTGAGGGAAAAATATCATCATGCGCAATAACCAAGCCGGCCACCTACATTTTGAAAGGATAAATCCACGGGTTGTAAAACGGTGCCCACACGACACCTAAATTTTATTAAACATTTTCGCAATCTTTTTAGTTGATTTGAAAAGAGTGGCCGAAACAACAACTAATAGGGGACACGTTCATCCACGATAAAACAAAGATCAAACCCAACATCCACTATAATGTATCAAACACACATAAGCTAAGTAACCGAAATAATAAGAACGTAAGTAAAAGAAAGGTCACCAGCCCCTAATCGGGCTAAAATCCTCGAGTCGCGGCCTCACTGTCGTCCCGGATCCCACCCCTGACCGAACCTGTCACAGTGTGGGAAGTCAGTGACCAAAGAATAAGAGGTAGATGTAAAACATATAAGATGCTATAAGTACTGAAAGGAAAGTAAACCGATAAACCAGAGCATCCAAAACTCCCCCTCATGAATCCACAATACCCATGTAAGTCAGAACGGAACACCTGCCAAAAGGTCTAAGGAGCCCCAGCGAACAGAAACACCTTGCTCTTCCCTTGGTGCTTTTAACCTCTCTACGGTACTTGTGCAGCACCTTAAGTAACCGTAAGGGGTCCCCACCACGTCACCTTGTGGGGTACATGGGTCAACGTTCCACATTTCCGAAAAAGTACACCGATGCGGTGGCCAAACCGCTGGTGTGCGCGTAAGCAGCCATGAGCATAAAGATCGAAGTCGACGTGTGATATAGAGCACCGCGACACCAGTCGCAACAGATAGTAATAAAGGGATACTCATGCGAAAGGGGATTAGTTGAAAACCATCAGCACATCTACTTTACTCTTACATAGAACATGATGAGACCTCACTTTAAAAAGGACGCACGAAAAGGGTACCCACCTTGAGTCGCATTGAACAGAACACCTGAAACCATCCTGCGCCCTTGCACGACTCCCGGACCCCTAAAAGTCCCCAACAAAAACATCAGTAACACCTAACTTAAAAACCATACCACCCGAGTAAAAACCGAGACTAGAAAACGCAAGAGAAGAAACAAAACAGGGCGGCGGCGACTTGGCAACGGCGGCGGCAGGGCAGCGGCGCAACGGCAAACAGTGCGGCCCCACGCGGGCACCAGCCCCGCGCGGCGCGCCGCATGTGGTGCGGCCCCACGCGGGCACCAGCCCCGCGCGGGCACCAGCCCTGCGCGGGAGCGCTATAGCGGCGCGGCCCCGCGCGGGCACCAGTCCCGCGCGGGCGCGCTGCCCGCGGAGTGGCCCCGCGCGGGCACCGGCCCCGCGCGGGCGCATTGCAGCGGCGCGACCCCGCGCGGGTACTAGTCCCGCGCGGGCGTGCTGCCCGCAGAGCAGCCCCGCGCGGGCGCACTCCAGTGGCGCGACCCCGCGCGGGCACCAGTCCCGCGCGGGCGCACTGCCCGCGGAGCGTACCCGCGCGGCGCTGCATGCGGTGCGGCCCCGCGCGGGCGCCGCATGCGGTGTGCCCGTGGGCCGCAGGCGGTGCGGCGGCGGTCACGTGGCGGCGGCACATCTGTACACCGCATCGGCGGTGCTCCGGGACATCGCGGCGGCGGTGCTCTAGGACATCACGGCGGCGACGGCAAATGCGAAACAAAGCAAAGAACGGCGAAACCCTAAAAGCCAAAAATGCCAAACCCTAAAACGACGATACGCGAGAGATAAACGCCACTAACCTTGATTTAACGGAGAAGACAACCCGGTCTCGCTCCTCGCGGTAGTGAGGATCCAGATCCGCTCCCCGTTGACGGTGACGTCTCGTTCCCGGCTTCCGGCACGTTGATCGAGGAAGATGGGAAATCTGCTCTCTTTTTCTCTCTTTTCTTTCTCCTCTCCCCGAACTAGGGTTTCAGTTTTTCTAGAAAATTAAATAGAAACTAAACTTTATTTCTCTCTTACGTAGAATTCCCCTAAATGCAATAAAAGGGATTCTCTAACTAACTACAAGATAAGAGTGCCACCTAAGCCAAGTTCTGAAACAGTCGGCGCGGATTTTGATACACCAAGGCCCTAACAGGTTCAACTTATCCCATCGTACCCGTTAACACAAAAGACTCAATCCAGGAGATCCGTAAGTCGGATTTCGGATCCGATCGCTCCGCCGTTCACCATTTCTCGGGCTCTATCATGGAAAAATATCCGCAAACCACCACGGTCTACCCAGAAAAACTTGATAATTTAGTTCCCCTAATAAACTAATTTATTAAAAGGGAAATAAAAAGAGGACATGAAAAGTCATGATACTAAAAATTTCTTCTAAATTGAGCTCTAAATTTTCTTGAACTCTATGTTTTATTTTTGTACCCTATTTTTGAACTGCATGAGTGTAGCATGATGAGTATTATTTATCAAGGGTTTTTGATGGATTTTTGATGTTTGGGGAGGGTTTATTTGATCAAGGATACTTTGTTACCGCTGTTTGGAACCTCCCTTGGAATTATAAGATACAAAAAATTTATTCTTGAATTTTCTTGCACTATGCTGAAATTTTGGATATTATCGCACAGCAGGAGTTGATTCGGCGATTGCGGCCAATCCGCGAGTCAGATTTGGGCGATTTCTGTGGCATTATTTTTCTGAGGAGTCGAGGATTCTACACGCCGAAATTCAGCTTGATCGGGCATTGGATCGATACTTTCCATGTGGGTTTCTTTCGTCTCCAAAATCGACGGATGGTTCTCTAACTCTATTTGTTAGTATGCATGTAGTGGTTCGGGTCCCCATGCTATCTTTCCCGTGAATCCAATGTGTAAAACACCTATTGATGGTGTGTCTGGACCATAGTGTATCAAAGGGATAGCACAGATTGACCCATTGAGGTACTTATTGCTAGATTGGCCTTCGGCTATATTTGTCGAATTTTAGAAAAAGTTTTGGGCCCAACAGAGGTTGTATTTGGATTCAGCACGGAAAAACACTCGAAAATGGCTATTTGTTTGTTTATTTCTGAGTCCGGATGCCCAAAAACGGACTCCCGAAAGTTTTTAGTGATATTTGGTGCATTGGGGGACGGTGGACCGCCGGCGTGCCACGTGGTGGCCCTTGATTGGCCGGTTTGCAGCGCTCGGTCCACCGGGCGGCGCGGCGGGGTGTATAGGCCCGGCGCAGGACACGTGGCAGGCGCGGGTTGGCCGGCTCCTAGCGCGCGGTCCACGGAGCTTGCGCGGCGGTGCATAGGCCAGGCGGGGGGGGGGGGGGACACGTGTCATTACCTGGTTGGTCGGTGCACGCGGCGCGGTCCACGGAACCGAAAAGTGGGTGCGTGGACCGGGTGTACGGGACACGTGGCAGGTTCTGATTTGCCGGCTCAAGGCACGCGGTGTACGAAGGCGAGAGGGGTCGCCTCGGGGCACGTGCCTGACGGAGGTCGCAGGCGACGCACGTGGTCCCGTTCTCGACTGGGCTACGTGTCGCCCCATGATACGCCGTCGCCAACCACCCCCCTTGACCGGGTGAGGGCCACGTGGCCGCTTCTGAGCAGTCCGCGCGGCTGTTTGCTGTTGTGGGTACACGTGGCGCAACCGTGGAGTTTCGGGCGCTCATCGTAGGCCGGCCCAAATAGCTTTCGGGCGCCTGAATTCCTCCCCCGCGCCCGAAAGTTGGGACAAATCCGGAATTAATGGATTTGTTCCTTTTGGGCTATTTAAAGGCCGCGAGCACAGCCTTTCTTCTCTTTCTCTGCTCAGTTTCTCCCAGTGCAACCTTCAAAAAAATTTCTCCTCTCTCAGAGCTGGTTCCACCTGTGGATTCCTGGATTTTTCCGTGGCACGCACTTCGAGGTTTCCATTTTTCCGGCGCGGCGCGACGTTTCTTCTTGGGTGGTCTTCTTCGTCGCGTTTCGGTGCACGAGCTCCCCCGGCTTACTCCGACCCCCGTTTCCGGCGATTCTTCCGTCGTTGGCTTCACGATAGGTAGGGCTACGACTTTTGTGTTTTGAGCTCCCCCTCTTTTCGAATTTATTTTGGATTTTCCCGAGCTTTCTTTTGACCCTTTTTCTTTGGCGGAGTTTTGGACAGTACCACAGTGTTTCGGTGATATCTTCGCGCTTAGGGATCGGATGGAGGCGTGCCTGAAGTCGTTTTGCATCTACAGATCGCAAGGAACGTCCGCGAATTTTCCTAGATTTTTTTGAGCTTTTCCTGAAGGTGAAAAATCTCTTTTTTCCAGAGCTATGTGCTACAGATTTTTGTACAGGATTCTTTTGAGAGGGTCACCTTGTCGGATTTTTATCTTGATGTACGAAACTCGGTTTGGGACGTGCAGGTACTCGTTTCGATCGGCTCGCCACGACGGTCGCGGCGCTATTTTTCTGGAATTTCACGAGCTTATCTCGTAGGTGAAAATGGTACAGTTCTGGACTATTTCTTTAGTGACAGCTTGTTCATGAGGGTACTTGTATATTTAATTGTGTGTATTTTGGGGTATTTTGTACAGTGATTGTGGCGGTTGACCTGTTTGGGCGAGGACATTATTTGGACGGGGATTTAACGTTCGAGGTGGGTGTTGCTGTATACTCCTCATTTTTGACTACCCACTAGGCATATCGGAATGTTTTCTATGATTAAACGAAAATTGCACTCTTTATGTATGAATTGCATGCTTGGGGATAGGGCGCCATGTTAGAACTTGCATCCTGGGGGAATTGATCGCTAAAATTGATATATTATGCCAAGGGGACTGTTACTTTAATTTAAGGGATTTTATATATGTGTGTGTAGGCCGGCATATGATTTATTAGTAAGTCGTGCATTTAGATGATCACAATTATTTGCAACAATAATCTCTATGTAAGGCAAAATTATGGATTTCTTTTGCTATATAATGGACCTTGCATGCTTGTATGGACACCTAGTTAGGCCACCATTTTCTGCTACACTATTATGCTGGAACTGACATAGGAGAAACCATGCTTTTATTTCTTCCTCCTGTTATCTAGACTTAGGGGATATTGTGCTCGGGTTCGAGCGGGGGCTGGGATAGTGTAGTCAGGTTTCTGGGGATTTGGGACAGGCAGGGCTTGATGGCAGGGTATTGCGGCGACCGCGAACTTTGGGCGGTTGACCGGGCCGTTATTATTGCATCAGATTGGGGGAGAGGGATCGGGCTTCCTTTAGTGGATGGTTTTTCCCACTTTGATCAGAGTCATGATCCAGTCCTACTATATCAGGTTACTTATGGCTACTTACTTTACTCGTGTGGGTCACTCCCCTCGAGTGCCACTCCGGAGTGTGCGACAGACAGGCTTTGAGTCCTTGAGACTCCGTTTCCCTATCGGTGTTATGCGTTGGCCAGCATACCTGATTTGGCAGGCACAGCAGGGAGTACCAGTGTTTACTGGTGTTTAGATTGGGTTTATTCGGGCAGGCATTTATATTCTGATGCATACATTTAGCTATTCTTTTAGCTTGGTATTTTAGAGGCATACTAGTGGTAGCTTTTATATCAGTAGTTACATTTTTAGCATACCACCTTTGTTTCCTTTTTGCTTCTGGTAGACCTAGTGGGCATGTCAGAGTTTGAGGTTTAACCCACTAGGGGAGGCTACTGTTTTTATAGTAGTTCTCACCCCCCATTGTACCTTTCTTTTTTTTTCCCCTTGTTTTGCAGAGTCCTCTGCGGGAGTTGCTGGACCTTCCTCGGCGGATCGAGGTAAGAGGATAGCGGATTAGATAGCCATCTACCCTGTTCGAGAGCATAGCAGTTTCTGATGTATCCCCTTATACACTCAAATAGTTGTATTTTCCTTTCTTTTTGGGCCTGGCTTCTGCCAGCAGGTTGTATTTATTTGGCGAGCTGGGAGAGACACATGTATATTTGAGAGTTATGTTGTACTTTATTTTCCAGCTTTAGTCTGAGATGTATTAGTTTTAGTTCAGCTCTCTTTTTATGCTCCTTTATATTATCTCTTGTATCTGAGCAGGTTACCAGCGCTTCGTGTACACAGAAAATTCTGTGTGCACGGCGGATCTGTGGGCGGGCCCGAGTTCTGGTTTACACCCGGGGCGTGACAATGCATGCATGGTTTAATGTATAATTTTGATGATTGAGATATAAGTATGAGAAATGGTTTAAATGATGGGGATTAAGGCTTACTTGATAAATTGTACATGTTATGTGGATTTGAGAGTTGCATGATTTATTTACCCATATGCATGAAGGAGAGTTACATGATAAAGATGTTTATCCTATACTAGTGGAAAGCATGCTAGATGATGATGTTCACTTACTTGTTGGAGAATATGATTGATGCATGTCCGCATTTATATTGTTTAAGCTTGTGAGCATGTATGACTAGAGTATACTACATTTGATTGGAAGCAAGCATGATATGATTTGTCCATATTATGTTGGTTCAGTTTTATGCATATTATGGTTAGAGGTTTATATATTAGTTATGATGCATGTTCAACTGTGAAACTTGACCTAGCGCCCCGTCATATGCTGCATGTTTAACCAGACTAGTAGAAAACCCACACTTGGGCTAGGTTTATTTATGCTCAAGACACTCCCACACTTTCTTTCTCTTTCCTTGGACATAAAGTATTCCTCGCCCGGGTAGTGGGTCGAGTGGTCCGATTATTGTGGGACGTATGTTGCACTCGTGCCTGGGGGCCGAGTGGAGTCTGGTAGCTGAGGTTAGACTAGTGCTAGTGTTGGGAGCTATTTGGGTAGACGGTGGTCCCGGGCAGTCGAGTATCTTTCGGTCAGTGTTGTTGGGAACCGTCTGGGTTAACGGTAGTCCCAAGTCGTGAGGTGTCGTCCGACCAGTCTTGCTAGCCCTCGATTTGTGGGTCGATCCCGGTTGTGGAATATCTCCAGCCCGTGAGTATAGTGTGGTGAGTTGGGTGTCTCGTTTTGGGAGCCGTTTGGGTTGACTGTGGTCCCGATTGTTGAGTACCTCCGGCCAGTGGGTTAGTGCAACGAGTTGGTTGAGTTCGTTAGTGTCTCGAGATTCGTGAGGGCTTTACTAGCTGAGTCGTCGAGAGTACTCCGACCTATGTGTGAGATGCTTGAGGATTTTGAGTTTATCCGTTCTGAGAGAGAGCGTGAATTTTGATTATAGCCTGCATGTGCCACTGTTACTATATTTGATACTACGCCGGTTTGGCTGAGCCAGTTTTGGCAGCCACTCCCTACGTAATTCCAGTCCTCCGGGATGTAATGGTAGCAGGTGAGCGCCGATTTGGTTGGGTCAGTTTTGGCGGCCACTCCTTACGTAATTCCAGTCCTCCGTGGATATAATGGTAGTAGGAGAGAGAGCAGGTTTGGCTGGGGTAGTTTTGGCCGCCACGCCTTACGTAAGTCCAGTCCTCTGAGCACCTCGTGCTTGAGTGGTTGCATGTCTTTTCATCGGTATCACCCATTAAGAATTTAGATAGAGGCATAGTAGCTGTAGAGTCATTTCCAGCTTTTCATATACAGTTTTTATTGCACCATTATCTTGTGCCTCTAGTAGACTTAGTGGGCAGACCGTTGTTCTTGGAGACGCTACCCATTGAGAACTACGTGTTGGTGTAGTTCTCACACCTTCTGTCGGTGACAGTTTTGTAGAGGCATCTTCACCTGTTCCTACCTCTGCTGTTGCTGCTTCTTCTGATCAAGGCGAGAGAGTCGCGAGCTAGATCCCTACCTGTCCTTTGAGAGTAGTTGTACCCTTTTGTAGAAGATTTATAGTACAGTCTGTTAGATTTGTATATTTTACTCTTTTGATAATTTTCTTTTATTTTTTGAGAGACTGATGTATGGTGAGGATCTGACTTGTACTGTGAGCCTGTACACTGATGTATTATTATTTTAGTTTACCTCCCCATTTGGGTTCTTAGATGTTGTATCAGAGGATGGTGTATGATGATTAGGTTTGGGAGATGGATACTGTATTTTATTTCCAGTTGTACAGTGGTTGGATTTTAGTTTTACAGCAGTTTACATTCCAGCTCTGATATCTGTTTAGCTGTAGTTTTATCCTTGTAGGTTGGGCGCTTCACCTATGCGGGGTTTTTCATATGGGTGGCGGATCTGTTTGCGAGCCCGGGTGGCAGTTTCGATCCCGGGGTGTGACAGATTGGAGTGGTATCAGTGCCTAGGATGTAGGTCATTGTGGACTTAGAAAACTTTCGCTAGATTGGATCGAATGTTTGTTGTGTGCTAATTTGTGGTCTTTGTCGTGGCGAGCGGTGTCTCCCCGTCGCTGGGTTCTGACCCGTGTGCACCCCGTTGCAGCAGTTGGGCCAGAGCTGTTAGATTCGGGTCGGATACCCAGATTGAGGTCAGAGAGCTCCGGACCTAGATGGCAGGATTGTTAGAGGCACATCTGCGGCGGAGTGAGCAGCTGGTTTGGGTGACGCAGTTGTCGGAGCAGCGGGCAGCCCCGACAGTGCTTCCCTCCTGAGACCACCCCATTGCAATATCCTCAGTGGCAGCGATTTCAGTGGCGCTGATGGAGCGAGCAGCCCCTCCGTGCCGACGTTTAGTGCCAAGGCACCGAGACAGAGTAGACAGCTGATAGTAGATGAGCTGTGGGACATCATTGATCGACTGAGCCAGTTCCGGCAGTTTGACCCACTCCGGTTCGTAGGATTGAGTGTAGAGCCTCCAGGGGCAGAGTCGTGGGCGACGGTGATGGAGAGACTATTTGAGAGACTCCTTGTGCCAAAGAGTTGGCGCAGTTACTGAACTGTGCGCTCCATGTTAAGAGGGACGAGGCACATAGGATATGTGTGTTTGAGAGAGGGTTGCGCCAGGATACCTTTGAGCTTGTCGGTCTCTCCGACTAGAGATTTTGGATGCCTCGATGGGATAGGTGATGTATTTGGAGCGTGGCACCGCATTTCCTGTAGGCAGGGACTTGCCACCTGGGGCGAGTTCTGGAGAGAAGTGCCCGGCGCCAGATGATGGAGGACAGATCAGCAGGCAGAGGCCTTCCTGATTCCTTTCCCTAGGGTCGTGGATTTCTGAGGCGCCAGAGGTCGGGTGGACCCCGATGGCAGCATCAGCATCATTATCAGCAGAGACGGTAGCATGGATGTGTTTTCTGAGGAGGGTCGCATTCGTTGTCCCAGTGTGAGCAGAGGCAGGGGCTGTGCTCCCTATATGGATAGTCTAGATATTTTTAGGCAGACTGGACTTTGACGTCGAGGTAGACTGTGTCACACCCCGGGTGTAAACCAGAACCCGGGCCCGTCTACAGATCCGCCGTGCACACGGAATTTCTCGCGTACACGAAGCGCCGGTAACCTGCTCAGATATAAGATATACAATAAAAGAGCACAAGTACAGAGCTGAACTAAAACTACAACATCTCAGATTGAAACTAAAAATAAAATAAAGCTGTAATAAATACAATAAACTCCCAGCTTACCAAAAAGTACAACTAGCTGGCTAAAGCCAGATCCAAAATAAAAGGAAAAAAAACAACAGTCTGAGTGGAGGGTACATCATCTGTCTAACAGCAACTCTCAGTCTCACAGGAGATCTATCTATTCAGCGATCCCCTTACCTCGATCAGCCGCCGACGGTCCGGCAGCTCCCGCAGAAGACTCTGCAAAACAAAGGAAAGAAAAGAAAATAAAACAACAATGGGGGTGAGAACCACTAGTAAACCAGTAGCCTCCCCCTGTGGGTAAAGCCTCAAACTCCGACGTACCCACTAGGTCTACCAGAGGCAAAGGAAAAAGGTAAAGTGGTACGATAAATAAGCTGCTGAAACTGGAAAACTACCACTAGTATGCCACAAAATGCAATACCGACTAAAAATGACTGTATGCATGCATCAGTAACCGTATCTGCCTAAATAAACCCAATCAATAAACCAGTAAAAACTAGCACTGCCTGCTCTGTCGGCCACATCGGGTATGCCAGCCAACGCATAACACCGATGAAAATAAATAGTATCAAGAACTCAAAGACTGACCGGCACCAGCCCGGTACAGTCGCACACTCCGGAGTGGCACTCGAGAGGAGCGACCACACGAGTAAAGTAACCATGTCAGAAATATCTCAATATAGCAAGACTGGATCACGACTATGCTCAAGTGGAACAAATCCCTCCAATAATGAAACCCCGATCCCCCAATCTAATGCAAAAGTAAACATCCTGTCGACCGCCCAATATCCGCGGTCGCCGCAATACCCCACAAGTCCACAATCTGGTACAACCATTTCCCGACTCATCAACATCGACTACACTATCCCACATCCTACTCGAACCCGAGCAACATGAATCATAACTCTGAATAAAGAGGAGAAAAGAGCAAACATGGTTTCTCCTACGTCAAATCCCAATATGATAGTGTAGCAGTAAAAGATGGCCTATCTAGATGTCCATACAAGCATGCATTTGTCCTCATGAAAGATAAAAAAAAGTGTATCGAATAGTAACACCACATAGGTATAACCAACATGCCAAAATCACTAACCAACTCTACATGTCCATGATCCATGATCCATAATAAATCATCAGAGTGGTACCCGCACATAAGCTATATCACCTTGTCCCATCGAATAACCAACTTTCATAAAAGTCTATGTGCTAACATGGCATGTTAATATATCACCACTATAGTATATCACTCACACATAAATAAGCTGAGGATTAATCAGTTTATTTTAATCATGCAAATATATCCTCATAATGTTATTCCCACAACGATATTCCCATAACAATATTCCCACCATAATATTCCCACATGGATAAGCTCATAAGTAGTGTAATCATGTATGACTTTCAATGGGGTGCCAAATCAATCATCATTATGGGGTCTCTCTAATAGTCCTAGTGAGCAAGTCGTAGAAAGAGGTAAGCAACAACCACCCACCAGGAACGCGCAATCCACAACTGTAAAAGTCTCCTCGCTGTCCAACTCTCTTATCCCCGCAAAACACCCAAAAACTGCGAACCACTGCAAAAAGAACCGCACTCGGCATAAAAGGTAGCTCCTCAAAAATAGCACTTGCTGTTTAGCAAAACAACACAGAAAAATATGGTATTTCACCTCTGTGCAGTCCTCAGAAAAATCCATAAAAATTACCGTTGCGTTCCTCGCGAAGACTAGATACGAATCAAGTACTTATACGCCCCATTCCAACACTCGTAGACCGAGAAAATCCATAAATACTCCGCCACTGTCCAAAATTTTTCTCAGTAAAATGGGTCCCAAAGATGATCCAAAAAACCCAATAAATACTTGAAACGGAGGGAAGCGGTAAATACAAGAAATGTAGTCCTACCTGTCGTGAAGAAAATGCCACAATAATCACCCAAAAACTCCTTCAGGGTAGCCCAGGGGACCTCATGGACCGAAATGCGACGGAAAAGAACACCGGAAGAAGAACGTCGCAGTGCGCCGAATTGCAGAAATCGTCGATGTTGAGATCTCCAAAAATCTCTAAATCCCTGGAAGTGGTGGAGCACAGGTGGAAGAAGGCTCGGCCAAGGGCTCAGCTCAGGAATCCCTCAAAAAAAGAAAAGAGAGAGGGAGAGGATCCATTTATAGCCTTGAAGGGGGGGATACCCCCTTTGGGGTGCGATTTCGGGTGCCCGAAATATTCGAGCGCCGAACAGCGCACCCCCGCAGCAAATCCGCGCAGCGCCCGGATTGTCTCGGGGGCGACGCGTGTCCCGAACACGGGACAGCGGCGCCCGGCCAACCGGGCGCTGCCGCGTGGCCGGACAGCGGGGTGAGGCGGGGCAGCGGCAGCCAATGGTGGGGCGCCACGTGGCGCCCCCCGCGTGGGCGCCATGCCGCCCGCGCCTGCCCCCACCTGCCCCGACCTGCCCCGCCAATCACGCATCGACACGTGTCCCCAGCCAGCGTTCGCTGCGCCCAGCGCACACGCCAGGTCCATGGACCGCGCTTCCGCAGCACCGCGGGGACCGAGCCGCGTGAGCCGGCCAGTCCCGAGCCGCCACGTGTCCCCCCTGGTCCACAGCTCCCCCCATACACCAAAATGCGCGGTAAACTTTCGGGTGTCCGTTTTTGGGCATTGGGACTCTGAAAAATACACGTAAATAGCTATTTTTCAACGTTTTTCCGCACTGAATCCAAATCCGGCCTCATATTAGCCTGAAATCCTTTCTAAAATTCGGTGAAAGCAACCGAAAAACAAGCTTGATCCGAGAACCTCACAGAGTCCGACGCATCCATTTGACGTGTTGCGGGTCCGACACACCAATAATAGGTGTTCCACGGCATGGATCATGGGGAAAAGCTGAACGGGGATCTGGGCCACTACAGACTGAGCGTTGACCACCTGCATCGAGCGGATGAGTCTGTGCCGCCCGGTTGGAGGGCACCACGACGGTGGACCGTGTTGTCGCAGGTATGATTTCCATTACAGCAGTCTGAGTTAGAGCATTTTGCATTCCCGCATGGACTAGAGGTAGAGTCGTACCACGTGTACTAGAGGTATAGGTTCCTGTTGGTGTTGTGCACGTGGAGGAGGCTTGTGGGTCATGTCCAGTGCAGTTGAGGCCGCGAGTTATGCCGACAGATTTATTGGTATTTGTGTCAGTTCTGTGTTTTGACCCAGTGCTCGAGATTGGTTGGCACTGTACCACGTAATGTTTGACTACGAAGAGAGAGGATTATGAACTTCTGCGAAGCAGACAAGAGGAGGTTTGTTTGTAGTGACTGTTAGAGCACACAGGTTACGGCGACAGTGTGAGAGGTGGCTACGGCGGCACCGGGACTCAAGGGTATCCCTATCGCCCGTGAGTTCTCGGGTGTGAGTCCACCTGAGCTGATGATGAGGCCGCCAGTCAGGAAGATTGAGTTTGTGATTGACGTGGTTCTGGAAACCGGGCCGATCTCAAGGGCACCCTATTGGATGGCACCAGTACAGCTGAGAGCTCATGGTACAGTTACATAGTTGATGGTTAGGGGTGTGAGACCTGGCGTTTTATATGGTGGAGGAGACGATGGATCTTTATCCGGTCAGAGAGGTTGAATTGCGGTGATGCCCCCACAGTGGTCTGGATGTGTGTAGATATTTTAGGCTGGAGTACAGTGCAGAGTTGAGCAATATTTGCGTGGTAGGCGCTATTACTGGAGCAGATGAGATGGTTAGGGCCAGAGATGGTGCCCTAGAGTGATCTCTTTCTGATGGTAGTCTTTGGTTGAGCAGCCCATATTGATGGACGGAATCAGAGAGGGATAAATTGAGGATCCCCGGTTTGATGAGGAGCGAGATCAGAGTGTTAGCCACAGCAGGAACAACTTCAACATTAAAAGTGAGATTAGGGGATCCCCGGCTTATTGGAGTCCTTGATGTTTTCCACGTCTCAACTCAGATGTGATATGTTTTGGATTCCTCGCCAGTGATTGACTCGCTCTACTTGAGACCAGTGAGTGCCTGGAGTACAAGGGACGCCCGTTGCGAATTCTAGCTCGAGAGATGAGAGAATTGCGCAACTAGGCCATACCGTACGTGTTGTTGTTGGTGTTAGGGAGTAATTACGGAGAGCGGGTGGCGATTTGAGAGCTGGTGACGGTGGTAGTGGATACCCACCCTTCTGGTTTGAGACTCCCGTTGAGAGTTGTTAGTTTCGAGGATAAAACTTTTTTTAGTGGGGGAGAGTGCGATGACCCGAATCTCCGCTGAAGGGTTACAGCATGATCAATGGCTTCTGAAGGCTTATTTTGTGTGATGGTGGCGTTTGTGCGCAAATCAGACCTCAGATTTGGACCCAGCACGAAAAATGGATCAACAATACCTATTCGGATGACTTCGTCAAAAAATAGAAGTGGTCTCATGCAAAACGGACATCTGATTTAGATTCAGCGCGGAAAAACATTGGAAAACTGCTATTTGGATGTATCTTTCTGAGTCCGGATGCTCAAAAACGAACAACCGAAAGTTTTACAGTATTTTCGGGTGCAGGGGGGGTCGTGGACCGGAGGCGCGCAGCGGACACGTGGAGGCCTTGGGTTGGCTGGCATAGCGGGCTTGGTAGGCGCAGCCCACGGGAGTAGCACGGGCAGGCACGCGGGCAGGCGCAGTGTTGGGTAGTTGGGTGTGCCACGTGGCGGCTCCCCATTGGTGCGATGAGGACACGTGGCAGCACCGGATTGGCGGGCTCTTCAGGCGCGGCACACGCGGCGCGGCGGCTGAGGGCCTGGACGCGTGTCGGCTTGCTGTTGGATGGTGCAACATGGGCACGGAGCAGGTAAGGTGCACCACGTGGCGCGCCCTTATTGGACCGCACCAGATGTGCTGTCGGCGCGCGGTTGGTGGGGTTGCCATGTGGCGGCCGCTGATTGGCAGGGTTGTTGACCGCAGGGCACTAGCGCTGATTGGCAATGCGTGGCGGCATCGGACGGCCCAGGATGATTCGGGCGGTCTTCGGGCGTGACCGTGAGCACATTCGGGCTCCTGAATGTGCTCCCTGTGCCCGAATTTTGGGGAATTTCCTGGTTGGTTTGTGGACTATAAATTAGGTTTCTTCCTCCTCTAGTGAGCTCTTTTAGAACTAGTTTTTGGAGGAACTTCTACAGAGCCATCCTCTACACTTTCTCTTCATCTTCATCAACGAAAGAAGTAATCCAAGGGGCTTCTTGATCATCTTCTTCGTCAACCTTTGAGAGCTCCACCATTGTTGAAGGTTCGGCCAACTTCGTCACGTTTCGGTACAGAAGCTCCCCAGAGCTCAATTCTTGGAGATTTTAGCTGATTTGTGGAGGGGATCTCCACAAGAGGTAAATCTACAGTTTTGATATTCAGCATTTTCGTGGATCATGAGTTTTTTTGGAGTATTTTTAGTATTTCTGGAACCATCTCGCACAGATTTGGTGCTTGGATACTCTTGAGTAATTTTGAGTTTTCTCTTTCATACGAGCTCGGATTTGGGAATTCTTTAGCTCGATTTCTATCTACCCTCGACAAGGAATCCATTGCCATCTTTCTTAATGGATTCGGAGCTTGTTTGCACAGGTATATCCTGTCATCTTCCAGACCCTGTAGTGCAAATGTTTACAGTGCAGTTTTGATTTGCTTCTTTGAGCAATGGGCATTTGTATGTGGACAGCTACGGGAATATCATGTTTTGGGGGATTTCTTTGTATGGATGTGTTATCAAGATGTAGAAGAACATTTTTCATGTTGACACCTAAGAGGAATTTCTTCTAAATTGAGCTCTAAAATTCCTTGAACTCTATGTTTTATTTTTGTACCCTATTTTTGGACAGCATGAGTGTAGCAGGATGAGTATTATTTATCAAGGGTTTTTGATGGATTTTTGATGTTTGGGGAGGGTTTATTTGACCGAGGATACTTTGTTACCGCTGTTTTGAACCTCCCTTGGAATTATTAGATGCAGAAACTTTATTCTTGAATTTTCTTGCATTATGCTGAAATTTTGGATATTAGCGCGCAGCAGGCGTTGATTCGGCGATTTCGCCCAATCCGGGAGTCAGATTTGGGCGATTTCTGCGGCATTATTTTTCTGAGGAGTCAAGGATTCTACACGCCGAAATTTAGCTTGATCGGGCATTGGATCAATACTTTCTAGGTAGGTTTCTACATGCCGAAATTCTACACGCCGAAATTCAGCTTCAGCGTGGATTTTGATTATAGCCTGCATGTGCCACTGTTACTATATTTGATACTGCGCCGGTTTGCTGAGCCAGTTTTGGCAGCCACTCTCTACGTAATTCCAGTTCTCCAGGATGTAATGGTAGCAGGTGAGCGCTGGTTTGGCTGGGCCAGTTTTGGCAGCCACTCCCTACGTAATTCCAGTCCTCCGTGGATGTAATGGTAGTAGGAGAGAAAGCAGGTTTGGTTGGGTCAGTTTTGGCAGCTACGCCCTACGTAAGTCCAGTCCTCCGTGGATGTAATGGCAGTAGGTAGGCGCAGACTTGACTGAACCCTATGTGGCAGTCAGTTCGATTGGGTCGATTGAGCATCTCGTGCTAGAGTGGTTGCATGTCTTTTCATCGGTATCACCCATTGAGCATTTAGATAGAGGCATGGTAGCTGTAGAGTCATTTCTAGCTTTTCATATACAGTTTTTACTGCACCGTTATCTTGTGCCTCTATGTAATATCACGAACTGTCTTGTGTTTCTTTTAATCCCTTCTGATTAATTTAGTTGTTTAAGGGATTAATTAGCGGGATTTCTTGGGTACAGCGTCGGTGCGTGCGGGTATTTTTTGGTAATAGAGCCTGAGAAACGGAAAATGACAAAGCGATCGGATCTGAAATCCGACTTACGGATCTCCCGGAATAAGGGTTTCAGTGTTAGCGGGTCCAAAAGGGTAAGTTCTGACATCCTAGGAACCCGCTATGTGTTGTTGGTGCATCAGGATCCATGCTAATGGTTACGGGACGGTTCGGAGGATCGGCACGCTTATCGAGGAATCAGCTAAAAATATCTTTAAAATATCGGATATTGGGTTTTCGTACGTACAAAAGAGAAATAAATAAATATATAAATAAGATATTAATAAAGAGATATTAATATCCCAAATACCGTATAACCCTAATTTTTAGAAAAGATCGCTTCTTCTTTCTTCTTCCTCGCCGTGCGTGCGAAAGACCGAGACCGGAAGCGTCGCCGATACCGAGGAGCGGATCCAGAAACACCACCGTCCGCGGAGATCGGGATCGCGTTGTCTTCTCCGTCAGAGCTAGGTTAGCGGTTTTTTTTATTTCTCTCAGTTTTTGGTAATTTAGTTTTGTGTTAGGGTTCGCCGTTTTTGTTCGGTTCGTTGGTTTCGATCGGTGGTTCTTGAGCGGTTTTAATCGGTGTTTTTTATCGTCGGATCGCGATCGGTAGACTTGATCGGTTTTGATCGATGTCTTGATTCCGGGTTTTGATCGGTCGCCCTTGATCGGTTTGATCGGTGATTTGATCGTGTTTTTGATTGGTTTTGATCGATAGTTTTTAATCGGTCTCGATCGGAGGTTTGATCGGGTTTTCGATCGGTACTTCGATTGGCTTTCGATCGATGGTTTGATCGTTGGAGTTGTCCGTTGATTTGTTTGGGGAGTTAAACGGGAGGCCGCCGCCGCCGTCGATAAATACGGGAGGCCGCCGCCGCCGTCGGTTAAGACGGGAGGCCGCCGCCGCCGTTGAAAGAAAACGGGAGGCCGCCGTCGCCGTTGTGTCAAACGGGAGGGCGTTGCCGCCATGATGATGTTCGCGTGGTCGCCGCCGCTGTGACGCCCCACTTCCCAGGGGGTCACCCATCCTAGAACTACTCTAGCTCTAGCACGCTTAACTCTCATGTTCCTCTTGGATCTTGCTACCATCCAAAATGCTATAGCTGGGTTAGAGATTTAGTCCTATTATATCATTTATATATAGGACTAATCCAAATTCCGGGGGTGTCACATTCTTCCCCCCTTTAAGCCCTGACGTCCACGTCAGGCTCAAGCACACTCACAAGCACCAGGCAATGTGAGACTCGTCTCGCTAGCCTTAGCCGACCTTGTGAGGAGCTGCACTCCACTCACAACGGTCATTAGCCGAGGAGCCTCGCTCTACCCGCTAAATAACCCTGGCTCAGCCGAGACACATCTCACATTTCCGGCTGGTGAATGGCTCTGATACCAACTGTGACGCCCCACTTCCCAGGGGGTCACCCATCCTAGAACTACTCTAGCTCTGCACGCTTAACTCTCATGTTCCTCTTGGATCTTGCTACCATCCAAAATGCTATAGCCGGGTTAGAGATTTAGTCCTATTATATCATTTATATATAGGACTAATCCAAATTCCGGGGGTGTCACAGCCGCGGTTGCCGTGGTCGCATGGTCGCAACCGGAGTCGAAGAAGACAAAGGAAAAGAAAAGAAAATAAAAAAAAAAAAAGTTTTTACTATTCGTTCGGCTCGGCCCGCAGCCGCGCGGTCAACCGGACTGGCGTGCACCCGGTGTACGCCACCGCAGCCCGAAGACGATGACCCGGCGCACGGGTGCGTGTGCCAGCCAGGCCCGGCAGGGGGCGGTCCACGCTCTGGGCGTGCGCCCGGCGTTGGCTGCCGCAGCCGGGTACGTGAACCCGGTGCGCGCCTTCGCCATGCACGGCCCGGCCCGGAGCTCGTAGCGCACGACGCAGGGGTGAGCCTGGTCCATGCCGGCGCCGCCCTGATGCCGTAGACCCGATTCACGACCAGCCCGTGCACCAGCCTTCAGCTCGGAAGCCTGGTAACACCGTTTTGGCCCGTTTTTGGCCCGTTTTTCACCGTTTTGAGCGCCGTTTTCACCTTTTGGATCATCGTTTCCGCCGTCGGGGTTTCCTTGTCTTGACCGTCGACATCCCGAATTGGCTACCGGATGAGGAAATTGGATTTTTGTTGGATTTTCGATAACAGTTTTGGTATCCGATTGGGTTTGCGATGATAAAGCCTCCGTTCGGTTGTTTTCCGTCACGGACTTCGTCAAGGCAACGATTGAAACCCATTTTTTCGTCAACTGCCTCGTCGACAGTCGGATCGCGTCGAAAATACAGTTTTTGCCACCGGAGGGATTTTTGGACACGGAGTCTTTCGTTGGTTTCTATTTTAGGGTTAGAAGGGGTTTTGGGTACAGTACTCGGGACCACTAAATGTTGATTAGTGTTTTGGATATTTCATTAGGCCCGCGGGTGGTGTTGTTTGCTTTGGAGGGTCGCGGGCGCGGTCATTATCTTCGTTTCAAGTGGGTACCCTTATCGTGCGTCCTTTTTAAAGTGAGGTCTCATCATGTGTTATGTAAGAGTAAAGTAGATGTGCTAATGGTTTTCAGCTAACACCTTTTCGCATGAGTATCCCTTTAATTACTATCTGTAGCGACTGGTGTCGCGGTGCTCTATATCACACATGGATTTCAGTCATTATGCTCATGGTTGCTTACACGCACACCAGCGGTTTGGCCACCGCAACGGTGTACTTTTCCGGAACTGTGGTATGTTGACCCGTATACCCCACAAGGTGACGTAGTGGGGACCCCTCGCGGTTACTTTAGGGGCTTCACAAGTGCCGTGGAGGGGTTGGTGGTAACAAGGTGAGAGCAAGGTGTTTCGTTTCGCTGGGGGTCCTTAGACCTTCTGGCAGGTGTTCCGTTCTGACTTTCAGGGATATTGTGGATTCATGGGGGAGGGGGGGTTTTGGATGCTCTGGTTTATCGGTTTGCTTCCCTTTCAGTACTTTTAGCATCTTTTATATTTTACATCTTCCTCTTACTCTTTGGTCACTGACTTCCCACACTGTGACAGGTTCGGTCAAGGGTGAGGTCCGGGACGACAGTGAGGCCGCAACTCAAGGATCTTAGCCCGATTAGGGGCTGGTGACTATTCTTTTATTTACGTTTTGATTACTTTTGGTTAGTTAGCTCTTGTGCGTGTGATACTTTGTTGTGTGGATGTTGAGTTCGAACTGTGTTTTATCGTGGATGAACGCCTCCCTTACTAGTTGTTGTTTCGGCCACCCTTTTCAAATCAAGCAAAAAGATTGCGAAAACGTTTAATAAATGTAGTTGTCGTGTGGGCACCGTTTTACAACCCGTGGATTTATCCTTTCAAAACGTGGGTGGCCGGTTTGGTTATTGTATATGATGAAGTCTTTTCCTCAACGTAACTTCTTGGCTAGTGTGGTTAAAGTACGAATTATGCTTGGGACGCCGTGGATATACAAAGGAGACTCCGACCGTTTGCCGGGTGAATTTGTTTATGTGGCGGATCTGCGCACGTGCCCGGCGGGGGTACTTATAAAAAACAAAAAAATATATACGTTTTTCGCTTATTTTAAATCCCCGGGGCCTGATAGATTTTATGGTATCAGAGAAAAATAACTTTAACCACGGTAGTCGTTGACCAACATCCACAGAAGTACATTACCACTAGCAACTGACCAATGAGATAATCAAGGAATAGATGGGTAGAGCGCGAGTGTGTTTGGGGAAAAAGGGGATAGAGTTTCGGTTTGTTCGCAGGTCATGGTGTTAGACCAGTTAGGTCTAGGGTTGACTTGGTTTCTTTGTACTCAAGATAATAGCCCGAACTTGGTCTTCAATCAACGGCGCAAAAATGGATGCGTTGGCTTCGACAGCTACGGAGAACCGGCTACTCCGACAACAGTTGCACGACATGGTCGGGCAACTGTTAACGCTCTCAGAACGCACGTACCTGTTGACGCAAACCGTCGGCGTGGCTGACCGCGTCCCCTTTGCAGTGAGGGACGAGCCCTACACAGTCCGTTTCCTCGTGGATGGTCTACGGAGTGACACTTTTCAAGTAATGCCAACAGCAGGATGGCACACTTATCGAGAGGTAGTCGACTGGGCCACCTTGGTGAAGCAGGATTTGGCCGTCGCTCGTGCCCGGCAGCAGGACCATGAGCGCAACCGGGAACAGAAACGGACCCAGATTCATCCTGGGGATGGCTTTCCCAATGGACACCGACCGCGCCAGCGTCCGAAGACAAAGCAAGGGACCAAGAGTACGCCGATAAGAGAACCGAAACCGGGGGAGAAGCCTTGCATCATCTGCGGAGGAGCACACCAGGTGATCGATTGTTCCCGGAGGCATGACCATTGCTTCGGATGTGGCAAGCTGGGACACTTTCGCTCTTTCTGCCTCCTGAACTCGGGAACAGTACCTTCAGCATCACGACACGTAGAGAGGGGCGCCACCACCGCCCCGCGGGAGGATTTACGCGACGGCTCAGCTCGAGACGGGCTGCCCCGGAAGACGTAGTAGCAAGTATTAACCAACCCTTAATTCTCTTTTTTGAGATAGGGTCGTGCTTGACACCCCGGAGCATCTCACTCTTTTTTTTTTCACCCTTACCCATAGTTTCTAGAAGTGACACCCTTCGTAGTAACGGGTCCGTTCAGACCCTGGGCAACCCTTCGTGGCAGGAAGCTTTGTTCCTTCCTGCCCGGTAAGATTGGGTAGGCCTTTATACCCCTGGAATTGGCGAAAATCCCGCTAGGGGACTCCGACGTAATACTCGGGTTGATTTGGCTTACCAAGCACCAGGCGGTAATCGTTTGCGAGAAGCGCCAGGTGCATCCTTAGGAACCTGGCATCTCGGAACCCGTAGGTTTAGCATATAGGAGTACTTCTTTCTCGTCTTTCTTTTCTATATCGCGGGCAAGAAGACTGGTGGAGGGAGAGCATATGGTAGTCATAGCTTCAATGGTTTTGACCTCTTGGCCTTCAACTCAGCCAGCGGACACCCCGATTTTAAGGGGTTCAGCATACCGAGTGAGTCGCCTTGGGGCGTACCCGTACTTTTCGTGCGGAAGTAAGATGGGAGTTTACGTCCTTGCATCGACTATCGGGAGATAAACAAGCTTACGGTGAAAAACAAGTACCCCTTGCCTCAGATTGATGGCCTGTTCGACCAACTACAAGGAGCGACAGTGTTCTCGAAGATAGATTTGCAATCCGGCTACCATCAGCTTAGAGTTCGAGGTGAGGATATACCTAAAAAAGCCTTTCGAACTCGATATGGTCATTACGAGTTTACGGTTATGCCGTTCGGACTTACGAACGCCCCAGCGGTATTCATGGATATGATGAATAAGATAATCAAACCCTTCTTGCACCCATTTGTAGTGGTTTTTATTGACAACTTTTTGGTCTACTCACAAACAGATGAAGAACATAAGGAGAATCTGCGAGTAATTCTTTAGACTCTCAAGGACCAGAAATTATTTGCTAAGCTCAAGAAGTGTGAGTTCTGGCTTCGTGAAGTGGACTTCTTAGGACACATAATCTCAGCGACGGGAATTGCGGTGGATCCTAAGAAGATGGAGTCAGTAGCTAACTGGCCTCGACCGACTACAGTAACGAAAATCCGCAGCTTCCTGAGTTTGGCAGGATACTAGAGGCGCTTCGTGGAGGGTTTCTCAAAAAAATTGCCACCCCTCTTAATCGTCTAACCCAGAAAGGGGAGAGATTTGTGTGGACGACTCAACGCCAGGAAAGCTTTGAGGAACTCAAGGACAGGCTAACACGGGCACCAGTGCTTACATTACCGATACCCGGTGAGGATTTCGAGGTTTATTGTGATGCATCACGGAATGGTCTTGGAAGTGTGCTGATGCAACAGGGAAAAGTCATAGCCTACGCATCAAGACAACTCAAGGATTATGAGCGAAACTACCCTACGCACTATCTGGAACTCGCAGTGGTCATATTCGCTTTAAAACTTTGGAAACACTACCTCTATGGAGCTCATTGCAACGTGTTTTCGGATCACTAGAGCCTTAAATATCTATTCACGCAGAAAGAATTAAATTGAAGGCAAGGACGCTGGTTGGAGTTGTTGAAGGACTACGATTTGTCCATTCAATACCATTCTGGGAAGGCAAACGTAGTTGCTGATGCCTTGTGCAGGAAGGGTCAGACAGAAGAGTCACCAGTGAACGCTATCACTCTGCAAGACCGTTTAATCGCGGATTTCTCACGGATGAGATTGGAGGTTGTACCGGCGGGTGCAGTTTCACCCGGCGCCAAGCGTCAAAATCCAGAACTCGCCTCTGGCGGCAGATCTCTATCCAAAGGAACTGCAACGCCACGCACCAAGTGTTACGGAATTTGAGTTGGCGTAGTTTCGTGAAAGTCTCAAGTCTTGAAGATTGAAGGTGAAGAAAGTTGGATCATTTAACTCAATCTCAAGAAAGAAGAATTCAAAAGGATCAGGTATGTTTAACTAAAGATTTTGTGTGATCCGAATACTTTTTGTAGTGTAGAAACACTTGGAAGAATCTTTCATTGCATAAAAATCAAAAACTGGACTTGGGACATGTTCAGGATCCGGATCAGGTTGTTCGATCCGGATCCCGAAGGTGGTTCGTTCATACACCAGTTCAATCCGGATCGTAGTCTCTTGATCCGGATCCCGAACAGTGAGTTTACCATTTTCCTTGAACGATCCGGATCATGCTTCGCAATCCGGATCCCGAACGTTGATGTTTGGTAAACTGTATGAACGATCCGGATCATGCACTTCGATCCGGATCCCGAACCTTTGTTTTTCTAGAACTGGCTGACTCGTTACGACGATCCGGATCACAGCTAGTCCGATCCGGATCGCCGTCCGTAAAATTTCCAGAAATGTTAGGTTTTTGATTCTTATCTCCTTCCTAGGGTTTCTAACCTATAAATACACCCTATGATTCTTTTTCTAGGGTGAATCCACATAGTCAACAGCCGTCATTTTCATATATCATTTTATACTGCTATAGATCCACATATAGAGAAGAAAGGAAATCATTAGAGAATACTCTATGTTTCTTCATCTATATTGATTAGTTTGATTCTAGGTTTTCATACTCACATCTTGAGTCGAATCAAACTAATGAATACTTAGATGGTATTTCCGATCTATCTTTGATCTAAGTATTCGGCGGATCATCACCACCCAAAACAACGATTTACCCCAAAAATCGGCGCGTGGATTCGCGTGTCCTTGTGGATTCAAGGTTCAACCGCTCTCGTGGATTCGGAGTGAGGCACGTTCGTGGATTCGAAGGGTGCTATTGGGTGAAGACCGTGGATTCGGTCGGACGTCGTGGATTCGACGTTGGACGCCGTGGATTCGGCGTTGGGCGCAGATCGTGGATTCGAGAAGCGTCGCGGAGCGAGCGGAGAAGATCCTCTAGGAGCGTATGGAAAAGGTTGAGTCGTAAGTGTGTACGGTAAATCACCTTGTACGTGTTTTAATTCTAGTGGATTTCTGCCGTGTTATCGGTCCCGTGGTTTTTTACTCCGGTGATGGAGTTTTCCACGTAAAAATCTTGCGTATTATTTTTATTTCCGCATTGGGTTTTATCGCAACGATTTTTTGAGTGTTTATGCGTTTACACCTATTCACCCCCCTCTAGGTGTTTTTTCCCCTATTTAGATCCGTATTACATATAACCCAACAAGTGGTATCAGAGCGGGAATAGGGTTGTAAACAATGGTTGAAGGTGGAAACATCAACCGACCCCCATTCTTCGATGGAACTAATTATGCGTACTGGAAAGTACGGATGAAAGCCTTTTTAATTTCCATCGACGAACGGGTGTGGCAATCGATTGAATTAGGATGGTCTAATCCAACTGAATTTAATGGTGATGTTCGCACCTTAAAACCTAGGTCGAAATGGACCAAGGAAGAGTTAGATTCATCTTCTTACAATGGCAAGGGAATTAATGCTATTTTTAATGCCTTATCTCAAACTGAATTCTCTCGTGTCTCGGCATGTGAGACTGCGAAAGAAATCTGGGATGTTCTTCAGGTTACACATGAGGGAACTAACCTCGTGAAGATTCAGAAACTGCAAATGCTTACGAGCAAGTTTGACTCTATCTTAATGGCAGAAAATGAATCTTTCACGGACTACTATACACGATTGCAAGATATCGTAAACTCATGTGCTAATCTGGGAGAGAAGATTCCAGAATTTAAGATTGTAAGAAAAATCTTAAGAACTCTTCCTGAACGATTTCGCCCAAAGGTTACTGCCATTGAAACTATTAAACACCCGGACGAAATACGTGTAGAAGAATTAGTTGGTTCATTACAAACTTATGAAATGACATTTACTACTAACAATTCTTCTGGAAAGGCATCCACTTCTAAGTCTTCAGGTTATGCGTTGAAAACAACTAAGGAAGAAGATGCGGATACATCCTCCTCAGACGATGACGAGAACCTTTCTATGGAGGAATTTGAGAAGCAGCTCGCTCTCTTGACAAGGAAGTTTCGCCGCAACTTTCGAAGGGGTAATTCAAGCAAATCTCCATCCTTCGGAAAGTCGAACAAAGGCAAGGGTACTTCAGGATACAAGTCAAGAAAGCAAGAGAACTTCTCAAAGGATAAGAAAAGCTCAGAAGGACAACTACAATGCTTCAAATGTCGAGGCTACGGCCACATTGCAACGGAATGTCCTAACAAGTATCCGGCAAAGAAGAAGGCGATGCAAGTCGTCACTTGGGATGACAACTCAACGTCAAATGAGTCGTCTTCGAGTGATGAAGAAAAGAGCTCCACCGCTTTCCACGCGTCCGTATCTTCACCCTTCATGTGCTTTATGGCAAATACATCTGAGTCGTTGTCCAACTCCACAGTTGAAAAGAATGCAACGGACAACGAATTGGATGATTCGGAAGGTGAAGAATTTGCTCTAGCCTATCACAGATCTTTACGGGATTTAAAGAAACCGGCTAAGCAAAACAAGGGGTTGAGAGGGAGATTGCAGGATCTCGAAGAAGAAATAAAAAGGGTAACTTCTCTCTCGACCGATCTTGAAGTGGAAAGGGATAAACTGATAAAAGAAAATGTTTCCCTTCAAGAGTCCAATGAGCAACTCGAGAAGAACTATATAGATATGGTGAACAAAGCGAACTACTTCTTGAAGCTCTACGGCGAGGCCCGACGGGAAAAATTGGAAATGACAGAGACCATTTGCCAACTCAAGGATGACTTACAGCAATTTTCCTTAGGAAGGAGTAAGTTGGATAAACTTCTTGGTCTTGGTCAAACAAACAAGTTCGGCCTCGGATACAATCGAACTGAAGACAATTTTAGTTCGGTTGGGACAGTCTTTGTGCCTCAGTCGGTATCTCCTCCTCCGACACCGGAAATCATGACAACTAACGACAACAAACCTACTTCATCCTCTTCAGAATCGTCAAGCACAAAGGTATGTTTTCGTTGTAATTCTGCAGGGCACATTGGAAGAAATTGCAAGATTGGAGCTCAAAGATCAAATCAACCACATCTTGCAACTGCTACCAACAAGTTCACTCCATGGAACTCAAAGAAGGATTTTCCTAAAGAAAAGGACATTGGTAGTACTTCAAACAAGACGATGACAAAAGAAAAAGACCAATCTTGCAAGACGTCTTCATCAAGGAAAACTTCTCAACCATTGCCAACATACTCCAAAACTCAAAAGGTTTGGGTATGCAAAGGTGAAACTCCTCCTTGTCTTTAATCGTTCTTCGATTAAATCTTGTGTAGTTTATGTATACTACTTTCTTTTCTTCTTTTTCTTTTGGCCGACCCGTCAACCATCTTTGGGAGGTAAATGGTACATCTTTTTATTGGTTGATGATTTCTCTCGGTTTTCTTGGGTAGCATTTTTAAAAGAGAAAGCTGATACGTTTGACTCTTTTCATGAGATTTGCCATCGTATTATGATTGAAAAGAATGAAAAGATCATGCGTGTTAGAAGTGATAGAGGTGGAGAATTCATAAATTCAAAATTCATTGATTTTTGCACTTCAAATGGAATCAAACATGAATTCTCGGCACCCTATACACCTCAGCAGAATGGTGTTGTTGAGCGCAAGAACAGGGTTGTTCAAGAGATGGCGCGTGTGATGCTTCATAGCCGGAATTTACCGCTACATTTTTGGGCTGAAGCTGTGAACACCGCTGTCTATGTCATTAATAGAGTTTACTTGCGCCCAGGAACTTTAAATACACCATATGAGCTGTGGTTTAGTAGAAAACCCAATATCAAATATTTTCGTGTCTTCGGGAGTCGATGTTACATTTTACGTGACCGTGAAAATCTTGGAAAGTTCGACTCTCGAAGTGATGAAGGGATCTTTTTGGGTTATTCTACGAATAGCAGAGCATATCGAGTATTTAACATTGAATCTAAGACGATCATAGAATCTATAAATGTTAAAGTAGATGAAGCTTTTCACTTTGAAACTAGAAAATCTACCCTCGATATCTCTCTAGATGATGATTCTCCTGCTAGTGCATCTTCTCATAATAATACTTCCAATATTAATGATGCATCCAATGGTTCTTCTAGTTTATCTGATGTGCAGGAATCATCTCATATATCTCCGAGTACTCCGCTTCAACAAACGTTACGAATCTCCAAGGATCATCCGGAATCGAATATTATTGGAGATCCACAAGAAGGAGTCAGAACTCGGAGGCAGTTGGTTTGTGGATTCGCTTGCTACGTATCTTTAATCGAACCAGAGAACATAGATGAAGCTCTTCGGGATGACTACTGGATTAAAGCAATGCAGGAAGAGCTCCATCAATTTGAGCGAAACAAAGTCTGGGAATTAACGAAGCCTCCAAAGCAACACAATGTGATAGGTACCAAATGGATCTTCAAGAACAAGAAAAATGAGGATGGTACTATCATTAGGAACAAGGCACGATTAGTTGCTCAAGGCTACTCTCAAGTAGAAGGTATAGACTTTGACGAAACATTCGCCCCTGTAGCTAGACTCGAGTCCATTCGTATACTGTTTGCTATTGCTTGTCATTTTAAAATCAAATTATTTCAAATGGACGTTAAGAGCGCATTTCTAAATGGGTTTTTAAATGAGGAAGTTTATGTGGCTCAACCGAAAGGTTTTGTAGATCATAAACAACATAACCATGTTTTTCGTTTGAAAAAGGCTCTTTACGGTCTGAAACAAGCACCGCGAGCATGGTACGAAAGGTTAACAAAGCACCTTTTGGAGAAGGGCTATACTCGAGGGGGAGCTGATAGGACTCTCTTTGTGAAGCATTATCAAAACAATTTCATTGTAGCACAAATATATGTCGATGACATAGTATTTGGCGCAACAAGAGATAACGATGCTTCTAAATTCGCGGAGACCATGGAAAGCGAATTTGAGATGTCCATGATGGGCGAATTGACTTATTTCCTTGGATTGCAAATTAAACAAAATGATGAAGGTATTCACTTGAGTCAATCCAAGTATGCAATGGAGTTGGTCAAAAAGTTTGATCTAGAAAATTGTAAAGATTTTCCGACTCCAATGGGAACTAGCCACAAGGGACTTGGAAGTGAATCACATAGTGAGAATGTAGACGAGAAATTGTATCGAAGTATGATTGGAAGTCTACTTTACCTCACGGCTAGTCACCCGGATATATCTTTTGGTGTTGGGATTTGCGCGAGATATCAATCAGCACCAAAGGAGGTTCACCTGAAAGCGGTGAAAAGGATCATCCGGTATATCAAAGGATCAATTAATTTCGGAATTTGGTATCCTATGGGAACAAGTTTGGATATTGTTGGATACTCAGATGCCGATTGGGCAGGATCAGTGGATGATCGGAAAAGCACGAGTGGTGCATGCTTCTATCTTGGCCATTGCCTTGTTGCATGGCACAGTAAAAAGCAGAACTGCATAGCACTCTCGACTGCCGAAGCGGAATACATTTCAGCTGGAAGTTGCTCAACTCAACTCATTTGGATGAAAAGCGTATTGAGCGACTTCCGCATTTCAGCATCTTCGGTAACAATACTTTGTGACAACACTAGTGCTATTAACATTTCTAAAAACCCTGTGTTGCACTCTAGAACAAAACATATTGAACTTAGATATCATTTCCTTAGAGAGCTAGTTGAATCAAATACTCTTCAACTTTCATATATTTCATCTGAGGATCAATTAGCTGACATTCTAACAAAACCTTTGGATCAAAAACGTTTTATTCATTTACGAAAAGCAATTGGGATGCTTTCCTTGAAATAATCTTCTTTTTGAAATCTTTGCTTAGGATAGGTTTTGTATTTGTTTTTGTTTTGTTCATTATCTATGTTTGTACATAGGACATTAATTGAGCATAGATCATAATTGACTTTAATTGCATCTTTTCGCACATTTAGAAATTTATTATGCTTTTGCCATCATAATATTTCACTGTTGCAATGATCATTTATGTTAATTAAATCATCTTCTAAAGTGATCAAAGTCAATTTCTCTCTCTCTATGATCTCTTGGTATAGTCATTATCTTATTTGACTGCTTAGTCGAGTATGAAATCGAGATCAATATTTGGTTGAATACTTTATATCTTAAATAATTGATAGCCAATTGAGGGGGGAGTCTTAGAAAAGGTAAAATGCTCAAAAGATGTGGAAAGAGTTACATCCCAATGAGGAGTGTGAAAACTACCACCACATGGAGGAAAGAGCTACCACCTCGGTCGTCCGAGTATTGTGTGCAGCTACCACATGTATACCAAGCATGGTTGTTCAAATTTTTGATTAAGTAAAATGCATGTTGAAATACTTGACTCTGTCAAATTTCAAGGTTGGTATAAGGTGGGTTTTTAATGAAAGATGCTCAAAGAGCCACTCTCTTCAACAGATTGTCTAGATACATTATCTACTATATTTGGGATTTCAAACATCTATTGATCTTTGTATTTCATTTTCTTTACTGAATTGATGATTTGATAAAGGCATTACTCATAAGATCAAGTTAGATGTGATTGAAGGTGTTCAACTTTAAGGGATTTAATTCTTGTAAATTTTCGTTTCATTTTTGGATATTATTGATAGATTTGGCATAATCTAATTCTTGTTGTATGAAACGATGATTTTTGTTTAAAGTTGATACACATTTGCGCTTACAATCTTTTTCTGGTTTTTTCTTGAATTTCTCTGAAATTTTCTAAAGAAAAAGTTGGGGCCGATCCGGATCGGGCTAGGTGATCCGGATCCCGAACGCAGGAATTCTTCTGCGGGCTGACGATCCG
Organism: Tillandsia leiboldiana; assembly: GCA_029204045.2. NCBI lineage: Eukaryota > Viridiplantae > Streptophyta > Magnoliopsida > Poales > Bromeliaceae > Tillandsia > Tillandsia leiboldiana. The sequence goes on along the minus strand of CM055066.1, from coordinate 48,352,558 downwards.
GATTGTATCTGCCGATCCGGATCCCGAACGCAGTTTCTTACTGCGGGTAGCCGATCCGGATCGCAGTTATGAACTGATCCGGATCGCGGCTAGGTTTTATAAGGAACGAAAGGGGTTTTTGATTTCTTTACTCCAATCTTTTGTTCCAAAGTTTCCAGAGCCTCTCTCTCTAGATTTCATCCTTCCTGGAAGCTTTCAAACTCAGGTTCTTCAACTCCAAGTAAGTTTTATTGATCAAAATCTCGGTTTTTCACCGTTTTTCTCTTTTCCTCCTCAAACGTGATGAATTTCTTGGATCAACTTTGTTTGTGGATGTTTTTTGATCAAATTTCTTTTGAAATAAGAACTCTGGGTAGATTAGTTTTGATTATATGCTAGGTATTCTCCTGATTAACGGATTTTTAGGCTTCGATTTCTAAAATTTCGGTTTTAGGGCATATAATAAGGATTTTCGAAAATCTTGCAATTGATCTATTTTTAAAAGTCCTTTTGCAAAACTAATTTGATTCTTAGTCTCTCTACATGATTATGATTGTTTGGGTACAATTTTTTCAATCTTTGAAAATTAACAATTTTTCATGTGCTCTTGAGTTGGTCTACACAGGATTCCTTTTCTCAAGAAACCATTAGCAATAGTGATCACTTGGATTGTTTTTCTACTTGCGGCTATGGTTCATACGAGAGACACCGTCAAGCCCAAGAGGGCTAAGAAGGCTAAGAAAGCGAAGAAAGCTAAAGATGATTCCGATACAGAATCTGAAACGGAATCAATTGATTGGGATGAACTGCAAGTTGAAGCAACGACTGTACCGACTGCTTTAAAGGGAAAAGCACCTGCAGAAACATCAAAGGCTCCGCCCACTGCTGCTGAGAAAGGCAAAGCTCCAATGGAAGAAACTTCTGGGAAGACAAGAAGAAAAAGTGTTGCTCGCAAGAGAGGAAGTGCTCGAGGAATCACCATTGAGCAACCAGCTGCTGGCCAAGCACCTGCACAAGACTTTGTCAGCTCGGCTAGAATAAAGGATTTTGAAAACAGAGAATGCATTGGAGAAAGGCATGTTGATGTAAAAGCCTTAAAGCAGCGTTCTCAGACGTTCGGGACTTTGTTTGACCAGAGAGGTCTTGCTTCCATTTGCAATTTCCCGGAGACCACTGGGTATTGTCTTCACTCAGTGAGGATGTTTTATCAGAATGCCTGCTATCTAGTTGATCAGGAAAGCGGGCGTCGGGATTTTCAAACTTTAGTCAAGAATGTCAGAATCAAAGTAACACCTCAGCTAATTGGTGAAGTACTAGGGATGGACGCCCGAGCCGATGGCACTCATTACCTGAAGAATCAAGTCTTCAACACCTTCTCCTGGAGAGTGGTAGTTGATGGAATCTGTGTTCCAGATACTCAGTCGACAGGAAACTCCGTCTTCTCGAAAGAACTACGACCAGAGTACCGCATCTTAAATCTCATTGTTTGTTACAATATTATTCCAAACATGAACACAAAGGTTCTTCGGTGGGAAAGAATGATATTCCTTTATCTACTTGGAAACCCCGCAGCAGCAATGGGAGCTAACTTAAACATTCCCTACGTCATCTGGTCAAGGATGGCACGATATGTGGAGCAAGCTCATCCGTCAGAGAGACTACCTTTTCCAATGATCATCATGCGCATTCTTCGCAAATTTAAAGCTGACACAAATGCGAGTTCCTATCTGCACAGTCTAGGAACGATCAATGACACAACAATTGTAAAGTCTCTTTCGACGAAGCCAGATGAACCTTTCATACCTCTTCACCGGCAACGAGAACAACAACAACAAGCAACAACCTCTGCACCGGCAGCAGCTCCTCCAGTTCAACCAGCACCTCCGGCACAAGAAGCACCACAATCAACTTCTGATGATGATGCATCTGTTACCTCAATCTATAAAGAACAGCAAAGGCTCTCCAACGAGCAAGAACGTATATCAAATGAACTAATTGAGGTAAAGGAAGAAATAAAGAAGGTAAATAAAAATCAATCAGCAATGAACAAGCGAATAAAGAAGATTTTCCAAATCCTCGGCTGTATCAGTTCAGACGAGTCTGAATAATCCGTATCCTTCTAATTTCTGTTTATTATGCATATGCTTAAATCCTTCTGTTGTGCAGGTTTTTAAGTTTTAATTTGAGTTTTTAGTTCTCGAACTTAAACTGTTAACCATTCTCTCCACTTCTGTAATCTTTGGCTTTATTTGTGACAAAAAGGGGGAGAGAGTTTAGAACAATAACTTGAACAATGATTGTGAAAATCTTGATGATGAAGATTTTGTATACATCAAGGTAAGTATGATCTCAACTTCAACTTTTGGTTTTCATCTTGTGATTGTTTGCATGTCTCGACTAACTATTCGACTAACTATTTGGGCATGTAATATAACTAACAAGTTGATGTTGGACTAACATTGTGTGACATTTGGTTTTTAGTTGCATAGAAGATATGTTGGTTTTTGACTATGATTCTCTTACATATCTGAATTCTCAAATGTCGTGATGATTAGATAAACTCTATCTCTGTACTAGGTTTTGTATGCTAAATATTCTTGAGGTATCTAACGATCTCTTTTTGTCAAGAATGATTTCTTTGTGCAGAGAGTACAGATGTCTAAGTCTAGAGTCTGTTTTAGGAGTTTATCTCATGTTTTTAAATTTTTTGGATCTCCATTGTAAATTTTTGTTGTATGGTGATAGCAACAAAAATATCTTTTTGAATTTTCTTTAGTGGATCTATGTTTTGTCACGAAACCGCCAAAGGGGGAGATTGTTACGGAATTTGAGTTGGCGTAGTTTCGTGAAAGTCTCAAGTCTTGAAGATTGAAGGTGAAGAAAGTTGGATCATTTAACTCAATCTCAAGAAAGAAGAATTCAAAAGGATCAGGTATGTTTAACTAAAGATTTTGTGTGATCCGAATACTTTTTGTAGTGTAGAAACACTTGGAAGAATCTTTCATTGCATAAAAATCAAAAACTGGACTTGGGACATGTTCAGGATCCGGATCAGGTTGTTCGATCCGGATCCCGAAGGTGGTTCGTTCATACACCAGTTCAATCCGGATCGTAGTCTCTTGATCCGGATCCCGAACAGTGAGTTTACCATTTTCCTTGAACGATCCGGATCATGCTTCGCAATCCGGATCCCGAACGTTGATGTTTGGTAAACTGTATGAACGATCCGGATCATGCACTTCGATCCGGATCCCGAACCTTTGTTTTTCTGGAACTGGCTGACTCGTTACGACGATCCGGATCACAGCTAGTCCGATCCGGATCGCCGTCCGTAAAATTTCCAGAAATGTTAGGTTTTTGATTCTTATCTCCTTCCTAGGGTTTCTAACCTATAAATACACCCTATGATTCTTTTTCTAGGGTGAATCCACATAGTCAACAGCCGTCATTTTCATATATCATTTTATACGGCTATAGATCCACATATAGAGAAGAAAGGAAATCATTAGAGAATACTCTATGTTTCTTCATCTATATTGATTAGTTTGATTCTAGGTTTTCATACTCACATCTTGAGTTGAATCAAACTAATGAATACTTAGATGGTATTTCCGATCTATCTTTGATCTAAGTATTCGGCGGATCATCACCACCCAAAACAACGATTTACCCCAAAAATCGGCGCGTGGATTCGCGTGTCCTTGTGGATTCAAGGTTCAACCGCTCTCGTGGATTCGGAGCGAGGCACGTTCGTGGATTCGAAGGGTGCTATTGGGTGAAGACCGTGGATTCGGTCGGACGTCGTGGATTCGACGTTGGACGACGTGGATTCGGCGTTGGGCGCAGATCGTGGATTCGAGAAGCGTCGCGGAGCGAGCGGAGAAGATCCTCTAGGAGCGTATGGAAAAGGTTGAGTCGTAAGTGTGTACGGTAAATCACCTTGTACGTGTTTTAATTCTAGTGGATTTCTGCCGTGTTATCGGTCCCGTGGTTTTTTACTCCGGTGATGGAGTTTTCCACGTAAAAATCTTGCGTATTATTTTTATTTCCGCATTGGGTTTTATCGCAACGATTTTTTGAGTGTTTATGCGTTTACACCTATTCACCCCCCTCTAGGTGTTTTTTCCCCTATTTAGATCCGTATTACATATAACCCAACACCAAGCACAACACCTACTCCAACGAGGCGTCGAAATCCAAAATCTGTACAGGAGGGACCGAATAAACTGAAAGGTATCCTGGCGCAACCCACTCCCAGTCTCACATATCCTATGCGCCTCGTCTCTCGAAACTTGGAGCGCTCAGTTCAACAACTGTATAAACTCTCTAGCACAGGGAGGCTCTCAATTAATCGTTCCATCATCACCAACCATAACTCTGCCTCCAAGGGCTCCAAACTCAATTCTACGAGTCGGGGTGGTTTATCTGCCGAATCTGGCTCAATAGATCGATCATGTCCCACAGCTCCTCTGCTGTCCACTATCCACCCCACCTCGGTGCCTCGACTCTAAACATTGGCACGGGGAGGGGTTACACAGTGCTCCGACAACTGTATCACCCAGACCAGCTGCCCACTCTGTCGCTGATATGCCTCAGACAATCCTGTCATCTGGGTCCGGAGTTCTCTGGCCTCAATCCGGTTGTCCGGCCCAAAACTATCCACTCAAACTCAACTGCTATGACAGGATGCCCACGGGTCAAAAACCCAGCGTCGGAGAGACACCGCTCGCCACGACGGAACCACAAACAGCACACAAAAGCCACTCGACCCAATCCAGCGAAAGTCTAAAGCATGTCACCCGTTCCACAGTATTATGTTGTCTGCAGCCAACATAATTACTTAGGAGAATAAACATGCCAATCACTCCTCCCGTCCCTTGGGAGAGATATAAACTCAATCAGGACTCTCGCTAAAAGTCACGACTCTCACAAAGTCAACCAAGGGTCAAACCATAAGCCTAGGGTTTCTAAGTCCCAACCGACCTATCCCTAAGCTCTGATACCACTCTAATCTGTCACGCCCCGGGGTCGAAACTGCGACCCGGGCTCACCAACAGATCCGCCACCTATGCCAGCCTGCATAGGCGAAGCGTCCTACCTGCAAGAAAAGTATTACAGCTAAACAGAATATCAGAGCTATAAGTAAAAATCTGCTGTATAACTAAAATCAATCACTGTACAACTGGAAAATAATACAATAAATCTGTCTCCCCAAAATAATAATACAATATCCTCATGTACAACTCTGATCTCAACCGGGAGGTATCCCCAATAAATACAACAGTGTACAGTCTCTCGATACATAAAATATCCTCACTACATCAGTCTCTCAAAAGAAGGGAAGATAAAACAACTGATCTACTGAAGGTCTCCTCTGAAGGGGTACTGCTACTCTCCAACGACGGGTAGGGATCTAGCTCGCGACTCTCTCGCCTCGATCAACAACCGCAGAATCTACAACTCCCGCTAAGACTCTGCAAAATAGAGGAGAGGAAGGAAAAAGAGGAGGAAACCCCCAGAGGGTGTGAGAACTACACCAAAAAGGGAGTTCTCAGTGGGTACCACCGCCAGTCCCGACGGTCTGCTCACCAAGACCTCAAGAGACAAACACTAACCCAAGCCGTAAAGACTGAATTAAGGAAGCTGGAGACCCTCAACAGCTACCAAGCTTCCAACTAAATGCCCACAAGGGAAGGACCAAAGGGTGGTATGCAACCACCAGCACATGAGGTGCACAATCGACCCAAATCGTTAGACCAGTAATCACTGGCACTGCCTGCTATTCCTGCTATGCCTACTATGCCTGCCCTGCCTGCCATGCCTGCCATGCCTGTTATGCCTGCCATGCCTGCTATGCCTGCCATGCCTGCCTATGCCTGCTATGCCTGCCCTGCCTGCCTATGCCTGCTATACTGGCCAAGCCTGCCTATGCCTGCCCTGCCTGCTATGCCGGCCATGCCTGCCTATGCCTGCTATGCCTGCCCTACCTGCCTATGCCTGCTATGCCGGCCATGCCTGCCTATGCCTGGTGTAATGACACGAGTTTTCTAGTATTATTTTACCCTCCTGCTAATAAAGTGTAAGTTAGAGGGAATTAAAATATCAGGCTCTTTATAGTTGACTAACATGCGGTGCGGGTATTTTTCGGTGATAGAGCTCGAAAAACGATAAGCGACGGTGCTATCGGATCCAAAATCCGACTTACGGATCTCCCGGAATGGGGTTTCTAAGAGCGCGGTGACTTAAGCTGTGCATCGAAATCCGTGTAAAATATCCGGCACGCTTTTTGAGGAATTTTGGATATTCCGTATGATTAATTAATTAAGGAATTAATTAATCAATGACGTGAAATTAAATATGGGAATTTATTCCCTATATTAATTAATTAGGAAATTAATTAATCGGTGACTAGGATTTAAAAAGGTGGGATTTTATCTCGTGGGTTTAGATATTTATTGTTAGAAGATAAATATCCGAATATTCGTGGGTTTTTCCTTTTTACGTACGTATAATAAAAGGAAAATAAAAGAGGAAATTAAATTAATAAGAGGATAATTAAATCCCGTTACCGGAAGGAAAACCCTAATTTAAAAATACCGCCTTCTCAAACCCTCCTCTTTCGTGCGTACCGAAAACCAAACAAAACCCTAGTTGAAAAGAGAGAAAGGAAAAGAGAGAAAAGAAAAGGAAACCCTAACCGGAGGAGAAAAGAGGGAAAGAAGGAGAAATCGGAGGAACCCGATCGCCCCGATTGACGTCCGGAGACCGGAGAACGAGACGCCATCATCTTCGGGGAGCGGATCCGGATCTCCAACGCCGCAAGAACCAAGATCGGTTATTTAGTTCCGATGAATTAAGGTTAGTGATCATCGTTACGTTTGTCAAATTAATCGGGAGTTTTTCGTGTTCTTGTAAGGTCGTTTTAATTGGTACATCGATCGCGGATTTTCGTCGGGTTTTGATCCATGATTTATTCTCGTTCTTGATCGAGGGTGATCGATGGTTTTTATCGAGTTTAATCGATGATTTTTAATCGGTTTCTTTTTATCGGGCTTCCGATCGACGTTTTGGTTGTCCGTCGATCGTTGGTTTAGTCATTAGAATTATCGTGTATTTATTCGGGAATTTTTGGGGATGTTTCGTTGGAACATAGTGGGTTAACGGGAGGCCGCCGCCGCCGTTGTTAAACGGGAGGCCGCCGCCGTCGTTACCATGGTCGCGGGGTCTTCGCCGGAGTCGCACGGGAGCGAAAACGGAGAAGAAATCGCGAAACGGGAGCGAAAACGGCAAAATTAGGGTTTACTGTGCTTGACCGTACAGCACGGTCCACGGGTCCAGGCGTGCACCCGGTGCACGCCCGCAGCATCGGAAGCACAAGACCCGGCGCACAGTTTCGCGCACCGGCCCGGCCCAAGGCGCGCGGTGCACGCCTCGTGCGTGCACCCGGCGCATGCCGCACGGCCACCCGACGCTTAGACCCGGCCCGGCCCAAGACGCGCGGTGCACGCCTCCTGCGTGCACCCGGCGCATGGCGCACGGCCGCCCGATGCGCAGACCCGGTCCACGGTTGCCCCTGTGCACCACCCGACAGCCCAAAGTTCGGTGGCTCCGTTTGGGTCCGTTTTTCCACCGTTTTGAGCGCCGTTTTCGCCGTTGGGATCATTATCTCCGCGGTTTTCTTGGTGTGGCCACTTGGGATCTTTTTGGTCACTGTTTTATTATGTCGGGTGTTAATTTCGCCGGTGCTCCGTGCCCCGACGAAATCGTCGGGGGCGCGCCGCCGGGTCTCTTGTCTTATCTTTTTGCCGTCGGGATCTTCCAGGCTTAATCATTATCGTCCCGAGTCGGCTACCGGTTGAGAATTGGATTTTGTTGGATTTCCATTAGCGGTTTTAGACTCCGACGGGGTTCGCAATGAAACAGTCGTGGTCCGGTGGTTGTTAGCCTTTGAATTTACCGGTGTGATCTGAGTTTTCGATTTTACTTGATTGTTTTGATTTGTTGGGTTTTTGATTGACATCGCGGTCCTCTAGGTGTAGTGATTTCAGCTTTGGTGGGTTCTTTATTACAGTGGGTGGGGACCACTGATTTTTCCTGATTAGGGTAAGGTGCTAAATGGTGCTCTTGGATATTTTAGTAGGCCGCGAGGAGCTCTGTTTTGCTTAGGAGGGTCGCGGGCGCGGTCGGTTGTCTTCATTCCAGGTGGGTACGGTTGCGATAAGTGCAACAAGTGCAGTAAGTGCATCTATCGTCATTAAAGTGCTCTTAATTTATCTAACAAAGTAGATGGACAGTTTAACCTTTCGCATAATTGTGTTTCATCTAACAATTGAAGCGGCTACGGTCGCGGTGCTCACTACACGCCGATCTCGGCAAATTCGTTTCGGATGCTGCACGTACACATGCGGATTGGCCTCCGCATGGGTGTACTTTTCCGGAGAAGTGGTCTCTTTTGACCCGTGTACCTCACAAAGGGGTGGGAGCCGTGAGGACCTCTTCGCGCCCGCTGAAGATAGCACACCAGCACCGCGAAGAGGTTAAATGCATCAAAGAGGTGTTTGCGCACGAGGGGAGACTTTAGTCTCCCCGACAGGTACTCTGGGGTTGGTGCCCAACTTAATTGATAAATCTGGGGTTGGGGCCCAACTTAATATGTGCAAGGTTTTAGCGAAAGGTTCCGGTGTATTCGGTTTGCTCCTTATTCCTTATTATTATTAGACATCTACTTTGTTTGTCACTGACTTTACCCACTCCGTGACAGGTGTTACGAGGTGCGTTAGCCGGGAGGGCGGTGAGACTGCGTCGCGAGGACCGTAGTCAGATACTTGGGTTTATTATCTCATTTCCCTTATGCTTCTTTTAGTTAATTTGCTTGTGGATCGTATTAGCTGTGGACATGTATTACTTAGCGCTGTGGATGAGGTGTACATTTATGCTTGGATGCTTTTAGTGATGTTTTCGTATGCGGCACGTTTTCATGACGAACCAAATGATTTCGAAAATGTTTTCTCAAAACGAAGTGCCGTGTGGGCACGGGTCTTGCAACCGTTGGTTTTATCCTTTCTAAACACTGATGCCGCTTTAATATTCCGCTTGAAAATAAAACAACAAGGTGTCGAGTGGACACCAGTCTCTTTAAACATTAGTTAAACTACTGTACTCTGTTTGACGATGTATGTCTATTGTATGGTTGATGGTTGAGGTATGTTATTGTAAATGAGACACCGTGCATATACAAAGGAGACCATGTCCGTGGGCAGAGAGAATTTGTGTATGTGGCGGTCTGGCACGCACCGGGGATGAGGTTTAAGTTACCTTGTTAAGAAGAAAAAAAAATAATACACGTAATTTTCCGCTTTGATAGACTCAAAAACCCCCGGGGGCGTGACAGATTAAATGGTATCAGAGAAAACAACCATAACCATAGTAGGCGTGATCCACATCCACAGTGTAGGGTGCCACAAGCAAATTAGACATGAGATAACCAAGGTATAGGTGCGTAGTACGTGAGAGTACGGGGAAAAGGGGACGTAATGTAGGTGTAATCGTAAGACAGGGTGTTAGGGTTATAACCTTAGGGTTGACATGGTTTCTTGGTCTATAGCGGACGATGGCCCGGACTAGATCGTCCACCGAGAATGCGGACGCGGACAGAGTGACCCCGGCCACCGCAGAGAACCAGTTCCTCCAACGACAACTGCGGGAAATGGCCGGGCAATTAGCGACGCTGACGGAGCAGGTTCGTCACCTGACGCAGCGACAGGCAACCGCGCCAGCCGAACGTGATCCGACCCCTCCGCCCGAAGCCACCGCACCCACTACGGGACCGCAAGGGACGGGTGGTACGACGACGGAATAGCCCCCATCCCCAAGGGATGTACCTACTCCGACGACCACGGGGCCCGTGATGGGAGCGACAGCAGGGGAGGCAGGAACGACCCCTACTCTCGGGGGGTCCGCCGCTTTAGGAGGGATCACGGAGCAACGAGCGATGCGAGAAAGGGTCAGGACGAATTTGACTAAGTTCAAGAAGCATGACCCTCCCACTTTCAAGGGAGAGACGGCCGACCCTTGGGTCGTGGGAAAATAGGTAGATACCATGGAAAGGCTCTTCGAAGCTTTGCTAATGGAGGAGGGTGAATGGGTCCCTTTGGCAGTCCTTTTTCTTGAGGGAGACGCCCGCAAGTGGTGGAAGACGGTGCGCCCGGACCCCTCGAAGGGCACCGCCGTTCCATCTTGGACCACGTTCCGAGGAAAACTGTTTGGGGCATTTCTCTCCGACAGCATCAAACAGCAGATGGAAGATGACCTGAAGCCCATCAAGCAAGGAAGTCGGACAGTTATGGGATATCAACGGGCATTTGTGAGGTTGATCAAATGAGTTCCCTTGTTATAAGAGATGAATCTCACAAGGCCCGTCTATTTGTGAATGGCTTATGGAGCGACATCTTCAAGGTGGTGCAAACGGCGGGTTTGCACGCCTTCCAGGAGGCGGTCGATAGAGCCACCGCGGTGGAGCGCGGATTTACGATTTCACGAGCCCGACGGGAGAGCTCAGAACACAACAGGGATAAGAAACGAACTCGGCCAAGCTTCGGAAGAGAGCGTACCAAGAGGAGACGGCCTCCTAAATACTCGAGATTGCAACAAGGAACCAAGAATGCGCCGACGAGAGGACAATGGCCGGTGGACAAGTCTTGCATCATTTGCGATGGAATACACCAAGTGACCGGATGTCTCCAGAAGCAAGACCATTGTTTTCGAAGTGGCAAACCGGGGCACTATCGTTGCAACTGCCCCTCGAAAATGGGGACATCATCCGTAGCAACATCTACACCCTCGTCTCCGCAATCGGGAGGAGGGGGAGTCTATACGATGACCCACCATAGGACGGACCCATAGAGCATGATGTAACAGGTAATACTCGAGTTTCAGACCATCGTGCTAGAACTTTGGTGGCAACACCTAAGCATCCCACTCTTTCACCTCGCTTCATGTTTTCACCCTACCTTAGTTATTAGAAGAAATCCCTATCGTAGGAATAAGTTCGGTTGGACCCTCTGGCTACCCCTCGGGGCAGGCGGCTGTACCCCTTCCTGCCCAGTGAGGGTGAGGCGGGTTCTTAGTCTCTAAGAACTAATGAGGTTCCGTTAAAGGTTGTCGGTGTAGCGCTTGGGGCCGACAGTCGCGGCAATCTTTAAGCGGTAGTTGACTGCTTGAAGTTCCAAGCGAGTCTCCAGGAACGGACTTACCGGAACTTGTAAACTTAGCTTGTAGGAACGCCTTCTGCTCGCTTTTCTTTGTTGCGAGCAAGGAGCTTGGTAGAAGGCAGTCGAGTAGCGTTCACGAGTATCGTATGGATCTCGACACGAGAAGGACAAATACTCCTCTACCTCGGATAGATAACCTACGCGATCAACTACAAGGAGAAACGGCGTTCCCAAAGAATGATCTGTGGTCCGGCTATCGCCAGCCTAGAGTCCGGAGTAATGACATACTGAAAACAGACCTGCGAGCTCGGAATAGTCAACATAAGTTTACAGTTGTACCGTTTAGACTCGTTAATGCACCAGCGGTGCTCATGGGCATGATGAATAGGATATTCAAGCCCTTCTTAGACCAGTCGGTGATGGCCTTTTAGTGGACGTTCCGATCTACTCTCGCACAGACAAGGGGTATGGGGAACACTTGTGAGTAATCCCCCAGACCCTCCGGGGTCAGAAACCATATGCCAAAACTTATAAAGTGTGAGTTATGGTCCGCAAGGGGGACTTTTTGAGGCATATCGTTCCGGTGTCTGGAATTGCAGTGGATCTAAGGAGGATTGGGTCAGGGATCAACTGGGCTCGACCAACCGAGATGATGGAAATCCGAAGCTTCTTAGGACGGGCAGACCGCTACAGATGCCTCGTGGGAGGCCACTTCCCCAAATCGGCTAACCCAAAGGGGGGAGAGATACGTCTAGATGGCCCAGTGCCAGGAGGGCTTCAAGGGACTTAAATACGAACACGCACAGGCGCCAGTGCTCACATTGCCGAAGCTCGGAAAGGACTATAAGATTTAAGTCTGACGAATCTCCAAGAGGATCTTGGGATATCAAATAACGGACACGTGACTACAACTTGTGCGAGACAAAATGTCCTCGGAGCAAGACGGAGTTTGTATGACTGACACAGATGATGTAATAAGGTGCCGGGGACGAAGTTGTGTACTAGGTAAGCTAGAAATAAGGGAAGAAAGTCTAGCAAAGGTATATAATGCCTCCTATACCGTGCATCCCGGAGGTACAAAGAGGTGCAAGGATCTGTGGCAGACCTTCAGTTGGACCAAATTGAAAGAGCGATGTGGCACAAATTGTGGCGCAATATTGGGTGTGCCAACAGGTGAAAGCGAAACATCAGCGACCGGCGGGGGAAAGCAGACGTTTCGGCTACGAGGGAGGTAGTAGCAAGGAAGACCTCTTACAAAGAGTAATTTTGGCCACGACCCCAGAGGAACCCTTAGAAGTAATGCTTCGTACCTTCCTGCCCAATAAGGAGGTGAAGACTTAGTTGTCTTTTATGTTGGCTATTTAGTTAAGGGTTAAATAGGTCCAACTTCCGTCCTTGTGACAATAGACCCGAGGCGTTGTAACAGTATGCCTTGGACGTCCAGGTGAGGTGAGTCGGGCCAAGACCCGAGGCATTGTAACAGTACGCCTTAGACGTCCAGGTGGGTTGAGTCAGGTCAAGATCGGTGGCGGTGTGACAGAACGCCTTAAGTAAATGGGTTGTGTATTTCTTATAATTCGAGCTTTTGGGATTGTTGGTTGGAGTCGACGACCCGACATTTGGGATTTCGGGGCACGTAGGCCCGGTGGCATACCGGTTGACGTTACTGCCAAACCTCGATACGGAGGCTGGCATGGGAGGAAAAGAAACTCCGCAACTGGACAATCCCTTACGTAAAGGTGTAATGGAGTAACCATGAGGAGCGCGAAGCGACTTGGGGACTCAAGACGAAAATGAAGGTAGTTTTCCCAGGATTGTTTAGCGAGGGTTGAGTTTAAGTTTCGAGGACGAAACTTTTTATAAAGTGTGAGTGGTGTAATGACACGACTTTTCTAGTATTATTTTACCCTCCTGCTAATAAAGTGTAAGTTAGAGGGAATTAAAATATCGGGCTCTTTAGAGTTGACTAACATGCGGTGCGGGTATTTTTCGGTGATAGAGCTCGAAAAACGATGAGCGACGGTGCAATCGGATCCAAAATCCGACTTACGGATCTCCCGGAATGGGGTTTCTAAGATCGCGGTGACTTAAGGTGTGCATCGAAATCCGTGTAAAATATCCGGCACACTTTTTGAGGAATTTTGGATATTCCGTGTGATTAATTAATTAAGGAATTAATTAATCAATGACGTGAAATTAAATCTGGGAATTTATTCCCTATATTAATTAATTAGGAAATTAATTAATCGGTGACTAGGATTTAAAAAGGTGGGATTTTATCTCGTGGGTTTAGATATTTATTGTTAGAAGATAAATATCCGAATATTCGTGGGTTTTCCTTTTTACGTACGTATAATAAAAGGAAAATAAAAGAGGAAATTAAATTAATAAGAGGATAATTAAATCCCGTTACCGGAAGGAAAACCCTAATTTAAAAAAACCGCCTTCTCAAACCCTCCTCTTTAGTGCGTACCGAAAACCAAACGAAACCCTAGTTGAAAAGAGAGAAAGGAAAAGAGAGAAAAGAAAAGGAAACCCTAACCGGAGGAGAAAATAGGGAAAGAAGGAGAAATCGGAGGAACCCGATCGCCCCGATTGACGTCCGGAGACCGGAGAACGAGACGCCATCATCTTCGGGGAGCGGATCCGGATCTCCAACGCCGCAAGAACCAAGATCGGTTATTTAGTTCCGATGAATTAAGGTTAGTGATCATCGTTACGTTTGTCAAATTAATCAGGAGTTTTCCGTGTTCTTGTAAGGTCGTTTTAATTAGTACATCGATCGCGGATTTTCGTCGGGTTTTGATCCACGATTTATTCTCATTCTTGATCGAGGGTGATCGATGGTTTTTATCGAGTTTAATCGATGATTTTTAATCGGTTTCTTTTTATCGGGCTTCCGATCGACGTTTTGGTTGTCCGTCGATCGTTGGTTTAGTCATTAGAATTATCGTGTATTTATTCGGGAATTTTTGGGGATGTTTCGTTGGAACATAGTGGGTTAATGGGAGGCCGCCGCCGCCGTTGTTAAACGGGAGGCCGCCGCCGTCGTTACCATAGTCGCGGGGTCTTCGCCGGAGTCGCACGGGAGCGAAAACGGAGAAGAAATCGCGAAACGGGAGCGAAAACGGCAAAATTAGGGTTTACTGTGCTTGACCGTACAGCACGGTCCACGGGTCCAGGCGTGCACCCGGTGCACGCCCGCAGCGTCGGAAGCACAAGACCCGGCGCACAGTTTCGCGCACCGGCCCGGCCCAAGGCGCGCGGTGCACGCCTCGTGCGTGCACCCGCCGCATGCCGCACGGCCACCCGACGCTTAGACCCGGTGCACGCCTCACGCGTGCACCGGCCCGGCCCAAGACGCGCGGTGCACGCCTCCTGCGTGCACCCGGCACATTTCGCACGGCCGCCCGATGCGCAGACCCGGTCCATGGTTGCCCCTGTGCACCACCCGACAGCCCAAAGTTCGGTGGCTCCGTTTGGGTCCGTTTTTCCACCGTTTTGAGCGCCGTTTTCGCCGTTGGGATCATTATCTCCGCGGTTTTCTTGGTGTGGCCACTTGGGATATTTTTGGTCACTGTTTTATTATGTCGGGTGTTAATTTCGCCGGTGCTCCGTGCCCCGACGAAATCGTCGGGGGCGCACCGCCGGGTCTCTTGTCTTATCTTTTTGCCGTCTGGATCTTCCGGGCTTAATCATTATCGTCCCGAGTCGGCTACCGGTTGAGAATTGGATTTTGTTGGATTTCCATTAGAGGTTTTAGACTCCGACGGGGTTCGCAATGAAACAGTCGCGGTCCGGTGGTTGTTAGCCTTTGAATTTACCGGTGTGATCTGAGTTTTCGATTTTGCTTGACTGTTTTGATTTGTTGAGTTTTTGATTGACATCGCGGTCCTCTAGGTGTAGTGATTTCGGCTTTGGTGGGTTCTTTATTACAGTGGGTGGGGACCACTGATTTTTCCTGATTAGGGTAAGGTGCTAAATGGTGCTCTTGGATATTTTAGTAGGCCACGAGGAGCTCTGTTTTGCTTAGGAGGGTCACGGGCGCGGTCGGTTGTCTTCATTCCAGGTGGGTACGGTTGCGATAAGTGCAACAAGTGCAGTAAGTGCATCTATCGTCATTAAAGTGCTCTTAATTTATCTAACAAAGTAGATGGACAGTTTAACCTTTCGCATAATTGTGTTTCTTCTAACAATTGAAGCGGCTACGGTCGCGGTGCTCACTACACGCCGATCTCGGCAAATCCGTTTCGGATGCTGCACGTACACAGGCGGATTGGCCTCCGCATGGGTGTACTTTTCCGGAGAAGTGGTCTCTTTTGACCCGTGTACCTCACAAAGGGGTGGGAGCCGTGAGGACCTCTTCGCGCCCGCTGAAGATAGCACACCAGCACCGTGAAGAGGTTAAATGCATCAAAGAGGTGTTTGCGCACGAGGGGAGACTTTAGTCTCCCCGACAGGTACTCTGGGGTTGGTGCCCAACTTAATTGATAAATCTGGGGTTGGGGCCCAGCTTAATATGTGCAGGGTTTTAGCGAAAGGTTCCGGTGTATTCGGTTTGCTCCTTATTCCTTATTGTTATTAGACATCTACTTTGTTTGTCACTGACTTTACCCACTCCGTGACAGGTGTTACGAGGTGCGTTAGCCGGGAGGGCGGTGAGACTGCGTCGCGAGGACCGTAGTCAGATACTTGGGTTTATTATCTCATTTCCCTTATGCTTCTTTTAGTTAATTTGCTTGTGGATCGTATTAGCTGTGGACATGTATTACTTAGCGCTGTGGATGAGGTGTACATTTATGCTTGGATGCTTTTAGTGATGTTTTCGTATGCGGCACGTTTTCATGACGAACCAAATGATTTTGAAAATGTTTTCTCAAAACGAAGTGCCGTGTGGGCACGGGTCTTGCAACCGTTGGTTTTATCCTTTCTAAACACTGATGCCGCTTTAATATTCCGCTTGAAAATAAAACAACAAGGTGTCGAGTGGACACCAGTCTCTTTAAACATTAGTTAAACTACTGTACTCTGTTTGACGATGTATGTCTATTGTATGGTTGATGGTTGAGGTATGTTGTTGTAAATGAGACGCCGTGCATATACAAAGGAGACCCTGTCCGTGGGCAGAGAGAATTTGTGTATGTGGCGGTCTGGCACGCACCGGGGATGTGGTTTAAGTTACCTTGTTAAGAAGAAAAAAAAATAATACACGCAATTTTCCGCTTTGATAGACTCAAAAACCCCCGGGGGCGTGACTCCTGCCCTGCCTGCCTATGCCTGCTATGCCTGCCTATGTCTGCTAGTACAACGGTCAACAACTCACAATGACCCTGGGAGCACCGTATCCCCAAACGGTCCCCAACAACACTAGCACTGGTCTAAATACAGCTACTAGACTCCACTCGGTCCCCCTGACACGAGTGCAACTAAAAAGCAAATGTCTGTAATAAACCCAATCTAATGCCACCAGTAAAACTGGTACTACCTGCTGTGCTGTCAGACTCATCTGCGGGAATACTGACCGACTCCTGACCGGTACGGTCGCATCCCAAAATAGGTGACAAACCGACTACTGACCGGTACGGTCGCACCCAAAATAAGTAATAGACCGGCTCCTGACCGGCACGGTCGCACACAAAATAAGTAATAGACCGGCTCCTGACCGGCACGGTCGCACACTAAATAAGTAATAGACCGGCTCCTGACCGGCACGGTCGCACACAAAATAAGTAATAGACCGGCTCCTGACCGGCACGGTCCCACACTCCGGAGTGGCACTCGAGGGGAGCGACCCACACGAGTAAAGTGCCTGAGTAATAAGTAACCAAAAGCAGGACTGGATCATGACTCTGATCAATGTAGGAAAGCCCAACCACTAAGGAAAGCCCTGGGTCCTCAATCAGATGCAAAAATACTCAACTAGTGGGAAACTCTGTCCACTAGAGAAATCAGGTACCCAATCTGGTGCATAAATAAATGTCCGGTCAACCGCCCAATATCCGTGGTTGCCGCAAAGTAACACAGACCACCTGACTAACAAAGAAGGAGAAAAGTATAACATGGTTTCTCCTAAGTCAAGTTCCAAAAGTAGTGCAGCAGTAAAAGATGGCCTAACTACATGTCCATGCAAGCATGCAAATGTCCTTCACATAGGGTAAGTCCCTAAGTAAACATTTACAATTTATCATCATGAATAAATGAATGCTGCAAGTTCTCGATAATATTAAATACGAATATTAATCATGCAATTCCCTTCATACAATCATCCCTCCTAGCTTACCTCCCAATATCATACAATTGTTGTACCTTAAACATGCGTGCGTTCTAATATAAGAATTGAAGAACTGTCCATCAGTTCTGAGAACAGAGTACCCACCTGAAGTGCTGAATCCAAGGCAAACCTGGGGTTGGTGAAGAGCGTCGCCACTTGCACGCACCATCCTCTGAACCCGTATCCACGGTACCTGTCGCGCGAGCCTGAGCTCCAAACAGCTGAAAACACCCGTAATCCACTATCTTTATTTTCTCCAGTCCCAACTAGTTCAGAAACAGTCACGAACCCACCTGGGTACAACAGTAGGGTCCAAGATTACACTTTTATTCCAAAATTTAACCAAGTACACACAGTGTGAAAATTAGTCCCAAAGATGTAATTATTTCACCTGCAGCGAGAACTCAGAAAAATCCAACATAAATACTGTCACGTTCCTTGTGTCGATACCTTCAAAACGAGTACCTGCACGCCCAATTCCGAGCACCGTAGACTAAGTTACAAATTCCACAACACAGGGTGCTCACAACCACACAACACATAACTGTATTTCCATGCACAGATAAAGGGAGGAAAGTATACTTTCGGGCAAGTCTTAGAAAAATCCAATAAAATTACTGTGACAATCCTTGCATCACATAGATGAAAAAGTCCAAAGGCTCGCCTCCATCTGATGCCCGGTTGCGGAGATAAAAATCCGGCAAGGTGTCGCTATCCAGAATTCCTCACAGAAAATGGGATCCCAATAAGCATGGAAAAACTCCTCGAAAAGCACAAAACTAGGAGGAGAGAAGATTACCAAGATTGTAGCTCTGTCCGTCGCGGATCCAACGACGCAAGAATCGCCTGAAACAGAGGTCGGAGTAGGCCGGGGAAGCTCGCGCACCGAAACGCGACGAAGAGGAGTATAATAAGACGAGCGTCGCGCCGCGCATCCGTCCAGCTGGAAAAATCTCGCGCGCTCCGCGAGATCCACGGCGCATCGCCGCACCCTCACCAAATCTCTTCCCTCACTCCCTCTCTCTCGGTTGAAGAAGAAGAAAAGAAAGGGAAGAAGAAATGGTGTGCGGGGAGAAAAAGGAAGAAGAAGAGAAAAAAAGGGAGGAGGGGGTTCCCGGTGGACCGGGTCCACGGTGCACCGGCCGCAGACAGCCGGTCCACCGCACAGGGGCGCGTGCGCCAGGCGCAGGCGCGCGCCCCTGCGCCACGCGGCATGCGGTGAGGCGCGGCAGCCCGCGCGCCACACGCGCGCGTTACACCGTACCTGCGCGGGGGCACCCAGCGCACCACACAAGCACGTGTCACCCGCACCCGCGCGCGAGAGTGGGGGCCCGCCACGTGGCGGCCCCCTACGCGATCCGCGCCGCACGCACGTTTCCCCAGCGCGCCGAGCCGCGCGCAGCCCTTCACCTCGGGATTCGAGCCACCCGAGATTCGCGCACGCGCCTCGAAAAGCGCGCGCGTCAACCGGACTCCGGAAAAAGCAAGTAAATAGTCCATTTTCAATGGTTTCGCGCGCTGAATCCAAATCCAAGGTCTGTTTCTCCAAATTCTCATCCAAAATTTTGCCGATTGCTCCCGGAGAGCCCACCTGATCCGATTTTCACGCCGAGTCCAATCCTGAAGCCCGTTTTGCCAAATCTCAACTCTAAAATTGCCGAAGGCATCCGGAGAGGTGCTCTTTTATCCAAACTCCGCCCTGAGTCCAATTTTTACATCTGCATTCGCGCGAAACCACTTCTAAACACCCGACGGGTCCTCCGATTCCCACGTGATCCCTTTCCAAGCCCGAAATCCATTTCTTGGGTCCGACATGCGCACAAACACCCCCAAAGACCACTAATCCGACAGTAACCTCTTAAGTGGGGATTCGGGTCCTCACATGGGAGTTAGAATCTAAGATGAGAGAGTGTTTTCCTGACTTGTTTAGCGTGGGTTGAGGTTAAGTTTCGAGGACGAAACTTCTTTTAAGGGGTATGTGATGTAATATCACGAACTGTCTTGTGTTTCTTTTAATCCCTTCTGATTAATTTAGTTGTTTAAGGGATTAATTAGCGGGATTTCTTGGGTACAGCGTCGGTGCGTGCGGGTATTTTTCGGTGATAGAACCCGAGAAACAAAGAATGACAAAGCGATCGGATCCGAAATCCGACTTACGAATCTCCCGAAATAAGGGTTTCAGTGTTAGCGGGTCCAAAAGGGTAAGTTCTGACATCCTAGGAACCCGCTATATGTTGTTGGTGCATCAGGATCCGTGCTAACGGTTACGGGACGGTTCGGAGGATCGGCACGCTTATCGAGGAATCGGCTAAAAATATTTTTAAAATATCGGATATTGGGTTTTCGTACGTACAAAAGAGAAATAAATAAATAAATAAATAAGATATTAATAAAGAGATATTAATATCCCAAATACGGTATAACCTTAATTTTTTGAAAAGATCGCTTCTTCTTCCTTCTTCCTCGCCGTGCGTGCCAAAGACCGAGACCGGAAGCGTCGCCGATACCGAGGAGCGGATCCAAAAACACCACAGTCCGCGGAGATCGGGATCGCGTTGTCTTCTCCGTCAAAGCTAGGTTAGCGGTTTTTTTTATCTCTCTCAGTTTTCGGTAATTTAGTTTTGCGTTAGGGTTCGCCGTTTTTGTTCGGTTCGTTGGTTTCGATCGGTGGTTCTTGATCGGTTTTAATCGGTGTTTTTGATCGTCGGATCACGATCGGTAGACTTGATCGGTTTTGATCGATGTCTTGATCGCGGGTTTTGATCGATGGTCCTTGATCGGTTTGATCGGTGATTTGATCGTGTTTTTGATCGGTTTTGATCGATGGTTT
Organism: Tillandsia leiboldiana; assembly: GCA_029204045.2. Taxonomy (NCBI): domain Eukaryota; kingdom Viridiplantae; phylum Streptophyta; class Magnoliopsida; order Poales; family Bromeliaceae; genus Tillandsia; species Tillandsia leiboldiana. The sequence goes on along the minus strand of CM055066.1, from coordinate 48,332,268 downwards.
TTAATCGGTCTCGATCGGAGGTTTGATCGGGTTTCCGATCGGTACTTCGATTGGCTTTCGATCGATGGTTTGATCGTTGGAGTTGTTCGTTGATTTGTTTGGGGAGTTAAACGGGAGGCCGCCGCCGCCGTCAATAAATACAGGAGGCCGACGCCGCCGTCGATAAATACGGGAGGCCGCCGCCGCCGTTGGTCAAGACGGGAGGCCGCCGCCACCGTTGAAAGAAAACGGGAGGCCGCCGCCGCCGTTGTGTCAAACGGGAGGCCGCTGCCGCCGTGATGATGTTCGCGTGGTCGCCGCCGCAATTGCCGTGGTCGCGTGGTCGCAACCGGAGTTGGAGAAGACAAAGGAAAAGAAAAGAAAATAATAAAAAAAAAAAGTTTTTTACTATTCGTTCGGCTCGGCCCGCAGCCGCGCGGTCTACCGGATTGGCGTGCACCCGGTGCACGCCACCGCAGCCCGAAGGCGAGGACCCGGCGCATGGGTGCGTGCGCCAGCCCGGCCCAGCAGGGGGCGGTCCACGCTCTAGGCGTGCGCCCGGCATTGGCTGCCGCAGCCGGGTACGTGAACCCGGTGCGCGCCTTCGCCATGCACGGCCCGGCCCGGAGCTCGTAGCGCATGACGCAGTGGTGAGCCTTGTCCACGCCGGCGCAACCCTGATGCCGCAGACCCGGTTCATGACGAGCCCGTGCACCAGCCTTCAGCCCGGTAACTCCGTTTTGGCCCATTTTTCATCGTTTTGAGCGTCGTTTTCACCGTTTGGATCGTTGTTTCCGCCGTCGGGGTTTCCTCGGCTTGACCATCGACATCCCGAGTTGGCTACCGGATGAGGAAATTGGATTTTTGTTGGATTTTCGATAACGGTTTTGGTATCCGATTGGGTTTGCGATGATAAAGCCTTCGTTCGGTTGTTTTCCGTTGCGAACGTCGTCAAGGCAACGATTGAAACCCGTTTTTCCATCAATTGCCTCGTCGACAGTCGGATCGCGTCGGAAATACGATTTTTGCCACCGGAGGGATTTTTGGACACGAAGTCTTTCGTTGATTTCTGTTTTGGGGTTAGAAGGGGTTTTGGGTACAGTTCTCGGGACCACTAAATGTTGATTAGTGTTTTGGATATTTCATTAGGCACGCGGGTGGTGTTGTTTGCTTTGGAGGGTCGCGGGCGCGTTCGTTATCTTCGTTTCAGGTGGGTACCCTTATCGTGCGTCCTTTTTAAAGTGAGGTCTCATCATGTGTTATGTAAGAGTAAAATAGATGTGCTAATGGTTTTCAGCTAACCCCTTTTCGCATGAGTATCCCTTTAATTACTATCCGTAGCGACTGGTGTCGCGGTGCTCTTTATCACACATGGACTTCGGTCATTATGCTCATGGTTGCTTACACGCACACCAGCGGTTTGGCCACCGCAATGGTGTACTTTTCTGGAACTGTGGTACGTTGACCCGTGTACCCCACAAGGTGATGTAGTGGGGACCCCTCGCGGTTACTTTAGGGGCTTCACAAGTGTCGTGGAGGGGTTGGTGGTAACAAGGTGAGAGCAAGGTGTTTCATTTCGCTGGGGGTCCTTAAACCTTCTGGCAGGTGTTCCGTTCTGACTTTCAGGGATATTGTGGATTCATGGGGGGGGGGGGGGGGGAGTTTTGGATGCTCTGGTTTATCGGTTTGCTTCCCTTTCAGTACTTTTAGCATCTTTTATGTTTTACATCTACCTCTTACTCTTTGGTCACTGACTTCCCACACTGTGACAGGTTCGGTCAAGGGTGGGGTCCGGGACGACAATGAGGCCGCGACTCGAGGATCTTAGCCCAATTAGGGGCTGGTAACTATTCTTTTATTTACATTTTGATTATTTTTGGTTAGTTAGCTCTTGTGCGTGTGATACTTTGTTGTGTGGATGTTGGGTTCGAACTGTGTTTTATCGTGGATGAACGCCTCCCTTACTGGTTGTTGTTTCGGCCACCCTTTTCAAATCAAGTAAAAAGATTGCGAAAACGTTTAATAAATGTATGTTGTTAAGGAATTTGTTTTGGCGCATTTCGTGAAAGTATTGAGTCTTGAAGATTGAAGATGAAGAAGTTTAGATCATATAACTCAATCTCAAGAAAGAAGAATTTAAAAGGATCAGGTATGTTTAACTAATTATTTTTGGTGATCCGAATACTTCTTATAGTGTAGAAACACTTGGATGAATTTTTAATTGCATAAAAATCAAAAACTGGACATGGGACATGTTCAGGATCCGGATCAGACACAGCAATCCGGATCCCGAAGGGTGTTGATTCATACGCAAATCCAATCCGGATCCAAGCCATTTCTGATCCGGATCCCGAACATTGGTTTTTGCTGAAATGTATGAACGATCCGGATCAGGCATTTCAATCCGGATCCCGAACCTTTGTTTTCTGGAAATTGTCTGTTTCGTTACGACAATCCGGATCGCCGTAAATCCGATCCGGATCGTCGTCCTGTAAAATTCCAGAAAAGGTTAGTTTTTGATTCTTATCCTCTTCCAACGGTTTCTAACCTATAAATAAACCCTATGATTCTTTTTCTAGGGAAAGCCGCATAAGCCGTAAAAGCTGAATAAAACAAAAGACGGCCATATAAATCCACCTATAGAGAAGAAAGGAAATCAATAGATTTAATCCTATGTTTCTTCATCTATATTGATTGATTTGATTCTAGGGTTTCATACTCAGATTTTGAATAGAATCAAATCAATGAATACTTAGATGGTATTTCCGATCTATTTCTAATCTAAGTATTCGGCGGATCATCACCACCCAAAAACAACGATTTCCCCAAAATCGGCGCGTGGACTCGCGTGGCCTTGTGGATTCAAGGTGCTACCACTCTCGTGGATTCGGAGCGAGGTACGTTCGTGGATTCGAGACGTGCTACTGGGTGAAGACCGTGGATTCGGTCAGACGTCGTGGATTCGGCGTTGGACGCAGATCGTGGATTCGAGAAGCGTTGCGGAGCGAGCGGAGAAGATCAACTAGGAGCGTATGGAAAAAGGTTGAGTCGTCTGTGAGTACGGTATATCACCTTTGTACGTGTTATAATTCTAGTGGATTTCACCGTGTTATCGGTCCCGTGATTTTTTACTCCGGTTTGGAGTTTTCCACGTAAAAATCTTGCGTGTTAATTTTTATTTCCACATTGGGTTTTATTGCGCAACGATTTTTGAGTGTTTAAACGTTTACACCTATTCACCCCACTCTAGGTGTTTTTCCCCTATTTAGATCCATATTATACATAACCCGACATATGTGTCGTGTGGGCACCGTTTTACAACCCGTGGATTTATCCTTTCAAAACGTGGATGGCCGGTTTGTTTATTGTACATGATGATGTCTTTTCCTCAACGTAACTTCTTGGCTAGTGTGGTTAAAGTACGAATTATGCTTGCGACGCCGTGCATATACAAAGGAGACTCCGACCGTTTGCGGGGTGAATTTGTATAAGTGGCGGATCTGCGCACGTGCCCGGTGGGGGTACTTATAAAAAAAAAAAAAATTGTATACGTTTTCCGCTTATTTTAAACCCTCGGGGCGTGACACTCGAGTAGACTTAGTGGGCAGACCGTTGCTCTTGGAGACGGTACCCACTGAGAACTATGTGTTGGTGTAGTTCTCACACCCTCTGTCGGTGACAGTTTTGCAGAGGCATCTTCACTTGTTCCTACCGCTGCTGTTGCTGCTTCTTCTGATCGAGGCGAGGGAGTCGCGAGCTAGATCCCTACCTGTCCTTGGAGAGTAGCTGTACCCTTTTGTAGAAGATTTATAGTACAGCCTGTTAGATTTGTATATTTTACTCTTTTGAGAGTTTTTTTTTTTTTTTTGAGAGACTGATGTATGGTGAGGATCTGACTTGTAATGTGAGTCTGTACACTGATGTATTATTATTTTAGTTTACCTCCTCGTTTGGGTTCTTAGATATTGTATCAGAGGATGGTGTATGATGATTAGGTTTGGGAGATGGATACTGTATTTTATTTCCAGTTGTACAGTGGTTGGATTTTAGTTTTACAGCAGTTTACATTTGTAATTTTATCCTTGTAGGTTGGGCGCTTCGCCTACGTGGGGTTTTCCGTATGGGTGGCGGATCTGTTGGCAAGCCCGGATGGCAGTTTCGACTCTGGGGCATGACACATGTCACATTTCCAGATGGTGATTGGCTTTGATACTAACTGTGACACGCCTACTTCTCAAAAGGATCATCCATCCAAAAACTGTCACGCCCCGGAACCCGGGCTCGCCAACAGATCCGCCGTGCACACGGGATTTCCCACGTACACGAAGCACTGGTAACCTGCTCCGATATAATATGAACAATAAAAGAGCATAATACAGAGCTGAAGTAGAAGAACCACATAGTATCTGGAACTACAAATAAAGCTGTAATAAGTACAATAATCTCCCAGCTCACCAAAATAATACAGCCAGCTGGCCAGCGCCAGACCCAAAATACCACAGTCTGAGTAAAGAGTACAACATCTGTCTAATATCCACTCTCAATCTCACAGGAGATCTATCTACTCAGCGATCCCCTTACCTTTATCAGCTGCCGATGGCCTAGCAGCTCCCGCAGACGACTCTGCAAAATAAGAAGAAGAAAGAGAGAAACAACAATGGGGGTGAGAACTACCAGATAAACCAGTAGCCTCCCCTAGTGGGTAAAAACCTCAACTCTGACGCACCCACTAGGACTACTCGAGGCAACATGAAAGAACAGTGGTAAGCTATAAAGGCTGCTGAAAAAAAAGAAACTATCACCACTATGCCTCTAAATGCCATGTAGCATGAAATGACTGTATGCAACAATACCAAACATGCCTGCCTAAAATAACTCAGTCTTGCGTTACTAGTAAAACTGGTACTGCCTCCTGTGCCTTGCCAAATCGGGTATGCTGGCCAATGCATAACACCGATAGGGGATAGTTGCCAAATCGGGTATGCTTGCCAACGCATAACACCGATAGGGGATAGTTGCCAAATCGGGTATGCTGGCCAACGCATAATACCTGATAGGGGATAGGAGTCTCAAGGACTCTAAGCATGTCTGCAACACACTCCGGAGTGGCACTCGAGGGGAGCGACCCACACGAGTAAAATATCTCAGTAATAAGTATCAGAAGTGCCATAAAACAGCATGACTGGATCATGACTATGATCAAAGTGGGAAAACCATCCACTAGGAAAACCCGATCCCCAGCTGATGCAATAAACCAGTCTCAACCCCAATCTGATGCAAGGATAAACATTTGATCGACCGCCTACTGTCCGCGGTCACCGCAAAACCCCACAAGTCCACAATCTAGTACAAACTTGACTATACTATCCCAAACCCCTGCTCATACCTGAGCAACAAATATCTGGATGCAAAGGACAACAATGAAACATGTTCAGATCCCAATATGATAGTGTAGCGATAAATAGTGGCCTCACTAGATGTTCAGTCATGCATGCAACTGTCTTATTGTCACGCCCCGGGGTCGAAACTGCGACCCGGGCTCGCCAACAGATCCGCCACCTATGCCCAACCCGCATAGGCGAAGCGTCCTACCTGCAAAAAGAGCTACAGCTAACAGATATCAGAGCTAAAAGATAAAACTGCTATAGAACTGAAATCAACCGCTGTACAACTGAAGATAAAACAACAAGGTCCATCTCCCAAAAATGATAATCATACAATAACCTCAAGTACAAAACTCATAGCTCAACAGGGAGATATCTCAAATACAACATCAGTGTACCAGCTCTCAATACATCATATCCTCACTACAACAGTCTCTCAAAGAGGAAATAAATACTAATCTACCGACTATGCTGAAGATCTCTTCAAAAAGGGGGGGGGGGTACCGCTACTCTCCAATGGGTCAGGATCTAGCTCGCTACTCCCTCACCGCGAACAGCAACCGCAGAAACGGCAACACCCGCCATGACTCTGCAAAACAAGGGAGAGAAAGGACAAGAGGGGGAAAAACCCCCGACGGGCGTGAGAACTACGCTAAAAGGGAGTTCTCAGTGGGTATCGCCAATAGGCCCGACGATCAGCCCACCAAGACCTCAAGAGGCAAAAGATAACTAATGCAGTAAAACTTTAAAGAAGAAGCAGAAGACACTCTACAGCTACCATGCCTCTATCTGAATGCTCAAATGGGGAAACTCTAATAAATATATGCAACACTCGCACACGAGGTGCTCAATCGACCCAATCGAGCTGACTGCCACATCGGGTCCAGTCAAACCTGCGCCCACCTACAACCACCTCCCGCGGACGGGCAGGAATTACGTAGGGCGTCCAAACGGACTAACTCGCTATTGAGTAGTGGCTCGTGCAGGCTATAGTCATAATCCATGCTCTCTCTCTCAGAACGGATAGACTCAAGATGCTCAACCTCTCACATAATGGTCAAAGAACTCACAACGACCACGGGACCACCGTCAAACCCCGAACGGTTCCCAACAATACTAGCACTGGTCTAAACACAGCTACTAGACTCCACTCGGTCCCCCAGGCACGAGTGTAACAAAAAGTATCTGCCTGAATAAACCCAATCGATAGACCAGTAATCACTGGTACTGCCTGCTCTGCTGGTACGGTCGCATCCCAAGGTAAGTAACAGATCGGCATCGAACCGTCCGATCGCACACAAAAGTAAGTAACAGACTGGCCTCGATCCGTCCAGTCGCACACTCCGGAGTGGCACTCGAGGGGAGCGACCCACACGAGTAAAGTAACTCTGTCATCAGTATCACCAGTATCAAGTATCACGGTATCGAGTATCTCTGTAACCACTGTCTCATAATAGCAGGACTGGATCAAGACTATGATCAAAGTGGGAAACTCCGTCCCCTAACAAAACCCCGATCTGACGCAATAGTACTCAAAAAGTGGGAAACACCATCCACTAGAACAAATCTGATACCCAATCTGATGCAATAGTCAACATCCGGTCAACCGCCCAAAGTCCGAGGTCACCGCAATAACCCATGACCCACAATTGGGTAAAATAATCAAGATCCGGTCAACCGCCTATTGTCCGCGGTTGCCGCAATAACCCACGATCCAACATCAAGCACACCCTGTCTCTGACCCGAAGGTCCCAGCTACACTATCCCAAATCTCTGCTCGAACCCGAGCAACACAGACCGCCTGACTAACAAGAAGGAGAAAGGAATAACATGGTTTCTCCTAAGTCAAGTTCCAATATGTAGTGCAGCAGTAAAAGATGGCCTAACTATATGTCCATACAAGCATTCATTTGTCCTCAAGAAGAATAAAGAAAATAAACCTCATGCCAGAATTAGCAATGACCATACCTGTCCATGGTTTTCGATCCATAATCACTCCTTGGAGTAGAACCTGCACATAACTACATAATCCTATCCCATTGTACAAACCAGCCTCATAAAAGGGTTATGTGCTAACATGACATGATAATTAATCATATAGGGTAACCTTGCCTTAGGTAAGCTTCCACTAATCATCAACCTGAATGTCTGATTCATACCATTGTCATAATATGAATAATTAACTTGCAATCCCCATAAATCAACATTGTTAAGCTTACCAATCAATCCCAGGTATTGTACCCTACACCTGCATGCAATTCTAACATATAGAGTTAGAGAACCGTCCACCGGTTCTCGGAATAAAACACCCACCTGAAAAGCTGACTGTCCAAAGCCCAACAGCTGAAAACACCAAATAACTCTAATCCCTTGCTCCAATAAGTTCAGCACACCCGTAACTCTCCTGGCACAATACAAAGTCCACTAATTACACTAGGCTCCCAATTATAGCACTTAAAACCACATACAACCTCGAATTCTGAACTATTAAATTATCACCTGCAGATAGTGCCCAGAAAATTCCAATAAAAATATCACAGCAATCCTTGCGTCGATAGCTTCGAAACGGTACCTTGCACGCCCAAATCGGAGTTCGGTAAGTCAAGATAAAAATTCGGCAAGGGGGTACACTCATACAAAAATCTGTGTTAAAACTGTACACTGTTCACTGAGAAAACAGTAATTTTCACCTCTGATGAAATCTCAAAAAAATCCAAGAAAAATACGAGCACGTTCCTTGCGATCAGTAGATGAAAAAGTTGTACAAGCTCGTTTCCGGCTGACGCTCGTACGCAAAGATATGGCCAAAATACCCCGCTGCTGTCAAGGAAGTCCACACAGAAAATGGGGTTACAGTTTGCCACGGGATCCGTGCCAAAACCTCGAACGGGAAAGTGCGACCAAAACGAAAGATGAAGTCCTACCTCTTAGGAGTCTGCCGGCGCAAGAATCACAGCAAAATGATCTCGGGGTAGCCCAGGGGAGCTAAAACACTGTCGCTGCGCCGAAGAAGAACACTAGAAAGCAACATCGCGCCGCACCGTAAAATAGGGAACCTCAGGATGCGTGCTCCCAAAAATCCCAAAACTCTGCAGGAAGATCAAGGACTTGAAGATGAAAATCTTCCAAGAAGGGAGCTCGGGGAGATCTTGCAAGGGCTGAGAGAAAAAGAGCAGAAAAGGGGGCTCGGGCTGCCTATTTATAGGCTGAAGAAAACAATTGGGAAAATTCCCATCTTGTCCCAACTTCCGGGCGCCCGGTCCGGTCCACCCGAATTCGGGCGTGCACAGTGCGGCCCGGCCCGCCAAGTTTCGGGCGCGCACAGTGCGGCCCGGTCCACCACACAGCCCAGTCCACTACTCCCCCGGGCCCCACTGCACCCGGTGCACCTGCGCCCGCAAATGGCGACGCGACACGTGGCCCGGCAACCCGTGCACCGCGCACGTCGCGCCGTGGACCGCGCACGTCGCGGCTGACCCGGGCCCGTACGGCCACCTGCCCCGCCGTACGGCCACCTGCCCCGGTCAACAACTCCACCGATTGCGTGGACCGGGAGCACAACACCGGACCAACTACCTCACGCCACGTGTCCACCCGGTCTACCGTGCACCCGGGCCCAAATTCAGTGGACCGCGCCTGCTGCACCGGCCAACCGGAGAGCGCCACGTGGCCCGCCCCCGGTGCACGACCTCCGCGGTGGACCGCGCGCCTGCCCGCGCGCCCGGGCGCCTGCCCGCGCCCTGCCCGCGCCGCGTGCCGTCGCGTGCCGCCTGCCCGAGGCCGCGCCGCCGCCCGCCGGCGCCGCCCGCCGCCGCCGGCGACTACCGGAGGTACTGTTCCGGCATGAACAGTAACCGCCAACCCAAAAACATCAAGCAAATAGCCCATCTTGACCGTTTTCGCGCGCTGATTCCAAAAACGACGTCCATTTTGCCAAATTCCAATCCTATAATTTGCCGGAGGCTCCCGGAAAGGTATTTTTAATCCGAATTCCGCGCCGAGCCTAAATTCGATATCCACTCCGCGCGTAAACTCTTCTAAACATCCGATGGGGTCCCCCGATTACCTACGAGATCCATTTTAAGCCCCAAGTCCATCTCTTGTGTCCAAATTGGCGCGCGAACACCGCCGACATGCCACGTAGGCTTCCAGAAGCTGCTGATCACACTGTAGAAGCCCTGCAAAGATCCGGGTCACCACATCCTCCCCCACTAAAAGAAAGTTTCGTCCTCGAAACTAAGGCAACTCCCAAGGAGTCTCAGAAACCAGGGGTCAATATTCAACACCGCCGTCTCCAGCTCCCAAGTCACCTATCACTCCCCGTGATTACTCCTCAGCGACAACAACAGCAACAACCAGTACGGCATAGCCCGATTGCGCAATTCCCTCACCTCACGAGTCGGAATTCGCAACGGGCGTCCCTCGTACTCCAAACTCTCACAGACCCCAAAAGGAACGAGTCAATCACGGGCGAGGGGTCCAAAACATAACACTCTTGAGCTGAGACGCAGAAAAACCTCCAAACTCCAACAAAAGACTGGGGGAAAGGAACGAACAGCCTGAGTAACACGCTCTAAAATCACTCCCAAGAGCCAGCTCAACCAATGCGACCCGAATCACATCCACACAAACACCTGCACAGAAAAGGGGCCCAAACAGGCAGGGGTTCACACTCGGTCGCCCTCAACACTTAACCACCTAAGTGGATTGCTCAGCCGCAGCCTCTCATCAAAAGGGATCCTCAGGGACTCAACTCAAACCCTGCACACAAGGATGGCCCCACACAGTGCCAGCTATGGAACCGTCAAACTCGACTCCCAAATAGCTCTTCTGCTCCAGGCATCCGCCACCACAGTGGCTCTGTCGGGGTGATACTGGATGCTCACAAAATCCAATGGTGGCTCTACAGCCACTACGGGAGGTATCACTATAACCCACAAATCCATCTCCCACCACTGACTAGGTTAGAATCGGCGCTGGTACCAATCTCATCACCCAGTCATCAAGCTCTGCTGGCACTATCCGGTCCAAAACTTCTCACCCCAACAATGACCGTCGATCTCGGCCAGTCTTAAATAGCATCCACTTTGGCCGAATTTCCACCGCCGCCCCTTCGGCTAGAAGAAGTAATCCAGGAAGATATGCTCTCGAAGCTAAAACTTGCACCACAACGACTTGGCAAAAAGCTTCTTCCCCACAGACCTGGTCACACCATATACAAATGCTGCACAAGCTCTAAATCACTCAGGGAGAGGGTAAAATCAAAATATCCCTGGAGGATGCCGCTAACCAGCCGTTCAAGGCCAACAGAAATACAAAATTCCTCAATCTAGAGGCAACAGGGCATAAGTCATTCCATTGGCCTCACTGTACTCATATTGCCCCTACCGTGTCCTGAACACCATCTAGACAATGCCCTCAGCTGAAATTCCAAATTGGCGCAGGCATCAAACAATAACTGCCGGAATATAGCTCCTTCAACGGTTCTAAATAATACCTGGGCCTGCCTGGACTCCAATCCCAAAGGGCTCTCACCGTCGTGTATCAACGACGTGGCACTAGGTCAAACAGACCCTCGATCCAACATATCCCCGCACCGGTGCGATCAACTCTCCCAGCTCTTACAGATAATCCAAGTGGTGCTATTGAGGTTGGCGCGGTTTCCAGAACCACGTCAACCGCAATCTTAATCTTCCTTTCTGGCGGCCTAATCATCGGCTTAGGTGGACTCACATCCGGGATTTCATGGGCAATAGGGACATCCTTAAGTCCCGCTGCCGCCGTAGGCACCTCTCACACGAACGCTGTAACCTGTGTGCTCAAATAGTCTCAACAAACAAAATGCCTTCCATTATCTGCCTCGCAGAAAGTCAAAGTCCTTTCTCTCAGCAGTCAAACATCCTGTGGCACTATGTCAACCGATCCCAAGCACTGGGTCAAAACACTGAGCTGCCGTAAAAACCATTAAGTCTGCCGGCATAACTTACGGCCTCTGCTGCACTGGACATGATCCACAAGCCTCCTCCACTTGCACAATGCCAACAGTAACCTGTACCTCAAGTGCATGTGGTAACGACTCTACCTCTAGCCCATGCAGGAACGCAACATGTCCTAACTCCGACTGCTGTGAAGAAATCGCACCTGCGACAACTCAATCCACTACCGTGGCGCCCTCCAACCGGGCGGCACAGATTCATCCGCTCGATGCAAGTGGTCGTCGCTCAGCCTGCCAAAATATCTAGACCAATCACAAAGGGAGCCCGACCTCTGTCCATGCTCACACTGAGATGCCGAACGTGGTCTCTCGCAAACAACCAATCCACGCTACCGCTGCGCCACTCTGATAAAATGGCTGTTGCTGTCATCGGGGTCCACCCAACCCCTGACGTCTCAGAAATCCACTTGGGTATCATCGTCATACGACCAAGCACGATTGATTCATGCAATTCCTTATACAATTATCCTTACTAAGCTCACCCCTCAATCACATATATTGCACCCCAAACATGCCAGTTATCAATCACACAGGGTAACATCCCCCTTGGGTAAGCTTTACATTAACCATCCACAAGGATATCCACCACCCAGGAAAGCAAAACGAAAATGCCTCTGCCTGCCGATCTGTCCTCCATCACCTAGCGCCAAGCGCCTCCCTCCAGAACTCGCCTCTAGCGGCAGATCCCCATCCAAGGAACTGTAGTGTCCAGCTCCAAACACAATGCCTACTCCGACGAGGCATCCACAGTCCAAAACCCGAACATGAGGGACCGAAAAGAAACTAAAGAGTATCCTGGCGCAATCCACTCCCAATCTCACTTATCCTATGTGACTCGTCCCTCGAAACCTGGAGCACCAGTTCAACAACTGCATAAACTCTCAAGCACAGGGAGGCTCTCAATTGATCACTCCATCACCCCCAACCACGACTCTGCCTCCAAAGGCTCCAAGCTCAATCTTACGAGTCGGGGTGGTTCATCTGCCACATCTGGCTCACTTAATCAAACATGCCCCACAGCTCCTCTGCGGGCAACCATCCACCCTACCTCAGTGCCTTGGCACTAAACATTGGCACGGAGGGGGTCACTCGCTCTATTGGCACTACAGAAATCCCTGCCGCTGACGATACTACATCCTGGTGGTCTCAGAAGAAAAGTACTGTCGGGCTGCCCACTGCTCTGACAACTGCGTCACCAAACTAGCTGCTCACTCTGCCGCTGATATGCCTCTAAGAATCCTGTCATCTGGGTCCGGAGTTCTCTGACCTCAATCCAGGTATCCGGCCCAAAACCAAACGCTCAAGCTCAACTGCCATGACAGGATGCACAAGGGTCCCAAACCCAGCGTCGGGGAGACACCGCTCGCCACGACGAAACCACAAATCAGCACACAACAACGCTCGACCCAATCCAGCGAAAGTCTAGAGCATGTCACCCATTCCATAGCGTTATGTTGTCTGCAGCCAACATAACTACTTAGGAGAATAAGCATGCCAATCACTCGTCCCGTCCCTCGGGAGAGGTGTAAAACTCAATCAGGACTCTCGCTACAAATCACGACTCTCACGAAGTCATCCTATGGTCTAACCACAAGCCTAGGGTTTCTAAGTCCACCATGACCTACAACCTAGGCTCTGATACCACCTAATCTGTCACGCCCCGGGATCGAAACTGCGACCCGGGCTCGCCAACAGATCCGCCACCTATGCCCAACCCGCATAGGCGAAGCGTCCTACCTGCAAAAAGAGCTACAGCTAACAGATATCAGAGCTAAAAGATAAAACTGCTATAGAACTGAAATCAACCGCTGTACAACTGAAGATAAAACAACAAGGTCCATCTCCCAAAAATGATAATCATACAATAACCTCAAGTACAAAACTCATAGCTCAACAGGGAGATATCTCAAATACAACATCAGTGTACCAGCTCTCAATACATCATATCCTCACTACAACAGTCTCTCAAAGAGGAAATAAATACTAATCTACCGACTATGCTGAAGATCTCTTCAAAAAGGGGGGGGGGGGGGGTACCGCTACTCTCCAATGGGTCAGGATCTAGCTCGCTACTCCCTCACCGCGAACAGCAACCGCAGAAACGGCAACACCCGCCACGACTCTGCAAAACAAGGGAGAGAAAGGACAAAAGGGGGAAAAACCCCCGACGGGCGTGAGAACTACGCTAAAAGGGAGTTCTCAGTGGGTATCGCCAATAGGCCCGACGATCAGCCCACCAAGACCTCAAGAGGCAAAAGATAACTAATGCAGTAAAACTTTAAAGAAGAAGCAGAAGACACTCTACAGCTACCATGCCTCTATCTGAATGCTCAAATGGGGAAACTCTGATAAATATATGCAACACTCGCACACGAGGTGCTCAATCGACCCAATCGAGCTGACTGCCACATCGGGTCCAGTCAAACCTGCGCCCACCTACAACCACCTCCCGCGGACGGGCAGGAATTACGTAGGGCGTCCAAACGGACTAACTCGCTATTGAGTAGTGGCTCGTGCAGGCTATAGTCATAATCCATGCTCTCTCTCTCTCAGAACGGATAGACTCAAGATGCTCAACCTCTCACACAATGGTCAAAGAACTCACAACGACCACGGGACCACCGTCAAACCCCGAACGGTTCCCAACAATACTAGCACTGGTCTAAACACAGCTACTAGACTCCACTCGGTCCCCCAGGCATGAGTGTAACAAAAAGTATCTGCCTGAATAAACCCAATCGATAGACCAGTAATCACTGGTACTGCCTGCTCTGCTGGTATGGTCGCATCCCAAGGTAAGTAACAGATCGGCATCGAAACGTCCGATCGCACACAAAAGTAAGTAACAGACTGGCCTCGATCCGTCCAGTCGCACACTCCGGAGTGGCACTCGAGGGGAGCGACCCACACGAGTAAAGTAACTCTGTCATCAGTATCACCAGTATCAAGTATCACGGTATCGAGTATCTCTGTAACCACTGTCTCATAATAGCAGGACTGGATCAAGACTATGATCAAAGTAGGAAACTCCGTCCCCTAACAAAACCCCGATCTGACGCAATAGTACTCAAAAAGTGGGAAACACCATCCACTAGAACAAATCTGATACCCAATATGATGCAATAGTCAACATCCGGTCAACCGCCCAAAGTCCGCGGTCACCGCAATAACCCACGACCCACAATTGGGTAAAATAATCAAGATCCGGTCAACCGCCTACTGTCCGCGATTGCCGCAATAACCCACGATCCAACATCAAGCACACCCTGTCTCTGACCCGAAGGTCCCAGCTACACTATCCCAAATCTCTGCTCGAACCCGAGCAACACAGACCGCCTGACTAACAAGAAGGAGAAAGGAATAACATGGTTTCTCCTAAGTCAAGTTCCAATATGTAGTGCAGCAGTAAAAGATGGCCTAACTATATGTCCATACAAGCATGCATTTGTCCTCAAGAAGAATAAAGAAAATAAACCTCATGCCAGAATTAGCAATGACCATACCTGTCCATGGTTTTCGATCCATAATCACTCCTTGGAGTAGAACCTGCACATAACTACATAATCCTATCCCATTGTACAAACCAGCCTCATAAAAGGGTTATGTGCTAACATGACATGATAATTAATCATATAGGGTAACCTTGCCTTAGGTAAGCTTCCACTAATCATCAACCTGAATGTCTGATTCATACCATTGTCATAATATGAATAATTAACTTGCAATCCCCATAAATCAACATTGTTAAGCTTACCAATCAATCCCAGGTATTGTACCCTACACCTGCATGCAATTCTAACATATAGAGTTAGAGAACCGTCCACCGGTTCTCGGAATAAAACACCCACCTGAAAAGCTGACTGTCCAAAGCCCAACAGCTGAAAACACCAAATAACTCTAATCCCTTGCTCCAATAAGTTCAGCACACCCGTAACTCTCCTGGCACAATACAAAGTCCACTAATTACACTAGGCTCCCAATTATAGCACTTAAAACCACATACAACCTCGAATTCTGAACTGTTAAATTATCACCTGCAGATAGTGCCCAGAAAATTCCAATAAAAATATCTCAGCAATCCTTGCGTCGATAGCTTCGAAACGGTACCTTGCACGCCCAAATCGGAGTTCGGTAAGTCAAGATAAAAATTCGGCAAGGGGGTACACTCATACAAAAATCTGTGTTAAAACTGTACACTGTTCACTGAGAAAACAGTAATTTTCACCTCTGATGAAATCTCAGAAAAATCCAAGAAAAATACGAGCGCGTTCCTTGCTATCAGTAGATGAAAAAGTTGTACAAGCTCGTTTCCGGCTGACGCTCGTACGCAAAGATATGGCCAAAATACCCCGCTGCTGTCAAGGAAGTCCACACAGAAAATGGGGTTACAGTTTGCCTCGGGATCCGTGCCAAAACCTCAAACGGGAAAGTGCGACCAAAACGAAAGATGAAGTACTACCTCTTTGGAGTCTGCTGGCGCAAGAATCACAGCAAAATGATCTCGAGGTAGCCCAGGGGAGCTAAAACACTGTCGCTGCGCCGAAGAAGAACACTAGAAAGCAACATCGCGCCGCACCATAAAATGGGGAACCTCGGGATGCGTGCTCCCAAAAATCCCAAAACTCTGCAGGAAGATCAAGGACTTGAAGATGAAAATCTTCCAAGAAGGGAGCTCGGGGAGATCTTGCAAGGGCTGAGAGAAAAAGAGCAGAAAAGGGGGCTCGGGCTGCCTATTTATAGGCTGAAGAAAACAATTGGGAAAATTCCCATCTTGTCCCAACTTCCGGGCGCCCGGTCCGGTCCGCCCGAATTCGGGCGCGCACAGTGCGGCCCGGCCCGCCAAGTTTCGGGCGCGCACAGTGCGGCCCGGTCCACCACACAGCCCAGTCCACTACTCCCCCGGGCCCCACTGCACCCGGTGCACCTGCGCCCGCAAATGGCGACGCGACACGTGGCCCGGCAACCCGTGCACCGCGCACGTCGCGCCGTGGACCGCGCACGTCGCGGCTGACCCGGGCCCGTACGGCCACCTGCCCCGCCGTACGGCCACCTGCCCCGGTCAACAACTCCACCGATTGCGTGGACCGGGAGCACAACACCGGACCAACTACCTCACGCCACGTGTCCACCCGGTCTACCGTGCACCCGGGCCCAAATTCAGTGGACCGCGCCTGCTGCACCGGCCAACCGGAGAGCGCCACGTCGCCCGCCCCCGGTGCACGACCTCCGCGGTGGACCGCGCGCCTGCCCGCGCGCCCGGGCGCCTGCCCGCGCCCTGCCCGCGCCGCGTGCCGTCGCGTGCCGCCTGCCCGAGGCCGCGCCGCCGCCCGCCGGCGCCGCCCGCCGCCGCCGGCGACTACCGGAGGTACTGTTCCGGCATGAAAAGTAACCGCCAACCCAAAAACATCAAGCAAATAGCCCATCTTGACCGTTTTCGCGCGCTGATTCCAAAAACGACGTCCATTTTGCCAAATTCCAATCCTATAATTTACCGGAGGCTCTCGGAAAGGTATTTTTAATCCGAATTCCGCGCCGAGCCTAAATTCGATATCCACTCCGCGCGTAAACTCTTCTAAACATCCGATGGGGTCCCCCGATTACCTACGAGATCCATTTTAAGCCCCAAGTCCATCTGTTGTGTCCAAATTGGCGCGCGAACACCGCCGACATGCCACGTAGGCTTCCAGAAGCTGCTGGTCACACTGTAGAAGCCCTGCAAAGATCCGGGTCACCACACTTATCTTTAAAAGCTGTAAAATAGTGTCAAATATTTATTTTAAAAGAAGATTGATTTACTGAATAAAAGTTATTTGCATGCGAGATTATAGCCTTTGTCCCAATCACAGTGTCCCAATATAAGTCATCATATAATCTGTGAAGTTAAATTTTAGGAGAGTTCGTCCCAGCGGTTCTCGTCAATTGTCATATTAGTTCGCCCCAATAGTTCTCATCAATTGTCCTGTTAGTTTGTCCTGTTAGTTTGTCCCAATGATTCTCATCAATTATCATATTAGTTTGTCCCAGTGGTTCTCATTAATTGTCATATTAAATTTTAGGGGAGTTCCAGTAATCCCAGTGAGCTTGTCAAAAATGAGGTAAGCAACAACCGCCCACCTTGAACAGCTCAGATCACACCCAGATAGTCTCCTGGCTGTCCACAGTCCCCTAAAACTGCTGTCTGCCGAAAACGATACCCTACAGCAACACACATTGCACAGGGTGTAACTATAGTATTCATAAAAATACATCTTTTGCTGTTTTTCAAATGGCACGAAAAGAGAGGAGTTTTTCACCTCTGTACAGTGCTCAGAAAAATCCATAAAAATTATGGTTGCGTTCCTTGCGACGAGTAGATCGAAATCGACTCTTTAAATGCCTCGATCTGATGCTCCTATGCCAAGATAAAAATCAGAGAAGTCGATACTCTCCAGAAATTTCCACAGCAAAAAGGGGGGTCAAAGAGGCCTCAGGAATCGTGCCAAAAGTACGAAATGGATCGAAGTGATCAACACGAAAATCGAAGCCTTACCTCTTAGGAACGCGCTTCCTCAAAAATTGTCCAAAAATTCCTCCTGGTTAGCCCACAGGGAATTTTCGACTGAACTGCGACGGGAAATGGGCCGAAAAAGAAAACCGTCGCAGTGCGCCGCGTCGCAGCTAACTCACTATCGGTATCTTCAAAAATTCTAAAATCTGGAGGAGAAAGAGAGGAGAGAGAGAGGAATAATTTTCCTAAAGGGCCCAACCTCTGATTCTCTCTCTACGGCATAGAAATCGAGGTGGGAAAATGAGAGGGAGGGGGATTCCTATTTATAATGGGCCTGGGAATCTCCCACACGAGATCCGAGCAGAATAGGAAACAGCGAAAAGAGCCAACCAAAACGCGCCACGCATCCACAAAACAGGAAACAGCCTGTGCAAGGGCCACTCAGAAGCCGCCACGTGTCCACGTGGTGCACAGGCCCGGTCCCCGCGCCGGGTCTTCCGGAAGATGTTGGCCAATCGGAGCGCCGCCACGAGAACCTTCTAGAAGCCGGCCGGCAAATGGGGAAGCGCCACGTGGCAACACGGATCTTCGGTGCTCCCGGTGCACGGCAAGCCCATGGACCCCGCACCAGCGCCCCCTGCCCGCGCCTGCCCGCGCCTGCCCGTGCTGCCCGCGCCGTGCGCCGCTGCGCTCTGCCGCGCTCCGCCGCTGTGCCGCCGCCTGCCGCCGCCCGCCGGTCGCCGCCGCCCGCCGGAACAGTAATTCCGGCAGCCGGAGTTACTGTTCCGGTGAACAGTGTTTTGGCACCGAAAAATAAAGTAAATATACCGTTTTGATCATTTTTGCGTGCTGAGTCCAAATCCGCTGTCCATTTCGCCAAATTCTCATCCAAAATTTTGCCGAAAGCTCCCGAAAAAGCCCATTTGCTCCGATTTTCGCGCCGAGTCTATATTAAATGTCCAATTTCGATTCTACAAGCTCTATTTCACCGAATAAGCTTCCTACAGTCACTGTTTAATGTTGCACAGTTCTTGCGAGAGTCCGGATCATCACATCCTCCCCCACTAAAAGAGTTTCGTCCTCGAAACGTGACTAAACAATAATCCTCAGTCCGATGTCTCAAATAAGTAGGGGTGGGCTGTAACGACCCGACCCACTAGCAATAATAACTCGTTGGGCCCAAACAACAGCCCAAAATGCTTAAGCCCAGTTCTCAACCAAGATGCCATTTTAACTTATTCCGGTTCATTTAGCAACATAACAGTGAAGCACTCCAATAGGCCTAGTGGGGACATCATAAGTAGGAGGTAAACAACGGTACCCACACACAAAACGGTGCGCGCCACTTCAGTCGGCACGCAAAACGATGCGCGTTATCTCAACCTGCACGCAAAACGGTGCACATCACCAAAAACCCGCACGCAAAACGGTGCGCGTCATTTCAGTCTGCACGCAAAACGGTGCGCGTTAAATCAACCCGCACACGAAACGGTGCACGTACCTCGAATCTGCACGCAAAACGGTGCACGTCTGACTTTAGGGTTGCACGCAAAACGATGCATGGGCATCCTTCATCTCCGACTCGAGCTCCCATGTAGCCTCGCGCTCGTCATGATTGCTCCATTGGATTTTCACATAGGGAATGGCCCGACTGCGCAATTCTCTCACCTCTCGATCCAGAACTCGCAGTGGCCGTTCTTCATACCTCAAATCCTCGCTGATCTCAAGCGCTGTGAAGTTGATGATGTGCGATGGGTCGAAGATATACTTCCTCAAAGTAGAAGCATGAAATACATCATGGACACCAGCAAGCCTTGGAGGAAGTGCGAGTCGGTAGGCAACTGGCCCAATACGCCCCAATACCTCAAAGGGTCCAATATATCGGGGGCTAAGTTTCCCACGAATGCCAAACCTCCTGATTCCTTTGGACGGCGAGACTTTCAGGAATACATGATCTCCAACCTGAAATTCTAAGTCTCGTCGCCGAACATCGGCATAGCTCCTCTGTCGGCTTTGGGCGGTCTGAAGATGCTTTCGAATCACTCAGACCTTCTCCTCTGCCTCTATCAATACATCTGGTCCCAAGGTCCGCCTCTCGCCCACGTCACTCCAATAAAGTGGTGACCGACATTTGTGTCCATACAATGCTTCAAACGGAGCCATCTGAATGCTCGCTTGAAAGCTATTGTTGTACGCGAATTCAGCCAAAGATAAATGCCGAATCCACCCTCCGCCGAAATCCAGGACACAAGCCCTCAACATGTCCTCCAGGATTTGTATAGTCCGCTCTGACTGCCCATCAGTCTGCGGATGAAAAGCCGTGCTGAACCTGAGTTGAGTCCCCAAGGCTGTCTGCAAACTCATCCAGAAACGCGAAACAAACCTCGGGTCTCTATCTGATACAATGGAGGCTGGTACTCCATGTAATCTAACTATCTCATCTAGATATAGCTGGGCTAGTCGCTCAAGTGGCCACGTAGTCTGCATGGGCAGAAAGTGCGCCGACTTGGTAAGTCTATCTACAACTACCCAGATAGTGTCTGCTCCTCCCTGTGCCCTTGGTAATCCGACCACGAAATCCATCGTAATGTGGTCCCATTTCCACTCGGGAATTAGGAGACTTTGTAACTTGCCAGCTGGCACTCGATGCTCAGCTTTCACCTGCTGACAAGTTAAACACTGAGCCACAAATCTCCCAATATCCCTCTTCATGCCTTTCCACCAGAAGTGTGCCTTGAGGTCCTTATACATCTTAGTCCCACCAGGATGTAGGGTATAAGGTGTATAATGGGCCTCTCGCAATATCTGCTCTCTGATCTCCGCATCTATTGGCACACATGCTCGGTCTCTGTACCTTAGTACTCCCGAAGCATCTATTGTAAAGTCCCCTGACTGATCACTCGGAGTTTGATCTCTAATCCTGGTCAAGTGGGGGTCTTCACTCTGTTTTTCTTTGATCCTGTCCAGCAGAGTGGGCTGCACGACTAAAGACGTCAGCCTAGCAGAGACCCCAGGGGACACAACCTCTATCTTGAGCCGTCTCATTTCCTCTAATAGCGGTGCCTGGTCTGTGATCAACATAGACAAACTGTAATGTACCGAATTTTCGGCACATAAATAAATGTAAATAAAGGTGGTATGAAATACTAGTGTTATGAAAGTTGGGGAAGTAAGGAACATTTGGACGCGAGTTAGGCCCAAATCGGGTTAAAATGGAGAGATCTAAAAATTTATTTGAGAAAGGGGGCCCAGATTTTTAGTGCAAAATTCGCAGTGTCGAAAAATTCCGTGAAAATCACGGGAGTCCCGTAAATATGTTTTAAGACCACAGAAAAAGTTTCGCGTTGATCGGATATCCGATAGTGAGAACGGGCTCCGCCAACAGTGTCGAAAAATTCTGAGAAAATTACAGGAGCTGTGTAATTATGTTTTAAGGTCACAGTAAAAATTTCGTGTTGATCGGATACCCGGATTGCGAGAACGGGGTCCGCCAATGATTCTGGACACAGCAGGGCTTTGGTGACCCAGAAATGACCCAAACTGAAAATTTAAATTTTTCTGTGGTAAATTAAGCTAAACCGAAGCTGCCTGTCAAATTTGGACGGAAACGGACGAAAAACGGGCAGAAAACGGGACAAAAAGGGATTTCTAAGGCGCGCGGCGCGTTGCGCCACGCGCACAGCTGGCGCGCAACAGGGCGCGGGGACGCGCGTAGGGGGCGCCGCCTGGACCTGGTGCGCGCCCCCCCCTTGTGTGGTGGACCGCCACACGGCGGCTCCCCATTGGTGGCCCCGTGGACCGGGTCTACACCACCCCCTCTCCCTTTTTTCCTTCCTTTTTCTCTTCTTCTTCTTCCTTCTCCCCGCAAACTCTCCCCTCATTCTTCCATTTCTTCTCTACCCGAGCACGAACGAGAGAGAGAGAGAGAGAGGGAAAAAAAATGGGAGATTTCGTGGGGCGCGAGCGCGCCGTGAACCTCGTGGGACGCGCGAGGCGTTTCCAAAAGCCAATGGGCAGCGCGACTTACGAGGTAACGTTATTTTTCGGTATTTTTGGGCACAATTTGTAGGCTTCATTTTTGGACATTAAATTTGACCCCATGCCGTTTTGCGTGTTAGGGACCGAGTTCTACTGTACCGTTGCTGCACGGACTGTCGCGGATATTTTTGGCACGTCTCGTTTTACGTGCAAGTTGTAGAAAAATGCACCGTTTTGCGTGCGGATTCGGCAAAAATGCGCAGTTTTGGGCGCAAACTCAAAAAACGTGCACCGTTTTACGTGCAACGTTGAAAAAGAAAAGTGCACCATTTTGCGTGCCAAACCGAGGTATGTGCTCCGTTTCGCGTGCAACTTGTGTTATCGCGCACCGTTTTACGTGCGAAGTCTAATAATATACATCATTTTTCGTGCAGGGCTAGAAAAAAAAAATGTGTGCACCATTTTACGTGCAAGCCTACAGTCAGACGTGCACCGTTTTGCGTGCAGATTCGAGGTACGTGCATCGTTTCGCGTGCAGGTTGTGTTGTCGCGCACCATTTTTGCGTGCCGACCCTAATATTATGCATCGTTTTTCGTGCAGGAATAGAAAAATGTGCACCGTTTTGCGTGCAACCCTACAGTTAAGCGTGCACCATTTTGCGTGCAAATTTAAGATACGTGCACCGTTTTGCGTGCCGATCGTGTTGTCGCGTACCGTTTTGCGTGCCGACCCTAATGTTATGCATCGTTTTTCGTGCAGGGTCAGAAAAGACGTGCACCGTTTTGCGTGCAACCTTAAGAGAAGCATGCTTCGTTTTGCGTGCAAACCCGAGGTACGTGCGCCGTTTTGCGTGCAGGTTGAGGTGACGCGCATCGTTCTGCGTGCCGACTGAAGTGGCGCGCACCGTTTTGTGTGTGGGTTTTACTGACGTGCACCGTTTTGCGTGCAGGTTTGGAGGACGTGCATCATTTTGCGTGCAGACTCGAGGGAGGTGCACCGTTTTGCGTGCAAGCTCGAGGGAACAAGTGGAATCGCGCGGAGACCAATTGCAAGTGTCTACAAGCAATTGGGGACGCTACAAGGTGGGGGATTCTGCCGAAATTGGGTGACCTCTCCCCTTGCTCCTTTGCTTTTCGATTCGAAGCATGATAGTAGCCTGTTAGAGGCGTTAGGTAATTATGATTATGATTGCCTGTGTAGGTGGATTCAGATGGAAAAGCGCAACTGTTGGTTGCCAGAGCTAGAGGAATAGATGTACATGTGTAAATGAACACAGAGGAAAAGTGCAACTGTTGGTTGCCAAAGATATATGATGAATATGCATGCGTAGAAGTAATTACTATTTGATGAATGAACTGAAGATAACTGCATGCATGAAAAAGGATTAGCTATTATGATTGTGAGCATGTTAGGGTGTAACCCTAGGAATCACGTGACATAAGGGAACAACAGTTGTTGGTAGTAAGACTAGGAGAAAACCTAGTATAGGGGTTTGACGAGTGACATTAACTTAGGAGTTATCCTAGGAATTAACGAGTGGCATTGTCTTAGGAGATAACCTAAGGACACTGGATAGAGTGATCAATATAGAGTCAGGGAACTCTAGGACATATGTGACATGGAACTTAGGTAAAGGAAACCTAAGGAGAGTTAGTGATCAACATAGAGTCAGGGAACTCTAGGACATATGTGACATGGAACTTAGGTAAAGGAAACCTAAGGAGAGTTAGTGATCAACATAGAGTCAGGGAACTCTAGGACCTACGTGACATGGAACTTAGGTAAAGGGAACCTAAGGTGAGCTAGATGAGTTTAAACTCACAGACAGGAAATAGAGTCAAGTTGACTCTAGAATTCAGTAAGGAATCAGGAGGATGGAAAAGGTGGATCAAGTGTGGAGATATGAAAGGGAAAACAGAAAAGTAGAGTCAATGTAATTCTAAGATAACAGTGGAACATGAAATTAGAGTCAGTGTAACTCTAAGTTAATGGTGAAGCAGGAAAACAGAGTTTAGTTAACTCTAGGATTCAGTGAGGAATCAGAAATGTGGGATGAGATCCCCAGTTTAAAGAGTTGATCAAATATAACCCTAGAAGGTCATAGGGTGTCTGGGCAAATGGATAATAACTTTAACTTCAATTTGAGTTAAAGAAATAAAAGAGAAATGTTTAAGAGTCCAGGAGACTCTCTAGTTATCCTTATGGCAAGACCTAGGATAAGAGGAAAAAAAATTTGTTGCTAAAAGGCAAAGATTAAAAGCAAGCTAAAAGTGGCTAAAAGCATAAAGAAAATGTAATTGGCGCCTTCGAATTTGAGACTCGTCAAGTGGAGCAGGACTCCCTGGGCAGTGACCCGTCGGACGAGGTAGTTTCGAATGGCTAAAAGTGAAAGCAAGGAGCTAAATGCTCAAAGAAAAGAGAAAGTGATTTGCCAGTGGCAAAAAGGGAGCTATAAGCCTGAATAAGAAAGGAAAGCAAGTGTTCAAAGGCAAAGAGGCTAAGAACTAAAGTAGAAAGAAAAGAAAGAAAATATAAAAAGATAAAATGGGCGTACCTTCGGGGGTGAAACGTAGATCTTGTCGGAGCCATGGGCAGTGTCCCTCTCCCGGGCAGTGACCCGTATGACAAGTTCCCCGTTGGGCGGGGTAACACTTGCGGGTGTTATCGGCAACCTTAGAAATCTTATCTTATGGTAGCAAGACTACCGGGCTCGGGCCCGTTGGATAAGAATTTCCGACGGTTAACTTGAACTAAAGCACCAGAATCTAAAGAATAAAGAAAAATAGAGTGGCCAAGGTGGCCGGGTTAGTTGGACCCTGTATTCAGCGGCATAGTGGCCGAGTTGGTGCTTAGCAGCCTAGTGTGGCTAGACAGAGTAGTGCTGGGTAGATGGTTATACACAGATAGTGTAGTGATATGTTATATTGCATAGCTGCATTTTGATATTGAGGATTTAGTTTCCTAGCACTATTATTATTGCTTCCATTGGACCAAGTGGTGTAGGACACTTTTTCTCAGTGGTTGAACCCACTGGGAACTCTGTCAGGAGTTCTCACACCCCTTGGGTGACCCCCCCCACAGGTGCGGGTATGGATGCAGCGGACGAGACGGTTCAGAGGCAGACGGCGAAGTATGCGACAGGGGCAAGGGCCCAGCAGCGTAGAGACCTAGAGGGTCTAGCAGAGGTATCCCATTTTTATATTTCTCGAGTGAACCTTGTATGGTGAGGAAATGATGTAAAAGAATTGTAATAATTTTATTTGCAAGTTCAGAAATGTAAAGTGTAATAAATTTAAGTTATGGTTCACTCTGGTATGCTTTCATTTCCGCATTAACTAATTGTTGTTGAATGAAAGTTTTAAATTTGTAGTGATTTTAGTACTCTGATATTGAGCTTCCGCATACACTTGTTGTGTTATTATGGATGTTACCGTTCCTTTCGGGTAGGAAAAGGTCTTACCCGATTGGCGGGTCTGTTGGCGTGCCCGAACCGTACAAATTGGCGGACTCGGGGCGTGACACAAACTTTGCACCGCCCTCCTACTCAAGGCGTCAGCGACCACATTAGCCTTGCCTGGGTGGTAGAGAATATCTACATCATAATCCTTTAATAGCTCTAACCACCTACGTTGCCTCAAATTCAGCTCCTTCTGCGTGAACAGATACTTTAGGCTCTTGTGGTCGGTGTAGATTTCACAATGCTCCCCATACAGATAATGGCGCCAGAGCTTCAGCGCAAACACTACAGCAGCAAGCTCCAAGTCATGGGTAGGGTAATTTTTTTAATATTCTTTGAGTTGTCTTGATGCATATGCAATTACCCTCCCTTCCTGCATCAACACACAACCGAGTCCACTGTGTGATGCGTCGCTGTAGATCACATATCCTTTTCCCATAACAGGAAGGGAAAGGATAGGAGCGGTCATCAGTCTATTCTTCAGCTCCTCAAAGCTCCTTTGACAGTCCTCACTCCAGATAAACTTCACTCCCTTACGCGTCAAGCGAGTGAGGGGTGTGGAGAGCTTCGCAAAGCCTTCCACAAATCGACGGTAATACCCAGCTAAACCCATAAAACTACGTACCTCAGAAACCATCGTCGGTCGGGGCCAATCACGGACTGCCTCAATCTTTGCTGGGTCTACTGCCACACCTGCGGCGGAAATCACATGGCCTAAGAAGACTACCTCCCGAAGCCAAAACTCGCACTTTGCTAGCTTGCAAACAACTTCTTCTCTCGCAGAAGTTGCAGCACAATCCTTAAGTGCTCCTCATGCTCAGCATCACTTCAGGAGTAGACCAAGATATCATCAATGAACACCACCACGAACCGGTCCAAGTAAGGTCGAAAGATCCGGTTCATCAAATCCATGAACGCGGCAGGGGCATTAGTTAGCCCAAAAGGCATAACTGTAAATTCATAATGCCCATACCGTGATCTAAATGCCGTTTTCGGAATATCCTCGGCCTTTACTTTCAACTGGTGGTAACCGGATTGTAGATCTATCTTAGAGAAGACACAAGACCCTTGCAGCTGATCAAAAAGATCATCGATGCGCGGCAAAGGGTACTTGTTCTTGATGGTCACTTTATTTAATTCCCTATAGTCCACACATAGTCGAAGTGACCCATCTTTCTTCTTCACGAATAGCACAGGCGCTCCCCAAGGCGACACACTCGGCCTAATAAAGCCCTTGTCCATCAAATCCTGGAGTTGCGCCTTAAGCTCTCGCAGCTCAGCCGGTGCCATCCGGTAAGGAGCCTTTGACATTGGCGCAGTTCCTGGAACTACGTCAATCACAAACTCAATTTCCCTATCTGGCGGCATGCTAGTCAGCTCAGGTGGGAAAACATCCGGGAACTCGCGGGCAATAGGGATATCCCCGAGTCCTGGTGCCGCCGTAGGCCCCTCAACAACACTAGCCAAAAAGGCTGCACATCCTCGATGGATCATCTGCCTCGCTCGGGAAGTCGAGACCAAAGAGGCAAAGAGAGCACTCTGACAACCCGGTATACCAATATTTCCTGGCCCGGCTCTCTAAAAGTGACAGTCCTTGCGGCACAGTCAATAGTCGCGAAATACTGAGCCAACCAGTCCATCCCTAGAACCACATCAAAGTCCCTTAACTGTCTCAAGACCAACAGGTCTGCTGGCATAATCCAGGACTCGATTTGCATCGGGCAGGACCAACAGCACTCCTCCACGTGCAAAGTGTGATCGGGAATCTGAACCTCTCGTGCACGTGGTAAAAGTCCTACCTCTAACCCATGTAATGATGCAAATGATCTACTGATAAAAGAATGCGATGCTCCAGTATCAAATAAAGTACGAGTCCTAATGCCAGAAAGTATAGTGATACCTGCCACCACGTGATCTGCTGCCGAAGAGTTCTCTACCTGCGCAGCATACACCTGCCCACTCTGAGCTGGAGGGTGATAGTCCGTGGAATGGGAAGAAGATGGCCTGCTTGCTGGAGCATATGGTCGCTGAGCCGTCGACCACTGCTGAGATGAAGGAGCCGATGCTGAAGAAGGAGTTGTTGATGGCGCATAAGGGCAAGTAGCTCGGAGGTGGCCAGACTGTCCACATCGATAACAGCGGCTGAACCTCAAATCACAAGTATCAGAGGTATGCTGTCCCTGACAGAAAATGCACCTAACCGTAGCCTGGGGCTGCCTCGCCTGCTGCCTCTGTCGCGGAGGCCCTTGCTGCCGCGACTGCGATCTCTGCTGATGCGAATGCTGTTGCTGCTGATGCTGCGGTGGCCTCTGGGATCCCCCAGGCCCTCGCTGCTCAGAACGCCCACGGCCGGAAAACTAAGGCCGTGGCGGTCGTGGCGGCCTCCAAGAATTGGCCTGTCCCCCGTCGTCCTGCGCTGGTCGCTTCCTGTCTGCGCCTTGAGCGACCAGGCCTCCACGTCTGGCGACGACGTGGTCTCCCCTCTCAACCCACTGGGCATGCTCTGCTGCCTCCTCCAAGGTCTGTAGTCTCTGAGCATGCACCAGAGTATAGATTTCTGGGCGCAGGCCCGACTCAAAGAGCTCCACCTGGTGCGGTCCGTCCCTGGCGACGTAAGGTACGCAGTTGAGTAACCGCGTGAACTCCTGAAAATAGTCTAATGCTATCCGGTCGCCTTGCTGAAGATTCTTCAAATCATCTTCCAGCTTTTTCTTCATACTCGTGGAGAAGTACGTATCCAGGATCATCCTCTTGAACTCTGACCAGGGTAGCTGTCGAGTGATCTGAAACTCCAGGGGCTCCACCCGACGCCACCATGCATTAGCGTCCCCGTCTAAGCAGTGTACAGCCATATGTACCCTGTACTTCTGGTCAATGAAGAAGTCCCGGAATAACTTCTCCATTGACGAAAGCCAAGTCCCGGTCTCCCACGGCTGAGTATTCCGCCCTGAAAACCTGGGCGGTCCCCGCTTACATAACTGAGTAAGTTTGTCAGCAATCTCCTGCTCCTCCGCAGGAGTCAATGGCCGGATTGCTCCCTGAGCAACAGGGGATGCCGTGGTCACCGGTCCAACTGGGGAAGCCACAGCAGGGGAGGGTGGTACGGGAGAACTCTCTGGGCGTGCAACAACAGGCTGCGCCCTCTGTTCTAACATCTGCGTCAGCCGACCCATGGCCTCCTCCTGACGCCGCACGGCCTCTGACATCTGGGCCATCTGAGCCTGAAGCTCCTGCACCTCACTCTGCTGGCCCTGCTCGGACTCCACCGGCTCGGGCTCAGAGGAAGAAGGCTGCGAACGCGTCAACATTCTACGTTGCGGAGGCATCCTACCACAAGAAACCACACTCAGTATCATCACCCCACACGACCCAATCTAGCGAAAGTTAAAGACATTCTCCTATTTCTGTGACTTTATGTTGTCTGCAGCCAACATAACAGTCTACCAGAAGTAGGCTATGTCGATCCCTCTTCCTTCATTGGAAGAGTTAAATAAGTAACACAACGACTTCCGCAAAATTGTCACGTCTCTCGCACCCTATCATCCTAGGGTCTGCCAAAAGCCTAGGGTTTCCTAAGTCCCAACTGACCTATCCCTAAGCTCTGATACCAACTTAATCTGTCACGCCCCGGAACCCGGGCTCGCCAACAGATCCGCCGTGCACACGGGATTTCCTGCGTACATGAAGCACTGGTAACCTGCTCCGATATAATATGAACAATAAAAGAGCATAATACAGAGCTGAAGTAGAAGAACCACATAGTATCTGGAACTACAAATAAAGCTGTAATAAGTACAATAATCTCCCAGCTCACCAAAATAATACAGCCAGCTGGCCAGCGCCAGACCCAAAATACCACAGTCTGAGTAAAGAGTACAACATCTGTCTAATATCCACTCTCAGTCTCACAGGAGATCTATCTACTCAGCGATCCCCTTACCTTTATCAGCTGCCGATGGCCTAGCAGCTCCCGCAGACGACTCTGCAAAATAAGAAGAAGAAAGAGAGAAACAACAATGGGGGTGAGAACTACCAGATAAACCAGTAGCCTCCCCTAGTGGGTAAAAACCTCAACTCTGACGCACCCACTAGGACTACTCGAGGCAACATGAAAGAACAGTGGTAAGCTATAAAGGCTGCTGAAAAAAAACAAACTATCACCACTATGCCTCTAAATGCCATGTAGCATGAAATGACTGTATGCAACAATACCAAACATGCCTGCCTGAAATAACTCAGTCTTGCGTTACTAGTAAAACTGGTACTGCCTGCTGTGCCTTGCCAAATCGGGTATGCTGGCCAATGCATAACACCGATAGGGGATAGTTGCCAAATCGGGTATGCTGGCCAATGCATAACACCGATAGGGGATAGTTGCCAAATCGGGTATGCTGGCCAACGCATAATACCTGATAGGGGATAGGAGTCTCAAGGACTCTAAGCATGTCTGCAACACACTCCGGAGTGGCACTCGAGGGGAGCGACCCACACGAGTAAAATATCTCAGTAATAAGTATCAGAAGTGCCATAAAACAGCATGACTGGATCATGACTATGATCAAAGTGGGAAAACCATCCACTAGGAAAACCCGATCCCCAGCTGATGTAATAAACCAGTCTCAACCCCAATCTGATGCAAGGATAAACATTTGATCGACCGCCTACTGTCCGCGGTCACCGCAAAACCCCACAAGTCCACAATCTAGTACAAACTTGACTATACTATCCCAAACCCCTGCTCATACCTGAGCAACAAATATCTGGATGCAAAGGACAACAATGAAACATGTTCAGATCCCAATATGATAGTGTAGCGATAAATAGTGGCCTCACTAGATGTTCAGTCATGCATGCAACTGTCTTATCTTTAAAAGCTGTAAAATAGTGTCAAATATTTATTTTAAAAGAAGATTGATTTACTGAATAAAAGTTATTTGCATGCGAGATTATAGCCTTTGTCCCAATCACAGTGTCCCAATATAAGTCATCATATAATCTGTGGGGTTAAATTTTAGGAGAGTTCGTCCCAGCGGTTCTCGTCAATTGTCATATTAGTTCGCCCCAATAGTTCTCATCAATTGTCCTGTTAGTTTGTCCTGTTAGTTTGTCCTGTTAGTTTGTCCTGTTAGTTTGTCCTGTTAGTTTGTCCTGTTAGTTTGTCCCAATGGTTCTCATCAATTATCATATTAGTTTGTTGTCACGCCCCGGGGTCGAAACTGCGACCCGGCTCGCCAACAGATCCGCCACCTATGCCAAACCCGCATAGGCGAAGCGTCCTACCTGTAAGAAAAGTACTACAGCTAAACAGATATCAGAGCTATAAATAAAAATCTGCTGTATAACTAAATCAATCGCTGTACAACTGGAAATAATACAACAATGTCCGTCTCCCAAAAATGATAAACATACAATAACTAATCTACTGAAGCTCTCCTCTGAAGGGGTACCGCTACACACCAACGACGGGTAGGGAACTAGCTCGCGACTCCCTCGCCTCGGTCAGAAGGATCAGCAACAGGAACAACAGGAACCGGAGTAGAAGTCCCTGGGGAAAGACACCACGACGGGTGTGAGAACTACATCCCACAGTAGTTCTCAGTGGGTGCCGCCAACAAGCCCGACGGTCTGCCCACTAAGTCTACTAGAGGCATAAAGTAACAATATAATACTGAAATGAAAGGGCTGGAAAAGTAACTCTACAGCTACTATGCCTCTATCTAGATGCTCAAGAAAAGGAACAGATGAAACATGATGCATCTACTAACACAGATAGTAAACTCACCAAATCTAAACTGACTGCCTCAAAGGGTCCAGTCAAACCTGCGCCCACCTACTGCCGCACATCCTCAACAGGACGGGTCTACCGTAGGGTGTCTGTGACTGCCGCTAACTGGGCCAGTCAGAGGGACGGCGTCGACAAGTCGCTATACCACAGTGCAGACCACTCCGGACGTGGCACTCGAGGGGAGCGACCCCAACGAGGACAAGGGTATCCGCGCACTCTGTCGAGCTCAAAATGGCTCATGCAGGCTATAGTCCAAACCTCGATCAAGAAGATCGACTAACAACACCAACGCTTACCCACAGGCAAGACCGACACCATATGGGTTCGGAAACCCGATAGGCAGATGCTTAGAACCCTATCAAACAAGAACAGACTCTAGGCTCCGCCTATCGGAGTTCCCGACCCCTTATAGTTCGAAAACACAATAATCACGGTACAACACGCAGAAGACACCGACAGGGCCCGAAAGTCCCGGGAGACCTACACCTACAACCCTATCAAACAAGAACAGGTTCCAGGCTCGGCCCCCCGTGGCTTCCGTCCCGACAAAGGAACGGCCCCTAGAACCCAGACCACTCGAATCCTTCGAGTGGGAAGATTTACAGGAAAAAGGTGACATTTGTTATTGAAAACCATTTTGATCTGGAAGAAATCCATATTTAATAATTTTAGTTCTTTTTAGAAAAACAGTTAGAAAACAAGTGTTTTACCCAAACCCCGAAGGGCTGATGCCTTTGTCCAATCAAACAAGAACAGACTCCAGCGGCCCTTCGATGCTTGGAAGAAAACATTGGTAGACTAAAATCATGTGTATGTCGAAAAAGGTTCTGGGTTCTAGGTCCGGCTAACACTAGTAAACTATTTCCACTAACACAGTGGCAACAACCCAAACAAGGGAAAACAATACCTCCCAGGACCACCGCTTACCCCCAACGGTCTCCGGTACAGGCAAGCAATCCCCTACAGCTACCAGACTCCACTCTGCTCCCAAGCACGAGTGCAAATGCATCCCACACTAAAAAGAAGTCCCGACCGCTCGGCCCACTACCCGGGCGAGGATAACACTAAGTCCAGGAATGAAACATAAAGTGTGGATGTCTAAGCATAAATAACCCTAGCCCAAGTGAGGGTTTTCTACTGGTCTGGTTACACATGCAACATATGACAGGGGTGCTAGGTCAGGTTCCAAGAGAACAAATATTTAACAGGTGGTAGGAAGCAAAAGAGATCATACGATCATCAGATAATTACAAAGAATATTAACATTCATATTCTAGCATGCTACTAAGTCCAATCACTATCATGCATGTACCTACAGTAGCAGAATTAATGTACAGTCCATCAATCTTGGAGACAGGGCCACCCACCTGAAAACACAACCGTCCAAGATTCCACAGCTGAAAGTACCCAGAATCCCAAATCTCCAACTCCAACGGGTCCAGCAATGCTCGCAAACTCTCCTGGGTACAACACAAGGTTCACATTTACACTTAATTCCACAAATTAATCAAATAAACACACCCTGAAATTCAGCCTCAAAGATGCTAATTTTTCACCTGCAGAAAGTGCCCTGAAAATTCCAATAAAAATATCACTGCGATCCTCGCGAAGAGTAGATGTCGATAGAGCCTTGAATCGTCGAATTCCGATGTCCGGATGAGGAGATAAAAATCTGCGAAGGCCTTGCTGTCCAAAAACTCCAACAGAAAAAAAAGGGGTTCAGAAACTCCTCGGGATCCGTGTCAAAAACCCCAAACGAGATGAAGCAATCAATACGGAAATCGACGGCGTACCTCTCGTGATTCCAACGCCGTGAAAATCGTCCAAAAACACTGTCGGGGTAGCTCAGTAGACCTTTCAGACTGAAGTGCGACGGAAATGGGCCTCCAACTGAAAATCGTCGCACTGCGCTCCGATGCCGAAGTCGTCGACGCCGCGGCTTCCAAAAAAATCCGGGCCTCTGCCAGAAGATGCACGACTCGAAGATCTACAACTTTCCTAAAGGGTACAAGGGCTGGGGAGCTCGGGAAGGTGGAGAAAATGGCAGAGGAAAGGGGCTCGGGCTCAAGAATAAACCAACCAAACGAAACAATTGGAAAAATGCCATCCATGTCCCGGTTTTTAACTCGGTGCGCCTGGACCACGTACGCCACCCACTCGGAATCCGACACGTGGCGCTCCAAAGATGCGCGGGAGCCACGGGTCAGCGCGCCCACGCGCGCCCACGAGCGCCTGTCGGGCACGCATCCCGAGGCAACCACCCCACGTCTCGAAATCCGTGCTGGGTCATCCGGGCTCCGAAAAATCCAAGTAAATAGCCCGTTTCGATCGTTTTCGCGCGCTGAAGCCAAATCCGATGTCCGATTTGCCAAATTCCACTTCTAAAATTTCTCAAAAATTTCCGGAAAAGCAAACTTGATCCGTTTTTCATGCCGGGTCCAAATCTTGGGTCCAAAATGCGCGCAAACACCTCTAACACTCATCCTGGTTCTCCAGAAGTCACAGATCCAACAGTAATCCAAATGTGGGAATTTCCGGGTCCTCACATCCTCCCCCACTAAAAGAAAGTTTCGTCCTCGAAACAAAACACGCCACAACAATAAAACCAAAACAATCAAAACAACCAAGAACGCAACACTAAACTAACAAGAAAGATACGGCTCCACCAGCAGGAAAGTCATCAACTTCAACCCTCGATTTAGAAAACAGCTGAAATTAGCAAAAAGTTCGAAAATTTCAAAAAATCAGTGCCTTCGCCCCAATCAAACAAGAACAGGTTCGGGCACTGTCTCCATTTCTGGAGCAATCTTTCGAAGTTTTCGTCCTGTTCGTAAATTTCAGTACAAGGGCGAGAAAATTGAGAGAAGTGTTGGTGCCGTTCCTGCTGTGGCCACAAAAGAAAGCTATCTCTAACCGAGACTCCTAAGGACATAACCACTAGTCCTAAACATCACGTCTGCTCCCGAGGTGGCGTCTGTCCACAGTCGCTGAAGCCCATGCTGTTGGAAGGGTACGCCAACAATCCGAGAAAACGAACTTCTCCAGTCCAACTTGTAGAAGGATAACTGCCTTCATTCCATCATCAGTCGTAGCACTGCACCGCACCAACCAGTCCAACAAGTGTGCTCAGTCCAAGTCCTGGAGCTGCTAATCTGTCACATCAGCCGGTGAAGTCCCAAGTCTCAACTGCACTGATCATACACCGCGAACCTCCTCTACTCGTAGGATACCGGGAAGAATCCAATAGCTAAAACATGTAGCATACATTCCTAACCCACTCCCATGCAAAGATGCTGATGCAGATGCTCAACTAATAATGCAGAAGGATGCAGCGGTAATGAAATGCTCAACTCAGCTAACTGAAATAGGGTCATACCTGCCGCGAAACGATCTGCGGCCGGGGTGTCCTCCACCAGGGCTACACAAACCCGTCCACTGGGTGCTGTAGATTGTCGTCCCGTCTGTCACGACGTCGTACCCCACTCTGCCTGACGGTGTACCGGAGGGGCTTCCGCTTCTTGAACTGGCAAGGGAGGTACTGTAGCAAGGGGTCGCACTGATAGAATGGCTCGGGGACAAGCTGCCTGAAGATGTCCCAACGATCCACATAGGAAACACCGCCCCCGCCTCTGGTAACAATGCGACGGCGAATGAGCTCAATCTGTTGGCGCTAGGTGATGGAGGACAGATCGGCAGGCAGGGGCATTCTCGTTTTGCTTTCCTGGGTGGTGGATATCCTTGTGGATGGTTAATGCAAAGCTTACCCAAGGGAATTCTACCCTTTGTGATTTATAACTTGCATATTTTGATTGTATCATATGGGATTGAGGGGTGAGCTTAGAAAGGATAAGTGTATAGGGAATTGCATGGATTAATGGTGTTTTGTCTTATGACGGTTGCAATGATGGACTTCTGAGATGTTGGGGATCGGGCGGACCCCGATGGCTGTATCAGTGTCTATATCAGAGTAGCGCAACGGTAGCGTGGTTTTGTTGTCTGCGGAGGATCGTATCTGTTGCCTCAGCGTGAGCAGAGACAGAGGTAGTGCTCCCTTGTGATTGATGGGATATTTTCTGATGGACTAAGCGACAACCGCTTGCATCGTGTGGATGAGCTTGTGCCGCCTGGTTGGAGGGCGCCACGGCAGTGGATCGGGTTGTTGCAGGTGTGATTTCATCACAGCAGTCGGAGTTAGTGCACCTCGCCTTCCGGCATGGACTAAAGACAGAGTTATTACCACGTGCACTAGAGGTACAGAACATCATCGGTGTTATGCACGTGAAGGAGGCTTGTGGGTTTTGTTCAGTGTCGTTGTGACCTTGAGTTATACCAGCAAACCTCTTGATATTGGTGGCTGTTCGATGTTTTGACCCAGTGCTTGGGATTGGTTGGCACGGCACCACTGGATGGTTAAGTGCAGAGAGGGTGCTGATTGTGACTTTTGCGAGGCAGACAAAGGAGGCTTGTTATGGGGAGATTGTTCGAGCACACAGGGTTTAGCGACTGTGTGAGAGGAGCTTATGGTGGCGCCGGGACCAAAGGATATTTCTATTGCTGCGAAATCCCGGGTGTGAGTCCACTCGAGTTGATGATTATGCCGCCTGTTAGGGATTTTGATTGCGGTTGACGTGGTTCTGGAAACCGCGCCAACCTCAATAGCACCACTTGGATTATCGGTAAGAGCTGGGAGATTTGATCGTACGGTGCAGGGATCTGTTGGATAGAGGGTCTGTTTGACCTAGTGCCACGTCGTTGATACACGACGGTGAGAGCCTTTGGGATTGGAGTCCTGGCAGGTCCAGGTATTATTTAGAACCTTTTGAAGGAGCTATATTCCGGCAGTTATTGTTTGATGCCTGCGCCAATTTGGAATTTCAGCTGAGGGCATTGTCTAGATGGTGTTCAGGACACAGTAGGGGCATTACGAGTACAGTGAAGCCAATGGATTGACTAATGCCCTGTTGCCTCTAGATTGAGGAATTCTGTGTTTCAGTTGGCCTTGAACGGTTTGATAGCGGCATCCTCCAGGAATATTTTGGTTTTACCCCCTCCCTGAGTGTTTAGAGCTTGTGCAGCATTTGTATTTGGTGTGACAAGATCTGTGGGGAAGAAGCTTTTTGCCATGTCGTTGTGGTGCAAGTTTTAGCTTCGAGAGCATATCTTCCTAGATTACTTCTTCTAGCCGAAGGGGCGGCGGTGGAAATTCGGCCAAAGTGGATGCTATTTAAGACTGGCCGAGATCGACGGTCATTGTTGGGGTGAGGAGTTTTTGGACTGGATAGTGCCAGCAGAGCTTGATGACCGGGTGATGAGATTGGTACCAGCGCCGATTCTAACCTAGTCAGTGGTGGGAGATGGATTTGTGAGTTTTTGTGATACCTCCCTTAGGGGCTGAAGAGCTACCATTGGATTTTTGTTGAGCATCCAATATCACCTTGACTGAGCTACTGTGGTGGCGGATACCTGGAGTGGAAGAGCTTTTGGGAGTCGTGTTTGGCGGTTCCTTAGCTGGCGCTGTGTGGGGCCATCCTTGTGTGCAGGGTTTAAGTTGAGTCCCTGAGGATCCCTTTTGATGAGAGGCTGCGGCGGAGCAATCCACTTAGGTGGTTAAGTGTTGAGGGCGACCGAGTG
Source organism: Tillandsia leiboldiana (assembly GCA_029204045.2). NCBI lineage: Eukaryota > Viridiplantae > Streptophyta > Magnoliopsida > Poales > Bromeliaceae > Tillandsia > Tillandsia leiboldiana. The sequence goes on along the minus strand of CM055066.1, from coordinate 48,295,571 downwards.
TGAACCCCTGCTTGTTTGGGCCCCTTTTCTGTGCAGGTGTTTGTGTGGATGTGATTCGGGTCGCTTTGGTTGAGCTGGCTCTTGGGAGTGATTTTAGAGCGTGTTACTCAGGCTGTTTGTTCCTTTTTCCCCCTCCTTTTGTTGGAGTTTTTGAGGTTTTTCTGCGTCTCAGCTCTGGAGTGTCATGTTTTGGACCCCTCGCCCGTGTTTGACTCGTTCCTTTTGGGGTCTGTGATAGTTTGGAGTACGAGGGACGCCGTTGCGAATTCCGACTCGTGAGGTGAGGGAATTGCGCAATCGGGCTATGCCGTACTAGTTGTTGCTGTTGTTGTTGCTGAGGAGTAATCACGGGGAGTGATAGGTGACTTGGGAGCTGGAGACGGCGGTGTTGAGTATTGACCCCTGGTTTCTGGGACTCCTTGGGAGTTGCCTTAGTTTCGAGGACGAAACTTTCTTCTAGTGGGGGAGGATGTGGTGACCCGGATCTTTGCAGGGCTTCTACAGTGTGACCAGCAGCTTCTGGAAGCCTACGTGGCATGTCGGCGGTGTTCGCGCGCCAGTTTGGACACAAGAGATGGACTCAGGGCTTAAAATGGATCTCGTAGGTAATCGGGGGACCCCATCGGATGTTTAGAACAGTTTACGCGAGGAGTGGATATCAAATTTAGGCTCGGCGCGGAATTCGGATTAAAAATACCTTTCCGGGAGCCTCCGGCAATTTATAGGATTGGAATTTGGCAAAATGGACGCCGGATTTGGAATCATCGCGCGAAAACGGTCAAGATGGGCTATTTACATGTATTTTTCGGAGCTTGCTACAGTAATTTTACTGTTCATCGCCGGAATAGTGTTCCCGGCGATCGCCGGCGGCGGCTGGCGGCGGCGGGCAGCGGCGGAAGGCGGCGGAAGGCGCTCGGGCAGGCGGCGCGCGGCCGCGGGCAGGCGCACAGGGGCGCGGCCAGGCGCGCGGGGGCGCGGTCAGGTGCGCGGTCCACGCGGCCATCGTGCACCCGAGGAGGCGACACGTGGCAGGTTCTCACTGGTCGGTGTTGTGGTCTGGGTTCACGGTGCAGGCCGGTGGTGCACGGTAGACCGGGTGGACACGTGGCGTGAGGTGGTTGGTCCGGTGTTGTGCTCCCGGTCCACGCAACCGGTGGAGTGGGTGTTCGGGGCAGGTGGCCGTACGGCGGGGCAGGTGGCCGTACGGCCCGGGTCAGCCGCGACATGCGCGGTCCACGGCGCGACGTGCGTGGTGCACGGGTTGCCGGGCCACGTGTCGCGTCGCCATTCGCGGGCGCAGGTGCACCGGGTGCAGTGGGGGCCCGGGGGAGTAGTGGACTGGACTGTGTGGTGGACCGGGCCGCACTGTGCGCGCCCGAAAGTTGTGGGCCGGGCCGCTCGTGCGCGCCCGAAAAGTTTCGGGCGCCCGGAATTTGGGACACAACGGGAATTTTTCCAATTGTTTCCTCAGCCTATAAATAGGCAGCCCGAGCCCTCTTCTTTGGCTCTTTTCTCTCAGCCCACGCACCATCTGCCCGAGCACCTTGAAGAAGACTTGTTCAACTCTTAATTCTTGATCTTCCTGCCAAGTTCTACGATTTTAGGAGCACGCATCCCAAGGTTCTGGATTTTACGGCGCGGCGCGACGTTGCATTCCTGGGTTCTTCTTCGGCGCAGCGACAGTGTTTTAGCTCCCCTGGGCTACCCCGAGATCATTTTGCAGTGATTCTTGCGCCGACAGACTCCTAAGAGGTAGGGCTTCATCTTTCGTTTTGATCGCGCTTTCCTGTTGCGAGTTTTTGGCACGGATCCCGAGGCAACACTGTGACCCATTTTCTGTTTGGCTTTGTGGGACAGCATCGAGGTGTTTTGGCCATATCTTTGCGCACAAGCGTCAGCCGGAAACGAGCTTATACAACTTTTTCATCTACAGATCGCAAGGAACGCGGTCGTATTTTTCTTGGATTTTTCTGAGATTTCATCAGAGGTGAAAATTACTGTTTTCTCAGTGAACAGTGTACAGTTTTAATACAGATTTTTGTATGAGTGTACCCCCTTGCCGAATTTTTATCTTGACTTACCGAACTCCGATTTGGGCGTGCAAGGCACCGTTTCGAAGCTATCGACGCAAGGATTGCTGTGATATTTTTATTGGAATTTTCTGGGCACTGTCTGCAGGTGATAATTTAACAGTTCAGAATTCGAGGTTGTATGTGGTTTTAAGTGCTATATTTGGGAGCCTAGTGTAATTAGTGGACTTTGTATTGTGCCAGGAGTGTTACGGGTGTGCTGAACTTATTGGAGCAAGGGATTATAGTTTTTTGGTGTTTTCAGCTGTGGGCTTTGGACAGTCAGCTTTTCAGGTGGGTGCCTTATTCCCGGAACCGGTGGACGGTTCTCTAAATTTTCATATGTTAGCATTGCATGCAGGTGAATGGTACAATAGCTGGGATTGATCGGTAAGTTTAACAATGAGGATTTTATGGAAATTGCAAGTGAATTATTCACAGTATGACAATGGTATTAATCAAATAGTCATGTTGATGATTAGTGGAAGCTTATCTAAGGCAAGGTTACCCTATATGATTAATTATCATGCCATATTAGCACATAACCTTTTATGAGGATGGTTTATGCATTGGGATAGGATTATGTAGTTATGTGCAGGTTCTACTCTGAGGAGCCATTATGGATTGAGAATTATGGACAGGTATGGTCATTGATAATTTTGGCATGAGGTTTATTTTCTTTATTCTTCTTGAGGACAAATGCATGCTTGTATGGACATATGTGTAGGGACATATAGTTACGCCATCTTTTACTGCTGCACTACATATTGGAATTTGACTTAGGAGAAACCATGATTGCTTTCTTTCTCCTTTTATTTAGACTTTTGAGTCATGTTGCTCGGGTTCGAGCAGAGGTTGGGATAGTGTAGCTGGGACCTTAGGGTCAGAGACAGGGTGTGCTTGATGATGGATTGTGGGTTGTGGGTTATTGCGGCAACCGCGGACAGTAGGCGGTTGACCGGATCTTGATTAATTTACCCAATTGTGGGTTGTGGGTTATTGCGGCAACCGCGGACAGTAGGCGGTTGACCGGATCTTGATTAATTTACCCAATTATGGGTTGTGGGTTATTGCGGCAACCGCGGACAGTAGGCGGTTGACCGGATCTTAATTAATTTACCCAATTGTGGGTTGTGGGTTATTGCGGTGACCGCGGACTTTGGGCGGTTGACCGGATGTTGACTATTGCATCAGATTGGGTATCAGATCTGTTCTAGTGGATGGTGTTTCCCACTTTTTGAGTACTATTGCATCAGATCGGGGTTTTGTTAGTGGACGGAGTTTCCCACTTTGATCATAGTCTTGATCCAGTCCTGCTATTATGAGACAGTGGTTACAGAGATACTCGATACAGTGATGCTTGATACAGTGATACTTTACTCGTGTGGGTCGCTTCCCTCGAGTGCCACTCCGGAGTAGGCTTTCCACGGTGTGAGCGCCGGGCACCAGGCAGGGTTCTTGAGTTCGACAGCAGAGCAGGCAGTACCAGTGATTACTGGTCTATCGATTGGGTTTATTCAGCCAGATACTTTTTGTTACACTCGTGCCTGGGGGACCGAGTGGAGTCTAGTAGCTGTGTTTAGACCAGTGCTAGTATTGTTGGGAACCGTCGGGGTTTGACGGTGGTCCCGTGGTCGTTGTGAGTTCTTTGACCATTGTGTGAGAGGTTGAGCATCTTGAGTCTATCCATTCTGAGAGAGAGAGCATGGATTATGACTATAGCCTGCATGAGCCACTACTCAATAGCGAGTTAGTCCGTTTGGACGCCCTACGTAATTCCTGCCCGTCAGCGGGAGGTGGTTGTAGGTGGGCGCAGGTTTGACTGGACCCGATGTGGCAGTCAGCTCGATTGGGTCAGTTGAGCACCTCGTGTGCGAGTGTTGCATATCTTCATCAGAGTTTCCCCATTTGAGCATTTGGATAGAGGCATGGTAGCTGTAGAGTGTTTCCAGCTTCTCCTTTCAGTTTTACTGCATCGGTTATCTGTTGCCTCTAGTAGTCTTGGTGGGCAGATCGTCGGGCCTAGTGGCGATACCCACTGAGAACTCCCTTATTTGCGTAGTTCTCACGCCCGTTGGGGGTTTTCCCCCTTTTGTCCTTTCTCCTCTTTATTTTGCAGAGTCTTGGCGGGTGTTGCCGTTCTGTGGTTGCTGTTTCTGCGGTTGCTGTTCGCGATGAGGGAGTAGCGAGCTAGATCCTGACCCATCTTTGGAGAGTAGCGGTACCCCCTTTTGTGGAGATCTTCAGTATAGTCGGTAGATTGGTATTTATTTCCTCTTTTGAGAGACTGTTGTAGTGAGGATATGATGTATTGAGAGCTTGTACACTGATGTTTTATTTGAGATATCTCCCTGTTGAGCTATGAGTTTTGTACTCGAGGTTAATGTATGATTATCATTTTTGGGAGATGGACCTTGTTGTTTTATCTTCAGTTGTACAGTGGTTGATTTTATTCTACAGCAGTTTTATCTTTTAGCTCTGATATCTGTTAGCTGTAGCTCTTTTTGCAGGTAGGACGCTTCGCCTATGCGGGTTTGGCATAGGTGGCGGATCTGTTGGTGACGGTTGCAATGATGGATTTCTGAGATGTTGGGGATCGGGTGGACCCCGATGGCAGTATCAGTGTCTATATCAGAGTAGCGCAACGGTAGCGTGGTTTTGTTGTCTGCGGAGGATCGTATCTGTTGCCTCAGCGTGAGCAGAGACAGAGGTCGTGCTCCCTTGTGATTGATGGGATATTTTCTGATGGACTAAGCGACAACCGCTTGCATCGTGTGGATGAGCTTGTGCCGCCTGGTTGGAGGGCGCCACGGCAGTGGATCGGGTTGTTGCAGGTGTGATTTCATCACAGCAGTCGGAGTTAGTGCACCTCGCTTTCCGGCATGGACTAGAGGCAGAGTTGTTACCACGTGCACTAGAGGTACAGGATACCATCGGTGTTGTGCACGTGAAGGAGGCTTGTGGATTATGTTCAGTGTCGTTGAGACCATGAGTTATACCGGCAAACCTTTTGATATGGGTGGCAGTTCGATGTTTTGACCCAGTGCTTGGGATTGGTTGGCACGGCACCATTGGATGGTTAAGTGCAGAGAGGGTGCTGATTGTGACTTTTGCGAGGCAGACAAAGGAGGCTTGTTATAGGGAAACTGTTCGAGCACACTGATTTTAGCGACTGTGTGAGAGGAGCTTATGGTGGCGCCGGGACCAAAGGATATTTCTATTGCTGCGAAATCCCGGGTGTGAGTCCACTCGAGTTGATGATTATGCCGCCTGTTAGGGATTTTGATTGCGGTTGACGTGGTTCTGGAAACCGCGCCAACCTCAATAGCACCACTTGGATTATCGGTAAGAGCTGGGAGATTTGATCGCACCGGTGCAGGGATCTGTTGGATAGAGGGTCTGTTTGACCTCGTGCCACGTCGTTGATACACGACGGTGAGAGCCTTTGGGATTGGAGTCCTGGCAGGTCCAGGTATTATTTAGAACCTTTTGAAGGAGCTATATTCCGGCAGTTATTGTTTGATGCCTGCGCCAATTTGGAATTTCAGCTGAGGGCATTGTCTAGATGGTGTTCAGGACACAGTAGGGGCATTACGAGTACAGTGAAGCCAATGGATTGACTAATGCCCTGTTGCCTCTAGATTGAGGAATTCTGTGTTTCAGTTGGCCTTGAACGGTTTGATAGCGGCATCCTCCAGGAATATTTTGGTTTTACCCCCTCCCTGAGTGTTTAGAGCTTGTGCAGCATTTGTATTTGGTGTGACAAGATCTGTGGGGAAGAAGCTTTTTGCCATGTCGTTGTGGTGCAAGTTTTAGCTTCGAGAGCATATCTTCCTAGATTACTTCTTCTAGCCGAAGGGGCGGCGGTGGAAATTCGGCCAAAGTGGATGCTATTTAAGACTGGCCGAGATCGACGGTCATTGTTGGGGTGAGGAGTTTTTGGACTGGATAGTGCCAGCAGAGCTTGATGACCGGGTGATGAGATTGGTACCAGCGCCGATTCTAACCTAGTCAGTAGTGGGAGATGGATTTGTGAGTTTTTGTGATACCTCCCTTAGGGGCTGAAGAGCTACCTTTGGATTTTTGTTGAGCATCCAATATCACCTTGACTGAGCTACTGTGGTGGCGGATACCTGGAGTGGAAGAGCTTTTGGGAGTCGAGTTTGGCGGTTCCTTAGCTGGCGCTGTGTGGGGCCATCCTTGTGTGCAGGGTTTAAGTTGAGTCCCTGAGGATCCCTTTTGATGAGAGGCTGCGGCTGAGCAATCCTCTTAGGTGGTTAAGTGTTGAGGGCGACCGAGTGTGAACCCCTGCTTGTTTGGGCCCCTTTTCTGTGCAGGTGTTTGTGTGGATGTGATTCGGGTCGCTTTGGTTGAGCTGGCTCATGGGAGTGATTTTAGAGCGTGTTACTCAGGCTGTTTGTTCCTTTTCCCCCGCCTTTTGTTGGAGTTTTTGAGGTTTTTCTGCGTCTCAGCTCTGGAGTGTCATGTTTTGGACCCCTCGCCCGTGTTTGACTCGTTCCTTTTGGGGTCTGTGAGAGTTTGGAGTACGAGGGACGCCGTTGCGAATTCCGACTCGTGAGGTGAGGGAATTGCGCAATCGGGCTATGCCGTACTGGTTGTTGCTGTTGTTGTTGCTGAGGAGTAATCACGGGGAGTGATATGTGACTTGGGAGCTGGAGACGGCGGTGTTGAGTATTGACCCCTGGTTTCTGGGACTCCTTGGGAGTTGCCTTAGTTTCGAGGATGAAACTTTCTTCTAGTGGGGGAGGATGTGGTGACCCGGATCTTTGCAGGGCTTCTACAGTGTGACCAGCAGCTTCTGGAAGCCTACGTGGCATGTCGGCGGTGTTCGCGCGCCAGTTTGGACACAAGAGATGGACTCAGGGCTTAAAATGGATCTCGTAGGTAATCGGGGGACCCCATCGGATGTTTAGAACAGTTTACGCGAGGAGTGGATATCAAATTTAGGCTCGGCGCGGAATTCGGATTAAAAATACCTTTCCGGGAGCCTCCGGCAATTTATAGGATTGGAATTTGGCAAAATGGACGCCGGATTTGGAATCAGCGCGCGAAAACGGTCAAGATGGGCTATTTACTTGTATTTTTTCGGAGCTTGCTACAGTAATTTTACTGTTCATCGCCGGAACAGTGTTTCCGGCGATCGCCGGCGGCGGCTGGCGGCGGCGGGCAGGCGCACAGGGGCGCGGGCAGGCGCGCGGGGGGCGCGGTCAGGTGCGCGGTCCACGCGGCCGTCGTGCACCCGAGGAGGGGACACGTGGCAGGTTCTCACTGGTCGGTGTTGTGGTCTGGGTTCACGGTGCAGGCCGGTGGTGCACGGTAGACCGGGTGGACACGTGGCGTGAGGTGGTTGGTCCGGTGTTGTGCTCCCGGTCCACGCAACCGGTGGAGTGGGTGTTCGGGGCAGGTGGCCGTACGGCGGGGCAGGTGGCCGTACGGCCCTGGTCAGCCGCGACGTGCGCGGTCCACGGCGCGACGTGCGTGGTGCATGGGTTGCCGGGCCACGTGTCGCGTCGCCATTCGCGGGCGCAGGTGCACCGGGTGCAGTGGGGGCCCGGGGGAGTAGTGGACTGGACTGTGTGGTGGACCGGGCCGCACTGTGCGCGCCCGAAAGTTGTGGGCCGGGCCGCACTGTGCGCGCCCGAAAAGTTTCGGGCGCCCGGAAATTGGGACACAATGGGAATTTTTCCAATTGTTTCCTCAACCTATAAATAGGCAGCCCGAGCCCTCTTCTTTGGCTCTTTTCTCTCAGCCCACGCACCATCTGCCCGAGCACCTTGAAGAAGACTTGTTCAACTCTTAATTCTTGATCTTCCTGCCAAGTTCTACGATTTTAGGAGCACGCATCCCGAGGTTCTAGATTTTACGGCGCGGCGCGACGTTGCATTCCTGGGTTCTTCTTCGGCGCAGCGACAGTGTTTTAGCTCCCCTGGGCTACCCCGAGATCATTTTGCAGTGATTCTTGCGCCGACAGACTCCTAAGAGGTAGGGCTTCATCTTTCGTATTGATCGCGCTTTCCTGTTGTGAGTTTTTGGCACGGATCCCGAGGCAACACTGTGACCCATTTTCTGTTTGGCTTTGTGGGACAGCATCGAGGTGTTTTGGCCATATCTTTGCGCACATGCGTCAGCCGGAAACGAGCTTATACAACTTTTTCATCTACAGATCGCAAGGAACGCGCTCGTATTTTTCTTGGATTTTTCTGAGATTTCATCAGAGGTGAAAATTACTGTTTTCTCAGTGAACAGTGTACAGTTTTAATACAGATTTTTGTATGAGTGTACCACCTTGTCGAATTTATATCTTGGCTTACCGAACTCAGATTTGGGCGTGCAAGCTACCGTTGCGAAGCTATCGACACGAGGATCGCGGTGATATTTTTCTGGGAATTTTCTGGGCTCTTGCTGCAGGTGGAAATTAAGCATTTTTGGGACTGTTGTTGTATGTGTGTGTGAGAGCAGATTTTGGAATGTATGTGTAATAGTGGACTTTGTGTTGTGCCAGGAGAGTTACGGGTGTGCTGAACTTATTGGAGCAAGGGATTAGAGTTATCTGGTGTTTTCAGCTGTTGGGCTTTGGACAGTCAGCTTTTCAGGTGGGTGCTTTGTTCCGAGAACCGGTGAACGGTTCTCTAACTCTATATGTTAGAATTGCATGCAGGTGTAGGGTACAATACCTGGGATTGATTTGGTAAGCTTAACAATGTTGATTTATGGGAATTGCAAGTTAATTATTCATATTATGACAATGGTATTAATCAGACATTTATGTTGATGATTAGTGGAAGCTTACCTAAGGCAAGGTTACCCCATATGATTAATCATCATGCCATGTTAGCATATAACCCTTTTATGAGGCTGGTTTATACAATGGGATAGGATTATGTAGTTATGTGCAGGTTCTACTCCAAGAAGTGATTATGGATCGAAAATCATGGACAGGTATGGTCATTGCTAATTCTGGCATGAGGTTTATTTTCCTTATTCTTCTTGAGGACAAATGCATGCTTGTATGGACATATGGGTATGGACATATAGTTAGGCCATCTTTTACTGCTGCACTACATTTTTGGAACTTGACTTAGGAGAAACTATGTTATTCCTTTCTCCTTCTTGTTAGTCAGGCGGTCTGTGTTGCTCGGGTTCGAGCAGAGGTTTGGGATAGTGTAGCTGGGACCTTCGGGTCAGAGACAGGGTGTGCTTGATGTCGGATCGTGGGTTATTGCGGCAACCGCGGACAGTAGGCGGTTGACCGGATCTTGATTATTTTACCCAATTGTGGGTCGTGGGTTATTGCGGCAACCGCGGACAGTAGGCGGTTGACCGGATCTTGATTATTTTACCCAATTGTGGGTCGTGGGTTATTGCGGTGACCGCGGACTTTGGGCGGTTGACCGGATGTTGACTATTGCATCAGATTGGGTATCAGATTTGTTCTAGTGGATGGTGTTTCCCACTTTTTGAGTACTATTGCGTCAGATCGGGGTTTTGTTAGGGGACGGAGTTTCCCACTTTGATCATAGTCTTGATCCAGTCCTGCTCTTATGAGACAGTGGTTACAGAGATACTTGTGATACTGATGACAGAGTTACTTTACTCGTGTGGGTCGCTCCCCTCGAGTGCCACTCCGGAGTGTGCGACTGGACGGATCGAGGCCAGTCTGTTACTTACTTTTGTGTGCGATCGGACGGTTCGATGCCGATCTGTTACTTACCTTGGGATGCGACCGTACCAGCAGAGCAGGCAGTACCAGTGATTACTGGTCTATCGATTGGGTTTATTCAGGCAGATACTTTTTGTTACACTCGTGCCTGGGGGACCGAGTGGAGTCTAGTAGCTGTGTTTAGACCAGTGCTAGTATTGTTGGGAACCGTCGGGGTTTGACGGTGGTCCCGTGGTCGTTGTGAGTTCTTTGACCATTGTGTGAGAGGTTGAGCATCTTGAGTCTATCCGTTCTGAGAGAGAGAGCATGGATTATGACTATAGCCTGCATGAGCCACTACTCAATAGCGAGTTAGTCCGTTTGGACGCCCTACGTAATTCCTGCCCGTCAGCGGGAGGTGGTTGTAGGTGGGCGCAGGTTTGACTGGACCCGATGTGGCAGTCAGCTCGATTGGGTCAGTTGAGCACCTCGTGTGCGAGTGTTGCATATCTTCATCAGAGTTTCCCCATTTGAGCATTTGGATAGAGGCATGGTAGCTGTAGAGTGTTTCCAGCTTCTCCTTTCAGTTTTACTGCATCGGTTATCTGTTGCCTCTAGTAGTCTTGGTGGGCAGATCGTCGGGCCTAGTGGCGATACCCACTGAGAACTCCCTTCTTGCGTAGTTCTCACGCCCGTTGGGGGTTTTCCCCCTTTTGTCCTTTCTCCTCTTTGTTTTGCAGAGTCTTGGCGGGTGTTGCCGTTCTGTGGTTGCTGTGCGTGGTGAGGGAGTAGCGAGCTAGATCCAGACCCATCTTTGGAGAGTAGCGGTACCCCCTTTGGAGGAGATCTTCAGTATAGTCGGTAGATTGGTATTTATTTCCTCTTTTGAGAGACTGATATAGTGAGGATATGATGTATTGAGAGCTTGTACACTGATGTTTTATTTGAGATATCTCCCTGTTGAGCTATGAGTTTTGTACTCGAGGTTAATGTATGATTATCATTTTTGGGAGATGGACCTTGTTGTTTTATCTTCAGTTGTACAGTGGTTGATTTTATTCTACAGCAGTTTTATCTTTTAGCTCTGATATCTGTTAGCTGTAGCTCTTTTTGCAGGTAGGACGCTTCGCCTATGCGGGTTTGGCATAGGTGGCGGATCTGTTGGCGAGCCCGGGTCGCAGTTCCGACCCCGGGGCGTGACAGATTAGGTGCTCTCGAGCAGTAAAATAATTACAACTCTATACCTCACTACAAAGTTCTCTCAACAGGAACTCTCAAAAGTAATAAGGGTACATCTACTCTCTGGACGACGACTGGTGGGGAACTATGTTGTTTATAGTTTTTATTTCTAGCAGTTTACTTTCAGCTCTGATACCACTCTAATCTGTCACGCCCCGGGGTCGAAACTGCGACCCGGCTCGCCAACAGATCCGCCACCTATGCCAAACCCGCATAGGCGAAGCGTCCTACCTGCAAGAAAAGTACTACGGCTAAACAGATATCAGAGCTATAAATAAAAATCTGCTGTATAACTAAATCAATCGCTGTACAACTGGAAATAATACAACAATGTCCGTCTCCCAAAAATGATAAACATACAATAACTAATCTACTGAAGCTCTCCTCTGAAGGGGTACCGCTACACACCAACGACGGGTAGGGAACTAGCTCGCGACTCCCTCGCCTCGGTCAGAAGGATCAGCAACAGGAACAACAGGAACCGGAGTAGAAGTCCCTGGGGAAAGACACCACGACGGGTGTGAGAACTACATCCCACAGTAGTTCTCAGTGGGTGCCGCCAACAAGCCCGACGGTCTGCCCACTAAGTCTACTAGAGGCATAAAGTAACAATATAATACTGAAATAAAAGGGCTGGAAAAGTAACTCTACAGCTACTATGCCTCTATCTAGATGCTCAAGAAAAGGAACAGATGAAACATGATGCATCTACTAACACAGATAGTAAACTCACCAAATCTAAACTGACTGCCTCAAAGGGTCCAGTCAAACCTGCGCCCACCTACTGCCGCACATCCTCAACAGGACGGGTCTACCGTAGGGTGTCTGTGACTGCCGCTAACTGGGCCAGTCAGAGGGACGGCGTCGACAAGTCGCTATACCACAGTGCAGACCACTCCGGACGTGGCACTCGAGGGGAGCGACCCCAACGAGGACAAGGGTATCCGCGCACTCTGTCGAGCTCAAAATGGCTCATGCAGGCTATAGTCCAAACCTCGATCAAGAAGATCGACTAACAACACCAACGCTTACCCACAGGCAAGACCGACACCATATGGGTTCGGAAACCCGATAGGCAGATGCTTAGAACCCTATCAAACAAGAACAGACTCTAGGCTCCGCCTATCGGAGTTCCCGACCCCTTATAGTTCGGAAACACAATAATCACGGTACAACACGCAGAAGACACCGACAGGGCCCGAAAGTCCCGGGAGACCTACACCTACAACCCTATCAAACAAGAACAGGTTCCAGGCTCGGCCCCCCGTGGCTTCCGTCCCGACAAAGGAACGGCCCCTAGAACCCAGACCACTCGAATCCTTCGAGTGGGAAGATTTACAGGAAAAAGGTGACATTTGTTATTGAAAACCATTTTGATCTGGAAGAAATCCATATTTAATAATTTTAGTTCTTTTTAGAAAAACAGTTAGAAAACAAGTGTTTTACCCAAACCCCGAAGGGCTGATGCCTTTGTCCAATCAAACAAGAACAGACTCCAGCGGCCCTTCGATGCTTGGAAGAAAACATTGGTAGACTAAAATCATGTGTATGTCGAAAAGGGTTCTGGGTTCTAGGTCCGGCTAACACTAGTAAACTATTTCCACTAACACAGTGGCAACAACCCAAACAAGGGAAAACAATACCTCCCAGGACCACCGCTTACCCCCAACGGTCCCCGGTACAGACAAGCAATCCCCTACAGCTACCAGACTCCACTCTGCTCCCAAGCACGAGTGCAAACGCATCCCACACTAAAAAGAAGTCCCGACCGCTCGGCCCACTACCCGGGCGAGGATAACACTAAGTCCAGGAATGAAACATAAAGTGTGGATGTCTAAGCATAAATAACCCTAGCCCAAGTGAGGGTTTTCTACTGGTCTGGTTACACATGCAACATATGACAGGGGTGCTAGGTCAGGTTCCAAGAGAACAAATATTTAACAGGTGGTAGGAAGCAAAAGAGATCATACGATCATCAGATAATTACAAAGAATATTAACATTCATATTCTAGCATGCTACTAAGTCCAATCACTATCATGCATGTACCTACAGTAGCAGAATTAATGTACAGTCCATCAATCTTGGAGACAGGGCCACCCACCTGAAAACGCAACTGTCCAAGATTCCACAGCTGAAAGTACCCAGAATCCCAAATCTCCAACTCCAACGGGTCCAGCAATACCCGCAAACTCTCCTGGGTACAACACAAGGTTCACATTTACACTTAATTCCACAAATTAATCAAATAAACACACCCTGAAATTCTGCCTCAAAGATGCTAATTTTTCACCTGCAGAAAGTGCCCTGAAAATTCCAATAAAAATATCACTGCGATCCTCGCGAAGAGTAGATGCCGATAGAGCCTTGAATCGTCGAATTCCGGTGTCCGGATGAGGAGATAAAAATCTGCGAAGGCCTTGCTGTCCAAAAACTCCAACAGAAAAAAAGGGGTTCAGAAACTCCTCGGGATCCGTGTCAAAAACCCCAAACGAGATGAAGCGATCAATACGGAAATCGACGGCGTACCTCTCATGATTCCAACGCCACGAAAATCGTCCAAAAACACTGTCGGGGTAGCTCAGTAGACCTTTCAGACTGAAGTGCGACGGAAACGGGCCTCCAACTGAAAATCGTCGCACTGCGCTCCGATGCCGAAGTCGTCGACGCCACGGCTTCCAAAAAAATCCGGGCCTCTGCCAGAAGATGCACGACTCGAAGATCTACAACTTTCCTAAAGGGTGCAAGGGCTAGGGAGCTCTGGAAGGTGGAGAAAATGGCAGAGGAAAGGGGCTCGGGCTCAAGAATAAACCAACCAAACGAAACAATTGGAAAAATGCCATCCATGTCCCGGTTTTTAACTCGGTGCGCCTGGACCACGTACGCCACCCACTCGGAATCCGACACGTGGCGCTCCAAAGATGCGCTGGAGCCACGGGTCAGCGCGCCCACGCGCGCCCACGAGCGCCTGTCGGGCACGCATCCCTAGGCAACCACCCCACGTCTCGAAATCCGTGCTGGGTCATCCGGGCTCCGAAAAATCCAAGTAAATAGCCCGTTTCGATCGTTTTCGCGCGCTGAAGCCAAATCCGATGTCCGATTTGCCAAATTCCACTTCTAAAATTTCTCAAAAATTTCCGGAAAAGCAAACTTGATCCGTTTTTCATGCCGGGTCCAAATCTTGGGTCCAAAATGCGCGCAAACACCTCTAACACTCATCCTGGTTCTCCAGAAGTCACAGATCCAACAGTAATCCAAATGTGGGAATTTCCGGGTCCTCACATTTGTCCCAGTGGTTCTCATTAATTGTCATATTAAATTTTAGGGGAGTTCCAGTAATCCCAGTGAGCTTGTCAAAAATGAGGTAAGCAACAACCGCCCACCTTGAACAGCTCAGATCACACCCAGATAGTCTCCTGGCTGTCCACAGTCCCCAAAAACTGCTGTCTGCCGAAAACGATGCCCTACAGCAACACACATTGCACAGGGTGTAACTATAGTATTCATAAAAATACATCTTTTGCTATTTTTCAAATGGCATGAAAAGAGAGGAGTTTTTCACCTCTGTATAGTGCTCAGAAAAATCCAGAAAAATTATGGTTACGTTCCTTGCGACGAGTAGATCGAAATCGACTCTTTAAACGCCTCGATCTGATGCTCCTACGCCAAGATAAAAATCGGAGAAGTCGATGCTGTCCAGAAATTTCCACAGCAAAAAGGGGGGTCAAAGAGGCCTCGGGAATCATGCCAAAAGTACGAAATGGATCGAAGTGATCAACACGAAAATCGAAGCCTTACCTCTTAGGAACGCGCTGCCGCAAAAATCGTCCAAAAATTCCTCCTGGTTAGCCCACAGGGAATTTTCGACTGAACTGCGACGGGAAATGGGCCGAAAAAGAAAACTGTCGCAGTGCGCCGCGTCGCAGCTAACTCACTATCAGTATCTTCAAAAATTCTAAAATCTGGAAGAGAGAGAGAGGAGAGAGAGAGGAATAATTTTCCTAAAGGGCCTAACCTCTGATTCTCTCTCTACGGCACAGAAATCGAGGTGGGAAAATGAGAGGGAGGGGGATTCCTATTTATAATGGGCCTGGGAATCTCCCACACGAGATCCGGGCAGAACAGGAAACAGCGAAAAGAGCCAACCAAAACGCACCACGCGTCCACAAAACAGGAAACAGCCTGTGCAAGGGCCACTCAGAAGCCGCCACGTGTCCACGTGGTGCACAGGCCCGGTCCCCGCGCCGGGTCTTCCGGAAGATGTTGGCCAATCGGAGCGCCGCCACGTGAACCTTCTACAAGCCGGCCGGCAAATGGGGAAGCGCCACGTGGCAACACGGATCTTCGGTGCTCCCGGTGCACGGCAAGCCCATGGACCCCGCACCAGCGCCCCCTGCCCGCGCCTGCCCGTGCTGCCCGCGCCGCGCGCCGCTGCGCTCTGCCGCGCTCCGCCGCTGCGCCGCCGCTGTGCCGCCGCCTGCCGCCGCCCGCCGGTCGCCGCCGCCCGCCGGAACAGTAATTCCGGCAGCCGGAGTTACTGTTCCGATGAACAGTGTTTTGGCACCAAAAAATAAAGTAAATATACCGTTTTGATCGTTTTCGCGCGCTGAGTCCAAATCCGCTGTCCATTTCGCCAAATTCTCATCCGAAATTTTGCCGAAAGCTCCCGAAAAAGCCCATTTGCTCCGATTTTCGCGTCGAGTCTATATTAAATATCCAATTTCGATTCTACAAGCTCTGTTTCACCGAATAAGCTTCCTACAGTCACTGTTTAATGTTGCACAGTTCTTGCGGAAGTCCGGATCATCACAAAAACTATTCTGGCTTTAATATACTTAGCTTTCTTAAGCTATTAAGTCTAGCCATCGTTTAGATTTAGAAATTTAATCATATTATACCTTATATATAGTTTTATTTCAAATTTTGGAAGTCTCACAAATTTTGGAGCTTTATATTATTTTACATATAGTTAAGTAGTTTTTTTATTTGAACTTTGATTTATATTAGAATACTTTTATTTCAAGTTTGTATTTTTATAGTTAATTTTGACTACTTTCATTTAAATTATTTTGCATATGCAAACGAAAAATGCTATACTAAATGACATAATTTAAATCAGAAGTTGCAAATTTTATAGTACTTAACTATTGTGAGGCTCCATAGGTAATTTTTCATTTTAAGTTAAGAAAGATTGATAGTAAGTTATATACAATATAATTTATAGATTTATAGTTATAATTTTAAAAGTAATGCTATATGTACATTCAAAAATAGATTTATATTTTACATTTTATTCATTCATTCAAGAATGAAAGCTTCATCATCCATCATTTCGAAATGATGGATAAAATTTACTCTATTATTGAATAAGTAAGGTGTAAAATATACATCCATTAGGGATGTGTACATCTAGCATTTTTCTAATCTCTGAATATTAATAATTAAAAAATAATAATTTTAAATTTTAAAGGCTACTGTTGAAATTATCGTGAAAAAATTAACATTGATTTAAAAGACAACTAGTTGAGTGCTCTCCGTATATTTTTTCCTTTCCTTTTGTTTTTGTGGTTTTTTTTTGAGTCCCCAAACAATTTTATATTTTCCGTTTTTTATTATTTATTTTCCTTCCCGCTGTCGACGCATTTTCACCATTTCCCCTTCAGTCGATTTCTCTCTCCCCTCCGCTTCTCTCTCCTCGGAAATAACACACGTAAGCTCTCTCTCTCCTTGAAGGGTTTCGCTCCGGCTAGGGTTACGGCGGCGGCCCGCCGCTCCTCGGCGGAGATGCTCTTAGCCGTGCGGATTTGGTTGTTCCGGTTTTTAGGGTTTTTGGGTCCCCTTTCTCTCCCATCGCACTTTGCGAAGAGGTCTTGGATTAGGGTTTAGTTTCTTAGTTTGTCTCTGATCCTCGCCTCCTCGGTGAATCGATTGTTTTTTGGTAGTGGCGAAGAACCTAGGGTTTGGATGTCGCTGAGTCAACCGGTGAAATTTAGGGTTTTTTTTGCAGGTTTTCGGGTATGGTGGTGGTTGTGTTTGGTTTGGGCATGTGATTTTTGTGGGCGTTTCTTGTAGTTTCTATTTATGTTCTTGTTGAAATTGGAAATCTATGACTTTTTACCCCCTCTATTATTTGATCAGGTTATTTCTATCTGATTGTCTCATAAAAACTGGACTTTTTAACCTTATTGAACTAGTAGGTTTTATGGCTAATAGTTGATGTATTTCTGAGATAGTTTTTTATGGAGTTTTAGGTTCCTCTGGTGGCGAAGAGACGACTACTTGGATACCCACTTGGACGCCTCAGAGGAGCTCACCTGCTTGATTAGGCCAAAAGGAATTTGTATAAGTTGCCTTCTAATTTCAAGTGGGTAAGTATTCCTTGTAGTAGTTGATTGTAACTTATCTCTAGTTGCTGGTCATTTCTGAACATGAACATCGACTTGTGTACATGTTGTATGAAAACATGCTTTTGAGTAGCAGCATTACTCTTATCTTGTCCATGAAGATGTGTAGGTGTTCTTACTTCTGAGCAATGAAAACATACTAATTTCAGTAGGTACTATGAGTTCTCCTATAATTTTTAAGTATTATTACATTAAATAAATGAAATATCTTTTCAGAATATGTATTAATGTTGTTGCCTAGTCTCTTGATTAACACCTAGGCAATAGGAGGATTTATTGCCTTACGTCTGTTTAGCTATTTGATAATCATATTCTTATTTGCTTATAGAATTTTTTGTCAGTGAAGTGTATATGACAATCCATCAGTGCTTAAGGGGATAGTCTATATTGACTGTTGCAATATTACCTGCTTGGGTAGATGTAGAATGCTGTTCTAATGCCATGTTTCAAAGATTGTGGAAGAAAGCCCTTCATGAAATATTTAATAGTTATTATGCTGTTGGGCTTTCTTTGGACTCTTCGTGTCTTATGATGAATCACTTGAATGTCACATCCTTTATGGGCTATTCATTATTATTTTCAAAAGTATAGTATAAACAGTATCTCAAATTCTTTTGGTTGTCTGTTTGGCAGATTTCAAATTGCGATCTTGTATTGTGGAGGCTATTGAGCTCTGGTATCTCAGGTGAGAAAACTGATCAAATATGTTATGTATGATGCAGTTGAATTTGTTGGGATAAGCATCAACCATTATATTCATATACGTTTACTCCTGTCTATTCTCATCTTGCACTGTTCATGCAATACATACCTTTTTACTTGTAAACCAGTCAATAGAGGATTAGAGGTTAATATTATAAAGTTATCGACCACCAAAAGGATTTTCAGTAGATGCTTTTGGATATGTTTCCATTACTTTCTATATATTCCTTTCACATTGTCGCTTCTCTCTTTTCATACCATCATTCTCTTGCCTTAGTCAATTTAGTTCTTCGTGTTGTTTCTAGGGCCCTTGTGAGAGTTACTTCTTTATTGTGTTTTTATGTATTCTAACAAATTCACTCCAAATGTTAAAAGAAGTTCAACATCTTGTGGTTTATTTGGTTAGGCTTTTCTTTTGATGTACTTTCTTATAGATCATAACTTTTAATTCTTGTGTTTAGTATATTTATATAGTGGCATTCCTATGTATCGAAGTAGTTCTACTTTTTGTGTTAACTTTTATGTATTTGTTACAGTTGAAGGGTTTTGATGCTTTTTGTGTTAATACTTCTTTCATTTGGATGTAGTTGGTTAGTTGAAAATATTGCTTGGAGACCCTAAGTAATTACAAAACTGGAAAATACCTAGCTTTATGGTTGTTGTTTGCCCTGCGAAAATCTATAAAAACATAGCTATTAGAATAGCTGTGTCTTTTTTTTGGGGGGGTTTTGGCATGTAGAAATTTTTGCTGCTTAGTTTTTCTTGTGCAAAATAATCATAAATTTGTTTTTTAGAACTTCTTTGTCCTAATTGAGGTTGTAAACTTTAAATGTATTTAGTCAACTACTTGTTATTGTTAACCAATGAAGCTTAAAAGGAAAAGACTCTTCTTTGTTTTGTAGCTGTGTTTGGTGTTTACTTTTCCATCTGTTAAGGGTGTTCTATACATACATGAAGCATGATTGTCAAGTCATGTCAAGAAATGGCAAATTTTTCCTCTTGAAAGGAAAATTTTGCAATCTTTTAATAAGAATAATGCTTCACATCTACAAGGATACATGTACAGTAATTAGTATGGTAAATGTGAGTATATGGATGATGCCAAATAGCTCTGTTTGAAAACTTTTGTATGTATTAGAATGTTTTGTTTGTTCACTTTCTCTGAGTTAAATTATCCTTAATAGTCTTGAGGATTGGGTATTTTCTCAGTTAAAATGTTGCAGCTTATTATTTTGTTTGGGCAGAATATTTCTGCGCATTTTATGGATTAGGCATTTAGCCTGCTCTACCAATAAACTAGTGCTGTCTTGGTTAAGCATTTCTTGGTTTTCATTTGTAAATTAATCACTTCTTGGATTTCATTTGTAAATTGTTCTCTAATAGTCTACAACCTGTTGCTTTCATATTTTTTACACCATTCTATTCCTTCCTGGTCTTTTGTATAAATACTCTTATTTGTATGTTTTCCAAGCCATGTGCGTCTGACTATCCCTCAGATTTTGCTTTAAGTTTCATGTTATGGCACCTCCTATGGAACTATTTGCGTTTTGGTTGTTTGTTCCTGTGCCTATAAGAGATAGTGACATCATATAATTTGACTTCATTTTTATTTGTCTTTTGGTTTTGGCTTTATTTGCAAGGTGATGAGCAAAATTTGTCATGAATTTCTAGCATTTTGGGGCTAAATACTCCCTAAATTTTGTCCAGTTCTGTAGGTTTAGTTTGTTTTTAGATGTAGGTTGGACCGTTGGAGGTATCCTTGGCTTTCCAACTTTAAGAAGGCTCTATTCTTTTATCAGCTTTGTTGTCCAATGTAAAATCATTTTGAAAAAAAGGAGTACGGACTACAGTGAAGTGACATTACTAATATGATTCATGTAGTTGATGCTTTTGGATGAGAGGATGATTGAGTGATAATAAAGGGAATATGAGAATCCTTTTCTTCACTTATGGTCTTCATAAGGTAAACTTTGGACAGGGAATCATCTAGATGTATTAACCCCACATAATAGTTAGCTTGGCAATATTTTTCTACTTAACACAGTGTTTTCTTTTTTTTTTTTTCTTTTTTTTTTTTTTTTTCTTTTTTTTTTGTTTCTGTGATAGAGCTTTTTTTGAGGTTTTCCCCCCCTCCAATTTGAGCAACTATTGATATGATTCATGAATAGTGCTTGCTCCCAACTTCTTAACCATTAGATGCCTAGGGTTTAGTCGGGGTAGGTGGAATGGTAGTAGATCTAAGGGTTAAAAAGTTGGAAGCATGCACTATACTTGAGCAAGGCTCATATTACTTGGTTTGTGCAATTTTGTTTGTAGAATGTTTCTTTGGTGATTCTTTATGTTAGTGATGCTTGTCATGCTGCCTGGTAAGAATGTAGTGTTTGATTACCCCCCCCCCCCCCCCCTTTAATTTGTGATCTGTATAATGGCAATGTATTCCACACATATGTTGGTAGTCTTTCATTTCGCATGCTCGAAGGCTAAAGTTTGTCATCATGTCCTGTGCACCTACGAGGCTGAATTTGGTTGTCTAGTTAATTTCTTGGTTTCCTTTTATGCTCAACAGTTTAAACAAGGTTTCTTTTTGTCAATATCATGAAATTACAGTAATTGACTATGCGGTATAAGTATTAGATCATTTCAACTCAAAACTTAAATTTTATGGCTATCATTATAGGTTGGAAAAAGTAATTACTTTGGTTTGACAGTGGTGAGTGAATCTTAATCTTACTGCATGTATTTGCCACAAAGCCAAGTCATGATGTTTGAATTACCATGCTTTGCACACACTTGCAGGTTATCTATTATTTGTATTACTGGATATAATTGTGGAGTTATACTGTTTTCTTCCACTCCCGGTTTTCCAAAGAGGTTATAATTACATGCCATCAGTTTGGAGGAGGAATCTCTCTTGCATGTTTTTTTTATTCAAGGGCATGAAAAGAAAGCGCAATTCTCTTCAGTTTACATATTTTACATGAAGTCTTTTGCACCCATTCTACTTACATTGCATCATAATGGAGTGCAACAAGGAAGAAGCTATCAGAGCAAAGGACCTTGCCGAAAGAAAGATGCAAGAAAAAGATTTTATTGGCGCAAAAAAGGTAGTTCTCAAGGCTCAACGGCTCTACCCAGAACTCGAGAACCTTTCTCAGATGCTGACTGTTTGCGAAGTGCACTGCTCGGCTGCCATTAAGCTTAATGGGGAGATCGACTGGTATGGAATCCTTCAAGTAGAGGCAACAACTGATGACTCGTCAATCAAGAAGCAATATCGCAAGCTTGCCCTTTTACTTCATCCTGATAAGAACAAGTTTGAAGGCGCAGAAGCTGCTTTCAAGCTTATTGGAGAAGCTCATATGACACTTTCTGACAAAGGGAAACGCTCCCTTTATGATATGAAAAGAGGCATTACTATTAGAACTGCTCCACCTTGGCAGAGTTCTCAGCATGCGAAGAGAGCTACTTCTGTTAGAAACAATGCTAACAACGTGAACTTTAATGGCTTAAATCAGCAGCAGCAGCAGCAGCAGCAAAATTCGGCTTTTGCTGCATCACAAACATTTTGGACAATTTGCCCAATATGCGGCATGAGGTATCAGTACTATCGCAGTATCTTAAACAAGGCTCTACGCTGCCAAAATTGCTTGAAGCCTTTTATTGCATATGATTTAAATGCACAAGCTGTACCTTCTCAGAATAGTTCTGGAATTTCCAGGCAGCACTTTGCAGGTCAGCAAACTAATAATGTTAAAAATCAGCTGGGACAATTCGGCAATTCGACTTCAAGTAGAGGGTTCCAAGGAACCATGTCAGATGGTTCAAAAAATAGGGGAGGAGATCGGAAGGAAGAAGCTGAAGGTGCGACTGGTGATGAGGTGAAGTTTGAGAAAGTGAATCTCATGAAAACAAACAAGAGAGAGAGGGAAACTAAACCTTCAACAGTAAGTTCTTCTAGAGCTTCAATGATGAATATGAACCAGAGGAGAGGCAGAAAAGTAGATGTTGAATCTAGTGATTCAGATAGCAGTAGCGATAGTGTGGACACGATTATTGATTTAGATAGCCCTTCAGTGCAAAATGCTAGTCAGTTCCCACGAAGATCAACTAGGCAGAAGCAAAATGTCACATATAAGGAAAATGCAAGTGACGATGACGATGATGAAGATGATGAGGATAATAATGATGATGGCATTTTTATGAACCCTCCAGGTAATAAAAGGTTAAAGAAAAATTCAGGTGCAAATGGATTTGATGTAGGAATTAGAGGGACCAATCCTACTAATGGCAAAATGGGTGAGAAACAGAAAGAAACTATCCCTGAGAAATCATCGAACGGGGTAGGGGAAGTGAACAAAGATACTGATGCCGAATCAAAATCTGGTGAGACTTTTGATCCGATTTCATTTTCCTACCCCGATCCGGAATTCTTTGACTTTGACAAATACAGGGATCAGAGTTTATTTGAAGTTGACCAGATTTGGGCACTATATGATGATCTCGACGGTATGCCTAGATTTTATGCTCGAATTAGGCACATTTATGAAAATCAAGATTTTAAGCTGCGCTTCACTTGGTTAGAGCACGATCCCTTAAATGCAGCTGAAATGGTATGGTCTCGTGGGTTACTGCCTGTTGCTTGTGGGAACTTCAGGCTAGGGAAAACAGAAGTAAGTCAAGACCCTCTCATGTTCTCCCATATTATTTCTTGGGAAAAAGGTAAAAAGAGGAACACTTATGATATTTATCCGAAAGAAGGTGAAGTTTGGGCTGTTTACAAGGGCTGGGATTTTGAGTGGAGCTCAGACCCTGACAACCACAGGACATATGAGTATGAAATTGTCGAAGTCCTTTCGAATTTCGTGGTGGGAAGCTGTATCAATGCCATTCCTCTAGTTAAGGTAAAAGGTTTCGTGAGTCTGTTCATGCGAGCAAAAGACAAAGCACCGTACTATATACTATCCAGTGAAATACTTAGTTTTTCACACAGAGTCCCTTCTCATAGGATGAGCGGAGCTGAACGTGATGGTGTCCCGCAAGGTTCTTTTGAACTAGATCCTGCATCTCTTCCTATTAACATGGAAAATGCTTTTCCATCTGTTCCTCTTGAATGTGGTATGATGAAAACTGGAAAAATGGATGATGAATTAAATGGAATTTCTCCTGAATGTTCAACTAATGATGCAAGAGTTGGACCTGCTGTGGTTAATGAGACTGAGAGGGTGAGTAAGAAGGATTGTGATAATTCTCGATCAGCATCTACATCCCATTACTCGGAGGAATATCCTATGCCCGAGTTCTGCAACTTTGATGATGGGAAATTGATCAGCAGGTTCAAACTGGGGCAGGTTTGGGCACTGTACAGAATTGGTAAGTTCCCTAAGTGCTTTGGATGGATACATAAAGTTAATCTGCAAGATTGCTTAGTTGAATTAAAATGGCTTGAGGTTTGTCCTCAGCGTGAGGAGGAAAAACGATGGAACTGCGAGGGTCTGCCAATTGGGTGCGGAACATTTAAAGTAACCAATGAGTGTCAGACTTTTGTGAGCACAGAGGCCTTTTCTCATTTAGTAAATGCTAGACTAAATGGTAGGAAAAACCAATTTGAAATTTTTCCTTCCATCGGTGAGATTTGGGCCTTGTACAAGAATTGGAGGCCCAGTTGGACCCTCTTCGACTTTAAAAACTGTGAGTTTGATGTGGTCGAGATTTGCGAGTGCACTGGAGCTGGAATGAAGGTCTCATTACTGACCAGGGTGGATGGGTACAGAACTGTATTTATGCCTGACAAAAAGAGTAGAGTAATGGAGATACCTGAGGATGAGTATATAAGATTCTCTCATCAAATTCTCGCATTCCAGCTGATGGATCAAAGAGGTGGTGTGCTTCGAGGCTATTGGGAGCTCAATCCTGCCTGTCTACCGGAGGCCATGTTCAAAATTCCTGGGTGAAAGTTAGGGAATCTTTGTAGCCAGTAAGTGTGGTCCAAATGGGAATCATTTCATAGTTTCGTTGTATTTTTGTTTTTTTTTCCTTTTTTGTTGACCTTTTAATCAATGTTTACTATCACCGACTCAGGTTCTATGTAAATGGCCGACAAGACTGCATCTTATTCTTGCTTTAGAAATATCAGATCATGATGCAGATTAGTTAGTCGACAAATTCTCAAGTTGGGAGCGGATGTCTTCTGCCAATGAGGCTAACTTACTAAATTGATCTATATTCCTGCAGAGGCATCCACTGTAGTATTAGCTGTACTATTAGTTGATTTGTTTTACTTTTGCTTTGCAATTCCTTATCTCAAACACCTGACATATTTCAGTAGGAAGTTGAGCAAGATGGAATGCAGGTCCCTTCGGAACAAGGTACACAGCTTTGCTTTGCTTCACTATATATCTGATCCTCGAAAACTTTCACTTTCTTTTAACTCTTGGGGTGTGTTTGGTTTGATGTAAAAGTAGGCTCAAAATAAATTTTCGGCCCGAAAATGGTTTGTTGATCGTTTGGTTCAGCGTAAAAGAATTTTCACGAAAAGCACTTCTACGTATTTTGAAGAAAATTCCCATTTTCGTTTTCCGCGAGTGGCGGAAAATGAAATCGAAGATACGCAGTCCATGAGGCATTGAAGTGGCCTCGTGGACTGTGAGAGGGAGGTCCACGGTGGACCTCTCTCGTTATATATATAATTTTATTTATAAATATATATTAATTTATTATTTATATAATATTTTATTTTTTATAGAGATTATTATATATTCTATTATTTATAAATATATAATTATTAATTATACTCTTACATAAATAACTATTATATATTATATTACATATTTATACTAGTTTTACTTTTGGTGTTTGTTTGATGTATGATTATCGCCTGTAAGCTCTATTTATACTTCAATTTGTGTCAGTCTGTGACTGTTCCTTTCTGATGCACTTTGCTTTTTTCCAGGTTCAATTTCATGTGTCCTGCAACTTTTGATGAAATCCAAATTTTGATTTACGACTTGTTAGTTCTTCTTGTTTTGTTTTGCTTCATGCTCCTCTTAGGGGTTTTGTTTCACTCGTGTAGGGAATTGAATTGCCTAGTTGCAAATATAGATATGGTTTCTTTCTGTTTTGAAATTTGAACCAGAAAAATTTTGAATTTCGTATATAAATATCTTTTGTTCTTAAATAAAGGGAGAATCTGAAGATTAAGATTTAGATTTAGATTATGTCTCGCTCTGCTGGAGCTTTTGTAGGAGTATTGTTTTCGTGCGGTTGTATAAAGATCTAGAATGTTTTCCATCGAAGTTTCCTTTTATTTCTCTGGACTGCAGGTAGGTCTAAGGTTTTGGCCCAATCTTTTTGATTTTGCAATTCAGTTTCTGGACTTGACATTCAAGTGAAAAGGTTCTGCCTTTTTTTGCAATGATTTATAAATTGGGTTAAATTGTTCGCGACCCAGTTTATAAAGCAGTTCTCAGTTCGATTCAACCCTCAGTTTGAAGATCGAGTGTAATTTAACCTTTTATTTTTATTTTTATTATTATTATTATTATTATTTCTTTCACTGTCATTGTGTGGGGGTTTTCTGTACACTATTTAGATTTTGAAATCTTTGTACGGCACAACCCAACAGCTAGGGGTGTGTGTAATCTGCAGTGGCAGGCCCACATCATACAGCCCGAAACAAGCTGGGGGTTGGTCTGGCCCAGCCCGGCCTCAAATCCGGGTCGTGCCGAGTCCAGCAGGATTTCATGGATCCTCTATTCTATTAACATTTTAAATTATGTTGCACAGTTGAGTTGAGTAGAGTGGTTGCACTAAAATTGAAATGTTGGACTATTTAATGTTTGTGTTGCACAAGATATTGCACTAGTTGTTTCCACCTATCTGGAAATTGAAATTAGGAATGTTGATAGCGACTTTTACGTATCTCTGGACGAAGTTCATACTTCTAACTATCCGCCCATACTCGGTAGTACGCAAAATGATTGTGCTACCTTCTTGATATGTTTTATTTTCACATATTTTGGGCACAAGGATATTTTGGCCATATTACTCTTAGTACTTATCGGATCTACATTTTATAGAAGGGTCTAGATTTGCAAAATTGTGAAAAAAAAAGAAAATTTTATAAGCTTTATTGTGTAAATTTTTCATTTTGTAGGTTTGATCTGAAAATTTTGAAATATGATCAAAATATTTTTTGCCATAGAAAGTGTATGTTGAACGACAATGTTTTTTTTTTTTTTTGTCGGGATGTGAAACATGAAAAAAAAGAAAGAAAAAAAGAGTACAAAATATATGATAGTGTGACGTGATAAATTTGAATAGAAAGTCAGCCATAAAATAGAGTATATTTTTCTAGTGACTTCGTGAAATCTCTGATTTTAAATAAGTCAAACACAAAAAAACAAAAAAAAAAAAAACTTTATGAAATTTTTATTCTATCTATCCAGACTGTCTCTCTTTACTTCTCTCTTTTCCCTTTTGAATTTTTGCAAAGTACAACTAACAGATATAATTACATATATTTTTTTTCTCTAAAATAATACTCTCATCTAATACAAAAATAAAAGAGTAAAATATAATGTGCAAAAATAAAATTGTGTAATTGCCTTTCAAATAGTGCAACACAAATATAAAATTACGTAATACTACTGCAAATTTGTATAAAACGTACAACACAAATACTATACATTTTTAAAGTTTGATATTTAAAACATTTGAAATTTTTATTAAAAAAAAAAAAAAAATATTGCACCTTTGCTTGAATGTTGCACCATTAGCCAGAGATCCTGATACACAATTTCAATGTATATTAAACAGTTTGAAAGTGGTGTTGCACAATTTTAGAATTTAAAATCTTAACAAAATTTAGCATTAAATAGATGTTATCTTTTCTTGAAAAGTACAACTGACATATTATAATTGTATATAGTTTTTTTTTTAAAACAAAAATTCTTGTCTAATACAAAAAATTAAAAAATAAATATAATAAGTAAAGATGAATAGTGCAATAGAGTTTAAATTGTGCTACATATTTTCAAATCTTACAATATTCTATCAAATAGTTCAACAAATTTTTAAATATTGCAGTATTTTATTTTTTATAATAAAAAATTTAAATTCTCATCAAATGTCTAGTATAGTTTCAAACGGTGCAATATAATTTAATATTTAAAATTTTTACTAAAAAACGATCAAAATGTTACCTTTCACCAAATGTTGCACTATTACAAAGTATGCTACATAATTCAGTGCATGTTTTGAAAATGGTGTTGCACAATTTTAAAATTTAAAATTTCAACAAAATCTAGCATAAATAGATGTTATCTTTACTGAAAAATACAACTAACAATTTGTAATTACATACATTTTTTCTCGAGAATTTTCACCTAGCACAAAAATAATAATAAACGAAGAAGAATAGTACAATACGTTCTAAAATTGTGCAACATACTCTCGTATTTTGCAATATTCTATCAAATAATATAATATTTTTTAAAATATTGTAGCATTTTTATTTTCTATATAAATTGTGCAACTATCATATAAATTAGTTAAGAAATCCGTGCGATGCAACCGATAGACATTATTATGATTTGTATGATTTATTACTAAAGGCGATTTATGTATTTCATTAATTCATTCTATATTTATTGTAGCAATTTGAACTTCTACAATAGCAGGATTCAGGTAAAAAATAGTTTGGAGGACTATCTCTATAGGAAAAGTGAAGTTTTAAGCTAATTTGAGTGTTTTCGGCGCGGACGTGGTGCGAAAACGGAGTTGAAGAATATTGGATTTTGACCAATTGCGCAAAGAATAGTCAAGAGGTGGCTATGGATAAGTCCAAATAGGGCTACGAGGGTTTCCAAATAATTAGAAGAGAGTTGGATCTCTGTGGAACAAATGGAATTTTTTGGACAAAGGAAATGGGGCCACAAAGAGCTCAGGGATTGGACCTTCGCATGAAGGACCGGACCTTGGCCTGTGAAGACCGGACCCTGAGGAGAAGTCTGGACCAACCCTGCGAACCCCGAGAATTTTGGGGTTTGGGGCCGATCCGTGGATGGCGGATTGGTCCGTCAGCGCGAATAGTTCGAGGTGAGGGTTCAGGGACCGCTCTATGATTACAGACTGGTCCGTTAGTTCTCGGACTGACATTTAGGGACCAGTCCATGGGACACCAACCAGTCCGTCGGTGGTGCATTGGCTTTCGCTAAATTGGCAAAGCACGACTAAGAAACCTCGAACATATTCTAAAATATGATAAATATGAGTTAGGCCAAGTTTGGTTCGAAGCAAATCACATTCGGATAGAAGTTGAGTCGAAAACGGACGAACAGCTCAGTCTGGAGCTTTAGACAAGTTTTGGACTGCCGGAATGACATGCGGGCGCCCAAAGCACAGTAGCGGGCGTAAGCGCTGACACTTTGTTCGTACTTTTAGACTTTTAACTCGAGAGCGCGGGGGCTTTCGGATGCCCGGGGTGTCCAGCAAGCACTCGAAACTACAGTAGCGGGCGAAGGTGAGGGCGCCCTGGACCGCCCAGAGGAACAGTAGCTCCGATGTTTCGGATGCCTGGATAAGGTTGCGGGC
Organism: Tillandsia leiboldiana; assembly: GCA_029204045.2. NCBI lineage: Eukaryota > Viridiplantae > Streptophyta > Magnoliopsida > Poales > Bromeliaceae > Tillandsia > Tillandsia leiboldiana. Next base: position 48,266,908 of record CM055066.1, on the reverse strand, counting down.
ACCCGAAACGCACGGCGACAGGCATGGGTTTGAGGGAAATAGAGAATTTTTGTAGGGGCGTTTGGGTCATTTCACACCCTCTGTTGTAGCCATCCACTACCTGACAAAAGCCCTCTCTCTCACTCTCTCTCCCCCTCATCTCCTTCATTCTTCCTATCTCTCTTTCTCTCTGTGTGCTTTCTAGAGAAGAAGAAGAAGAAGCTGAGGAAAGGGGAAAGAAAAGAGTGCAGTTGGGAAACCCATTGGCTGGGGGTTTTGATCTCCAAAATATCTAGAAAAAAAAAAGAGAGGACCTTGAAGAAGACTTTAGGAGAAGAAAGGAACTCTTTCCCCATCTCTTTTGCTTGGGAGCTCAAGAAAGAGATATGAAAAAATCTAGAGTTTTGGGGTTTCCATAGTTTTTGGATTTAATAGAGATATAGAGATATTACGATCTCTTATGGGTTTCTATCTCATTATTAGATATTTCTTGGAGATTCAAGTGATCAAGCCCATCATTCTTGCAAAAAAGTATCCAAGGTGGGGGATTTCACAAAAAAGGATGAACTCATCTATTTTTCCTTTACTTTCTATGATTTTAGAAGTATTGTTATAAGAGTAGAACCCTAGAAATCATTGTAGCGGGTTAAATTAGGGTTTAGCCGTAAGTTAGATAAAAGAGTAATTTTAAGGTTTTAGCTTTGCATGAAAGTAAATAATAAACCTAGTTGAAGGTTGTTTTTGCATGAACATGGACTTAGGAGAAAACCTAGGTCAAGTTGTGATATGTGTGGCATGGAACCTAGAAGAAAATCTAGATTAAATTGAGTGGTATTTAACTTAGGAAAAATCTAAGGTGAAAATGTAGAGTTTCAACATAGAGTCATTGAACTTTAAGGTTAGAGAGACACGGTTGGTGTTTTGGTGTTCTTGTGGCATCTTGTAATCCTAGAGTAAAGCACTTAGGGTGAATGTGCAAATTGAGTAAACAAGAGAACTCTAGCCTAGATTGGTGTCATTGGGGCATCCTAACTATCCTAGACTTAATAATCTAGGGTAAAAGAGAAAAGTAAAGCAAGTAAAGCTTCCGGAAGAGAGAGAAAAGTGCTAGCGGGAGGGTGCATACATCGACTCTCGGAGAAGTGAGCGAGCAAGACTCGGCTTTCTAAGTGAATGCGTGCCAAGGTGCTTTACACTTATTCGAGATAAGTGGGAGAGTGAGCGAGCAAAACTCGGCTCTCCATGAAAAGATGGCTCAAAAGGGGCCCAAGCAACCGCCAAGTAGAGAGGGAGCGCGAATGAGACGACTCTCTACAAGGTACAATTATGAAATCTAAATCATAATATGATTAGAGTGATCGAATGCGGTCGGGTTAGATGTAACATTTGGATGGTGGCATAGTGGCAGGGATATGATTTAGTAGTCTAGTATGGCATGGCGTAGTAGTAGTATGGCCTTGAGTATGGACTAGTAGTGTATTAATTTTCATATCAGTATGTTAGTGTAGTATTTATATCTTTCTTATTATCTTGCTACTAATGCTTTCATTGGATCAAGAGGTGTAGAGCATGTTTCTCGGTGGATGAACCCATTGGGAACTGTTCGTAGTTCTCACACCCCGTGGTTTATGTCTTTTTGCAGATTTAGGTGCCGCCGGTGAGGCACGTGACAGGGGCAAGAGCCCAGTAGCATAGAGACCTAGGGGGTCCAGTGGTATTTTATCCATTTTTGTACTTTAGAGTGAACATTGTATTTTGGTAAGGATAAACAAAAGAAAATTATAAATAATTATTATATGACAAATGTTCATTCTAGTATTTCATTTCAGTTTTATTCAGTTATATGAATGTTTAAAATTGAATGTTCAGTTTAGTAGTAGTTTCACTCTGATATACATGTTTTCTCATTACGCACTTGCCGTTTGAGATGATGGTCGTTCCTTTCGGGTACAGAGAGGTCATGCTCGATTGGCGGGTCTGTTAGCGTATCCGAACCGACCAAATTGGCGGTCTCGGGGTGTGACACCGTCTGCACGTGAAATTCCCAGTGAGGGGTATTTTGATCATTTTCTTAGGGTGGGGCTTCTTTTTAAAGGGTGCCCTTCTCCCTTTCCTTTCCCTGTAGTCAACATAAAGTTTAAGTGAACCATCCTTCTTCTTCACGAACAACACTGACGCTCCCCAAGGTGATACGTACACTGGGTTTAACAAATCCCTTACTCATCAGATCCTAAATCTGCGCCTTAAACTCTCTTAGCTCAGCCGGTACCATTCTATTGGGTGCCTTCGAGATGGACACGATTCCTAGAACCACGTCAATTGCAAACACGATCTTTCTGTCCGGCGGCATCATTGTCAACTCTAGAGAAAACACATACGAGAACTCACGGACTCTAGGGATATACTTGAAGTTCCGGTGCCGTCGTAGGCACCTCTACCATAGTCACCAAAAAGGCTATGCATCCATGGCTCATCAACTATCAAGCCCTCGCTCTACATACTTGCCTTAGATTTTTTTTCCCAAGTTAAATATCACACACTCTTTGACTTAGATTTTCTTAAATCCAATGCCACACAATTCAACCTAGGTTTTCTCCTAACTTTCATATCACACAAAGTTTGACCTAACTTTCTCCTAAGTTCCATATCACACATAGTTTGACCTAAGTTTTTTCTAAGTCTATTTTCATGCAAAAGTAACCTACAACTTGGTTTTCTTGTTCACATATATGCAAGGCTAAACCTTGAAATCCACCTTTACCACATAGGGTTAAAACCCTAAATCTCAAACATGTACACATGCACTAAATGCATTTACTCTTACATTATGCTTCTAAATCATAGAAAAGCAAAGGAAAAAGAGATGAGTTCACCCATTCCGGTAAAATCCCCCACCTTTGTGTCCTCTTGCAAGAACTTGGGTTTGATCCACTATTAACCTCCAAAAAATTTTCTAAAAACGGGATAAGAACTCATAAGAGATCATTTTATCTCTTTTAAATCCATAAAAACTCAAAAATACTTAAACCCTAGAAACTTACCTCTTATTCTTGCTCCAAACACGTGAAGAAGAGGGCCCTTTCTAGCTCCAAGAATCTTCCTTGAAAGCCTTCTTCAAGTCTCTTACCCTCCAAGAGATCAATCCCTTCACTCCTTCAAACTAGGGTTTCCTAGCTCTCCCAAGCTTCTAGAAAGAGAAAGAGAAGAGAGAATTGAGACGGGAGGGTGGAAATAGGGTTTGCTGTGAGAGATGGTGTGTTTTAAGTTGCGTTAACCCCACTTAAACCCCCACACTAACCATGGTTCACCAACTCTGCACGTGCTGTCAAGGGCTTGGGGTACCGATACTCGGGTTGAGATATCGGTACGCGGGCTAGGGTTGTCACGCCCCGGGGGTTTTATTTTAGCGGAAACGATACACCAAAGTAAGCGTAAGGTGCGTACAAATTTTTTTGTTTAAAAACCTCCTTCCCCGGCGCGTGCCCAGACCCGCAACATATACAGATTTACTCGAAAATCGGGCAGAGTCTCCTCTGTATATGCACGGCGTCGCGGCTGTTACAATAGTCGAACACAAGCAATCATTTTCCATTTAATCACAACAGTTCGGAGTCTATCTGTACATGAAGACTAAACAATGCCATGGCCAGTCAAGTTGAAAGGATAAACTCACCGTTTTGAAAACAGGCCCACCCGGCCTTAGGTTTTGAAAACAAATTGGAAAAACGGCATAAATCCACAGGGTTTGGAAAATGGGCCCACACGATCCTAGAGTTTTGAAAACGGTTTTCAAAGTCCTTTTCCTCTTGTTTCCAGTTGGTTTGTTTAGAAAATGGCCAAGCGGGAAAGATAAAGGAAACAATAGTGCATAACTGAAACGAAAGTAATCAACATCCACACGACCCCACAAGGGTATCGAGAACCACACGGTAACCTACAATACCAAATGAAATGCAGAGAAAGTAAAGAAAACAGCATACTAGGGCTCCCACAGCCCGACTGCTTCCACCTCGGCCTCACCGTCGCCTACCTCTACCCCCTGGAGGTACCTGTCACAGAGTGGGTAGTCAGCGACACTATCATAATAACAATACTAAAGCAGTAAAGTAATACCAAGCCACAAAAGTAAGACTAGCCGGAGCAACCACTCTACTCGTAACGGTAACTCGCAACCACCTGTACCACCTGCGACACCTGTAACCCCGGTAACACCTGTAACACCTGACCTCGTCGGGCACCAATCCCGGCGGGTCGCACACCTGACCTCGTCGGGCACCAATCCCGGCGGGTCGCACACCTGACCTCGTCGGGCACCAATCCCGACAGGTCGCACCGCTCACACCTTGGTGCCTCAAACCCCACACCTACGGGGGCCCCACTACATCCCCTCGTGGGTAACACGGGTCGAAGACCGCCTTTCCGGAAAAGAGCACCCTTTGCGGTGGCCAGACCGCGGGTGCGCGTGTCGCAACTCGAGCATAAGTAACCAAGACACGGGGTAATATAGTACATCATAGAAACCGTCAACGTTAGTACCGATTAACAATAAAAATCCCTTTCGGAATACTAACACTATACTCAGCCTCGACCGTAAACCCACCTTGTTGTCGCGTTCCTGACCGATGCTAGGTTCTCCCGCGTCTCGGGTGCCCGCCCGGACCTACAAGAACCTGTCATACAGGAGTCAGAAATTTAAGACTCTGTAAGATTAACAACTGGAACACCCGGCGCCCCCCACCTTGCGCACAATTCGTACACGTACACGCCCGGCCCCGCGCGGCTGGGCGGCGTACTACATGCGTGCGGCGCCGTCCGCACGCGGCGTCACCCACATGCGGCGCCGCCCGCACGCGGCGCCGCCCGCATGCGGTGCCGCCCGCATGCGGTGCCGCCCGCACCCGCATGCGGAGCCGCCCGCATGCGGTGCCGCCCGCACCCGCATGCGGAGCCGCCCGCATGCGGCGCCGCCCGCATGCGGTGCCGCCTGCGTGCGGTGCCGCCCGCATGCGGCGCTGTCCGCATGCGGGGGCATACGGCGCCGCCCGCATGCGGCGCCGCCCGCATGCGGTGCCGCCCGCACGCGGCGCCGCCCGCATGCGGTGCCGCCCGCACCCGCATGCGGAGCCGCCCGCATGCGGCGGCGCCCGCATGCGGCACCGCCCGCATGCGGTGCCGCCCGCACCCGCATGCGGAGCCGCCCGCATGCGGCGGCGCCCGCATTCGCATGCGGTGCCGCCCGCATGCGGCGCCCGCGTCCGCATGCGGTGCCGCCCGCATGCGGCGCCGCCCGCATGCGGCGCCACCCGCATGCGGTGCCGCGCCGCCCGCATGCGGCGCTGCCCGCATGCGGGGGCATGCGGCGCCGCCCGCATGCGGCGCCACCCGCATGCGGTGCCGCCCGCATGCGGCGCCACCCGCATGCGGCGCCGCCCGCATGCGGATGCACGCGGCGCCGCCCTCATGCGGCGCCGCCCGCATGCGTGGCTCCGTGCGTGCCGGCTCCGGTGATGGCGCCGACTCCCCTCCTCCCTTTTTCCTAAGAGAACCAAGAAAAGCCCAAATCAAGAACCCTAACCTATGCTCACCTTGGTTTCGTCGGCTAGGGTTGATCTAGGGGATGATCGTCCTGTTCTTGCGTGAAGGGTATGCCGGCGATCTTCCCTCTCCTCACCCGCTCCGCCTTGCTTCTCCACTCGACCGGTTGGGAAACAGTAAGGTTCGGTTGGGAAACTGAAAGGTTGGGGAAGTGGGTTCTCGTTGCCCTTGGGGTTTCGTACGCAGAGGAGTTGAGGGGAGTTGTGGGGAGTGGTGGGAAGTTGGGGGAAGTTGTGGGGAGTTGTGGGAAGTTGGGGGAAGTTGTGGGGAGTTGTGGGGTCGTGGGAAGTTGCACGACCATGAAGAGGCGGGAGCGGTTAAGATGGCGGGAGCGGTTAAGTTGGCGGGAGCGGTTAAGTTGGGGAATGGGAATGAACCCAATTCAAGTCAAAAGCGGGTAACAAGTCGGGTGCGAACCAAGGTCCGGTCTGCCTGAAAAACCGCATTGCCCACCTGAACCGCTAGCCACCTTCCGGAATTTATTCCGGGAGATTCCGGCGTCGGAATTCAAAACCGATTGCGCCGCCGTTCTCCGTTTCGCGAACTTTATTAACTAAAAATACCCGCGAGCCCCGACGGTCTGTCCGGAAACAAGGAATTATTCGATCACCCTCCAGCCCCCCGAAACGAATTGCGAAATAAACGAAATCAAAAGTAGACCCAAAAACATTTTAAGCCAGCGGCTACTACACCACTCACCTCTTAAAACGAGTTTCGTCCTCGAAACTCAATCCTGGTTCGCGGTAAAGAGATAGGGGTAGCCCTCCCTCATCTTCGATTCTAGTTCCCACGTCGCTTCCCGCTCCTCATGGTTGTTCCAGTGCACCTTCACATAGGGGATGTTTCGGTTTCGAAGCGTCTTGCTTTCTCTTGCTAGTATTCGCACAGGGGTTTACTCGAAGCTTAGGTCCTCCTTTAGTTCGAGTGTCGAGACGTCCAGAACATGCGACGGGTCGGGGAGGTATTTCTTGAGCATCGAAACGTGGAACACGTCATGAATCCGGTTGAGGTTCGGTGGTAGGGCAAGGCGGTAAGCCACTGGGCCAATCCGCTCCAGGATCTCGAATGGCCCCACGAACCGCGGGCTCAGCTTGCCTTTTAACCCGAATCGCTTGATTCCCCTGGACGGCGAGACCCGCAAAAACACGTGTTCTCCCACCTGGAACTCTAAGTCGCGGCGTCTTCGATCCGCGTAGCTCTTTTGTCGACTCTGGGCGGTTAGTAAGCGCTGTCTGATGAGGCGCACCTTCTCTTCTGTTTCTTCCACCAAGTCGGGTCCCAAGAACTTCCGTTCTCCCAAGTCGTCCCAACAGATCGGGGATCGGCAGCGTCTCCCGTATAAGGCTTCGTAGGGTGCCATCAGGATGCTGGCCTGGTGGCTATTGTTGTAAGCGAATTCTACAAGTGGTAGGTAACGCTCCCAACCGACTCCCCAATCGAGTACACAGGCCCGAAGCAGGTCCTCTAGCGTCTGTATCACTCGCTCCGACTGCCCGTCTGTCTGAGGGTGGAAGGCTGTGCTGAAGTGCAATTTAGTCCCCAAGGCTTGTTGCAGACTCTGCCAAAACTTTGAGAGAAAACGCGTGTCTCTGTCTGATGTGATCGATGCCGGTACCCCATGCAGTCTTACAATCTCGCTGAGGTAGACTTGAGCCAACCGCTCTCTGGTCCAGGTTGTGTGAATCGGCAGGAAGTGCGCTGACTTAGTTAGCCGGTCTACCACAACCCATATTGTGTCGTGTCCTTGTGGTGAACGTGGGAACCCGGTGACAAAGTCCATGGTGATATGATCCCACTTCCACTCCGGTACCGGTAAGGGTTGTGACCTTCCCGCCGGTCATTGATGTTCCGCCTTTATCTGTTGACACACTAGGCAATGAGCTACAAATCGAGTTACATCCCTCTTCATCTTGGGCCACCAGAAGGTCTGCTTGAGGTCCCTGTACATCTTTGTGCCTCCTGGATGTGCTGCATAAGGGGCGCTGTGTGCCTCAGACAGAATTTCCTTCTTCAATTCCGGGGTATCCGGCACGTAAATCCGCCCGCGGATCCGTAGAGTGCCGTCGCCTTCCATTGAAAAGTCACCTTCCTGATCCGGTGAGATCTTGTCTCTTACGAGCTGTAAGTGCGAGTCTGCCTGCTGTCCCTCTCGAATCTTTTCTAGCAGTGTTGGCTTGACCACCAAAGTTAGAAGTTGCGCAACCGTGCCTGCTGGCACTACTTCCAACCCTAGTCGTGAAAATTCCGCTATCAAGTTGCTCTGCTCAGTTATTGCACCTACCGATCCTCCCTCCAATCGCCCCTTCCTGCTCAGAGCGTCCGCTACCACGTTTGCTTTCCCCGGGTGGTATTGGATCGTTAGGTCGTAATCCTTCCGTAATTCAAGACACCGCCTCTGATGTCGTCGTCGGGGGGTGGTGACATCTTGTCTGCTACAGTCGCGGTAGTGGCCACTTCCGCGAAGTTCCCCCTCCGGGGGTTTGAACAGACCAACAAACTAGGTAGGGTTCTCTCCTCAGAACCATTTGCAAGGGGTTCCTACCTGGCGTCCGACCCGCCTTCCCTCCCTGTGACTTGGCGTTCACAACTCCTAAGGCGGACTAGGGGAGTAACCCCACTCCTATCCTATATAAACCCCCCCGGCACAACCGCACAGTACGCGGAGAAAGAAAAGACAAAAACGGAAGATGGAAATCGATGCCTAACCAAAAAGCGGTAAAGGGAGAAAAAAAATATATATATACCTGTGATTTCCGGTTCTAGGTTTCTGCATCACTGCTCCCCGGGGCGGCTGGGGAGGTCCGTCCACAACCTCTGGGCCAGCTACGTTTGGCGTGGCGGGGTGGGGACTCGGTATCGGAAGAGTCCGTCAGGCGTGGGTCGTCGGGTCTCGGTGCCGGGGGTCTGGTGACGCCCGGCCTCCGGGGACACTCGTAACGTGTGTGGCCCGGCCTGCCACACCGGAAGCAATGTTCGTCCCGCCAAGGGCAATCCATCATTGGATGCGCACCGTCACAAATGACGCATGGCGTTGGTGGTGCAGGTCCCTCCCTCATCGCCTGCCCGGGTTTCGGCCCGTTCCTCCGGCGCTTGGTCGCCCTGCCGCACTGGTAGGGGCCCCCTGTCGGGCCGGGGTAGGGGTGTGCCCGCCGTGTACGCTCTAGCTCCGCGCGCACGGCCAAGTTGACCGCTCCCTGAAAGGTGGAAACGCCAGTCGGTGGTATCCCACGGGGGTTAACACCACCGGTGCCGTGCTGGGCGTGGTCGACACCCTCAAGCTCCTGGGTCAGTATACCCACGTGCTCCGCGAGATTTAGCAGTTGCCCAGCCACGTCGCGCAGCTGGTTGCGTAGTAAGCGGTTCGCCTCTGCCGCAAGGTCCATGTCCGGCAGCAGTTACCCACCCAAAATCGGGCTTCTATCTGTGCACACCAAGGAAACACATTAGTCCCAGCATACCCAGGAAAACCGTGCGTAAATAAATCACACAAATTTCCCTCCCCCCACGTTCACTCGCGTCCTACACCTTTACGTCCCACACATTTCATTTATTCGTAGTTAAGTGTGATATCTCGGTGGATGTTGGGCCGTCACTGTTGTGATTAAAGCAAAGTCTCTGATACCATCTTAATCTGTCACGCCCCGGGGGTTTTATTTTAGCGGAAACGATACACCAAAGTAAGCGTAAAGTGCGTACAAATTTTTTTTATTTAAAAACCTCCTTCCCCGGCGCGTGCCCAGACCCGCCACATATACAGATTTACTCGAAAATCGGGCAGAGTCTCCTCTGTATATGCACGGCGTCGCGGCTGTTACAATAGTCGAACACAAGCAATCATTTTCCATTTAATCACAACAGTTCGGAGTCTATCTGTACATGAAGACTAAACAATGCCATGGCCAGTCAAGTTGAAAGGATAAACTCACCATTTTGAAAACAGACCCACCCGGCCTTAGGTTTTGAAAACAAATTGGAAAAACGGCATAAATCCACAGGGTTTGGAAAATGGGCCCACACGACCCTAGAGTTTTGAAAACGGTTTTCAAAGTCCTTTTCCTCTTGTTTCCAGTTGGTTTGTTTAGAAAACGGCCAAGCGGGAAAGATAAAGGAAACAATAGTGCATAACTGAAACGAAAGTAATCAACATCCACACGACCCCACAAGGGTATCGAGAACCACACAGTAACCTACAATACCAAATGAAATGCAGAGAAAGTAAAGAAAACAGCATACTAGGGCTCCCACAGCCCGACTGCTTCCACCTCGGCCTCACCGTCGCCTACCTCTACCCCCTGGAGGTACCTGTCACAGAGTGGGTAGTCAGCGACACTATCATAATAACAATACTAAAGCAGTAAAGTAATACCAAGCCACAAAAGTAAGACTAGCCGGAGCAACCACTCTACTCGTAACGGTAACTCGCAACCACCTGTACCACCTGTGACACCTGTAACCCCGGTAACACCTGTAACACCTGACCTCTTCGGGCACCAATCCCGGCGGGTCGCACACCTGACCTCGTCGGGCACCAATCCCGGCGGGTCGCACACCTGACCTCGTCGGGCACCAATCCCGACAGGTCGCACCGCTCACACCTTGGTGCCTCAAACCCCACACCTACGGGGGCCCCACTACATCCCCTCGTGGGTAACACGGGTCGAAGACCGCCTTTCCGGAAAAGAGCACCCTTTGCGGTGGCCAGACCGCGGGTGCGCGTGTCGCAACTCGAGCATAAGTAACCAAGACACGGGGTAATATAGTACATCATAGAAACCGTCAGCGTTAGTACCGATTAACAATAAAAATCCCTTTCGGAATACTAACACTATACTCAGCCTCGACCGTAAACCCACCTTGTTGTCGCGCTCCTGACCGATGCTAGGTTCTCCCGCGTCTCGGGTGCCCGCCCGGACCTACAAGAACCTGTCATACAGGAGTCAGAAATTTAAGACTCTGTAAGATTAACAACTGGAACACCCGGCGCCCCCCACCTTGCGCACAATTCGTACACGTACGCGCCCGGCCCCGCGCGGCTGGGAGGCGTACTACCTGCGTGCGGCGCCGTCCGCACGCGGCGTCACCCACATGCGGCGCTTCCCACATGCGGCGCTGCCCGCATGCGGCGCCACCCGCATGCGGCGCCGCCCGCACGCGGCGCCGCCCGCATGCGGTGCCGCCCGCACCCGCATGCGGCGCCGCCCGCATGCGGTGCCGCCCGCACCCGCATGCGGAGCCGCCCGCATGCGGCGCCGCCCGCATGCGGTGCCGCCCGCGTGCGGTGCCGCCCGCATGTGGCGCTGTCCGCATGCGGGGGCATGCGGCGCCGCCCGCATGCGGCGCCGCCCGCATGCGGTGCCGCCCGCATGCGGTGCCGCCCGCACCCGCATGCGGAGCCGCCCGCATGCGGCGGCGTCCGCATGCGGCACCGCCCGCATGCGGTGCCGCCCGCACCCGCATGCGCAGCCGCCCGCATGCGGCGGCGCCCGCATCCGCATGCGGTGCCGCCCGCATGCGGCGCCCGCGTCCGCATGCGGCGCCGCCCGCATGCGGCGCCGCCCGCATGCGGCGCCGCCCGCATGCGGATGCACGCGGCGCCGCCCTCATGCGGCGCCGCCCGCATGCGTGGCTCCGTGCGTGCCGGCTCCGGTGATGGCGCCGACTCCCCTCCTCCCTTTTTCCTAAGAGAACCAAGAAAAGCCCAAATCAAGAACCCTAACCTATGCTCACCTTGGTTTCGTCGGCTAGGGTTGATCTAGGGGATGATCGTCCTGTTCTTGCGTGAAGGGTATGCCGGCGATCTTCCCTCTCCTCACCCGCTCCGCCTTGCTTCTCCACTCGACCGGTTGGGAAACAGTAAGGTTCGGTTGGGAAACTGAAAGGTTGGGGAAGTGGGTTCTCGTTGCCCTTGGGGTTTCGTACGCAGGGGAGTTGAGGGGAGTTGTGGGGAGTGGTGGGAAGTTGGGGGAAGTTGTGGGGAGTTGTGGGAAGTTGGGGGAAGTTGTGGGGAGTTGTGGGGTCGTGGGAAGTTGCACGACCGTGAAGAGGCGGGAGCGGTTAAGATGGCGGGAGCGGTTAAGTTGGCGGGAGCGGTTAAGTTGGGGAATGGGAATGAACCCAATTCAAGTCAAAAGCGGGTAACAAGTCGGGTGCGAACCAGGGTCCGGTCTGCCTGAAAAACCGCGTTGCCCACCTGAACCGCTAGCCACCTTCCGGAATTTATTCCGGGAGATTCCGGCGTCGGAATTCAAAACCGATTGCGCCGCCGTTCTCCGTTTCGCGAGCTTTATTAACTAAAAATACCCGCGAGCCCCGACGGTCTGTCCGGAAACAAGGAATTATTCGATCACCCTCCAGCCCCCCGAAACGAATTGCGAAATAAACGAAATCAAAAGTAGACGCAAAAACATTTTAAACCAGCGGCTAGTACAAGGGTACCGGTACGCGGACTTTGGTTCCGGTACATCTCCCCTGATTTCTCAAAAACCTGAGAGCTGGATTTTTCTAGTTTTCTATAGGGTTCCGGTACATGCCATGGGGTACCGGTACGCCATGCTATAGCCTGCTGTTTTGTAGATTTCAATTTCCCAAGCTCGCTTCCCAACTCAACTTTGGTCCGAATGGATTTTACTTCGAACCAAACTTACTTCAGCTCGTCTTACCCATATTTTAGATATGTTTAGGGTCTCTTATTCGTTGGTGAAAGATGGAGTACTGCAGGGTAGGCGCGCAAGTGTTTGGGCCGGGCTGACATGGCCCAGCTGGTTGCGGTGTTGCATAGTGCGGGCTTCAACAACGGCATGGGCTCCAAGCAGTGCGGGCTTCGAGCAGCGGGTCAGGCACGCGAGCAGCAGGAAACAGGCGCCCGTATGGAGAAGAGACTCTGCAGGAGCTTAGTTTGAAGTGGCACGCGCGGTGCTAGGCAATGGGCGATCTCCTGCGTCCGTGTGTGCGGTGAGGGCTCCGCTTGGCGACGCGCAGTTGGCAGAGATGGCGGCCGGGTTACGGGCGCCCGAAACTAAGGGAAAAGGTTGAAACCCTTGATCCCTCTCTCTCTCTCTCTCTCTCTCTCTCTCTCTCTCTCTCTCTCTCTCTCTCTTTACCTTGGGCGGCTACAGTGCGTACGGACAGGGGAGGGGAGGTGTGGTTGCGGCTGTGGGAAATGTGAAAGGGATTAGGGTTACGTTAGGGTTATATTAAGGCTTACTTAACCCTAACCCCCTCTTCTTTTACAAAATTATGGTTTCGTCCCCGCAATTCAAACTTTTGAATTTAAACTTTCAAACTCACACATTTAAACTTTCGAATTCACGAAATGCATGCCAGTAGCTGAATTGCCCAATAACGACCGATTTTACAGATTTCAACATTTAAACGCCGCGACTTACACTGTAATCGCCGAAAATTCTCTTGTATTACATTGGATCACTATGTAAATGATATCGAAAAATCATGAAATTTATTTTGTAGATACTTCAAATATTCTAAATCAAGTCTAACGGAGCTAATCGTCCATTCGGAAGTCCCAATATCGAAAACGACTTGGGAGCACGAAAGGACTCCGTATTTCTAAAAACACACAAGTCCTACTTACTATATATATATATATATATAATTAGGCTACTATACTATCATAGTATTAAGCACTAATACTATTGACTTTTTAACTCTTGATGAAGGAATGTTCGGTTAGGATTATAGTGGTCCCTAGAATTTAGTGGGTTGTTGGTGAAATAGTATAAACCATAAAGGGCCACTATAATCCTAACCGCGCATTCATTCATCCAAGGGTTAAAAAGTCAATAATATTTGTGCTTAATACTATTAATAGCATAGTAGCCGAACATATATATATATATATATATATATATATATATATATATATATATATATATATATATATATATATATATATATATATATATATATAGAGAGAGAGAGAGAGAGAGAGAGAGAGAGAGAGAGAGAAAGAGAGTGTGTGTGTGTGTGTGTCAGGCTTCTATACTATCGATAGTACAAAGTATTTGGTGTTATCAAGTTTTCTACCCTTAGATCAACCCTTTTAATTATTTTCATCCGTTGAATTTTACTATTCCCCAACCACCCATTAAACCCAATGGGCCTACTATTATCTCAACCACACATCTTTTAATTCAACGATTAAAAACTTAATAGTACCAATAACTTGGTACTATCAATAGTATTCCAGCTTAACTACTAAGCTGGAATACTATTGATAGCACTAAGTCATTGGTGCTATTAAATTTTTAACCCTTGGATGAAGTGATGTGTGGTTAGGATAATAGTGGGCCCCTAAGATTTAGTGGGTGGTTGGGAGAATAGTATGATCTAAGGGATGAAAATAACCAAAGACGTAGATCTAACAGTGAAAAACTTGATAGCACCAAATGCTTGGTGCTATCGATAATAGCTGAACTTTATCAAGTAATTGGTGCTTGTAAGTTTTTTACCGTTAGATTTACCCTTTTGACTAATTTCATCTCTTAAATCATCCTATTTTACCAACTACTCACTTAATCCAAGAGGCCCACTATTATTCTTACAATACATTTTTTTCATCCAAAAGCTAAAAACCTACCAGTACCAATGGTTTAGTACTTTTAAAAGCATAAGAACTCAATTATATATATATACACACACACACTTAAATAATTAATTAATGCGTCTGCTATATTTGTTTATGCTAGAGCAACTAAATTAATATCCAATACTGTTTATTTAACATGATTTTAGAATCACATTTCATTATCTTCTAGTACAAAAATTTGAAATATAAAAGCATCTAAGAAACAAATTTTACAGTTTTCAACACCATCACTACATAAGGTTAAACTAGCAAATTCGATGTTTAATTTGAGAAGTCTGTTCATTAAATTGTGTATAGCAATTCAAAATAGTTGAATTTTGAGGGGGGGAAAAAAAAATCTTACAATTTACACCAAAATCACCACCTTTGATATGTAATCAGAGAATTCCATCATCTACTTTCATAGTTCTGTTTAATTTTAACAATTCGTTCATAGGCAATTCGATCATATATAAGATAATTTCTATAAAATCATGATATCAGGCTTCAGAAGCTTCAATTGCTTTAGATCATTTTTAACTGCACCAGTCATTAATTCACAAGTCTTATATAGTAATTTGATATAAATATGCAGAAAAGTGAATTATCTACTGATTTTTTGAAACTTCATTGTCAGGGATCTGCTATACAAATGTAGAAACCAATTTTACAAGAATCTACCTCTTACATGATATTAAAATCTCAAGTTTAAATAATAAAAAAATCTGACACATTTGAAGCGTCAAAGGTATATCCCCTAATATCTACAGCATGAAGAGATCAAGGTCAAACTGGTTGAAGCACATCTGGAATTTGTCCCCAGCCAAAACCTGCAATTTCCTATGCCACAAAAAACATCAGAATCTTGTTTGATGCTGCAAGCACTTTGTCACAAGGATGGATCTTTTACTAAGTTTTCGGTTTCAGTTAAGAGAGCGTGCTTGATTGGTTTCAATCCTTTCATGTACCAGTAACTGGCAAGATATCCTTCCAATCTTCTGACCTGAAAAACAATGGAAATGCTTGTAACTGGAGTTTCTTATTGCAATACTGCAGAAGATATAGAAGACCGGGCACACTCGAATTGCATTTTGGCAACATAATGAGGTTTCCAATAGCTACCAGCGTTCATCTTATCACGAATGTATTGATTACTTGTCCACAAAACAAAAAGAACTGAAGTATATTACTAGATTACCATCCATGAACAATGTTGCATGCGAAGGATATGGAGTGGACGATGTAGAACTCCATATAAAATTCCTTCTTGGTATCAACTATTAGTAAGGAATAAATGAAAACAAGATCCTTGAGTTTCACTAGCAGCTAGAATAAAGATATAGTCCACACTAGAATATACATTAGCAACTGTGTTTGTCAAATGTTGAATACTGGTGGATAGCTGAAAATTTTATTTAGCAAACAGTAGGTTTCTAAAAGTGCAGCACCTCATTTCAAATTTTACAGTTATCTGATTATCTCGACAACAAAAGATTTCTCAATGGTGAATGAAACAATTCAGTTCAGTAAAAGATTTGAAAAATTGAAGTTGACTAATAACAGAGAACAAATGCAATACAGCATCCTAAAGAATACAGCATCCTAAAGAATTTTAAAACTAAGTTCAAAAATTACAGGAACAACATTTCAATGAATCAGAATTCCTAATACAGGTCATCACAGGCAAATACTTGGGTACCTAGGCAGTCCTATCAAAACATTTAGCGTCCTCACGGACTAGCCATCTATTGCCTATTGCCTATTCCTACATGATCTTTACGCACTCACTGTGTTTCTCTTAGTATTTTGCTGTATATTACTCATTTGCATGTAAATAAATTCATATTCGCGAACTAATTCTAGCTGATCAAATATATCCAAAAGCGAAATATGCATGTGTGCGACTTCCTTCTTTAAGTAAGTTGTTTGCCTGTCAAATTGTCAGTTGATAATACATTAAAAAGATGGCTAAAAAAGGGGATGCAGGAGGCGTAAGGCAACGAAGAAGGGGAAGCGGCCAATCTGCAGCGATCCGAGGAACCGTAAGGAGAGGAAGCTCGAACCTCCAGTCTGCAAGGAGGATAAGAATACAAAAGGAGAAGGAGCTGAAGGAGTCGCTTGCTAGTTCCCCCGCTCCTGTGGGGGAATCAAAGGAGAAATTCCTCGCAAAAGGGTCTAAGAACATAAAGACAAAGGTGTCCTGGGCTGATCTGAAAGGTGATAGCTTAACCTCGTATTGTCCTGTTAATGGAGACTTTTCTCCGTCTAGTGCCAGTCCTTCAAGTGAGGGCATTCAGAAGCACTTGAAGCCCTCTGAGATCCGAGGTAAGGGAAGATCCAAGAGTACTACTACCCAGTGGAAAAAGGAGACCCTGGTAGGCTCCAAGATTCCATTGGAGCTTTCCTATAAAGAGGCTCTCCTTAGTAATTCCCACCTCACCAGACACCTTGCTACCCATCCCTTACGAAAGCACTTGAAGCCGCCTCTCCGGCACTCTTTCTCCAGCTTCCCTGCTGTAACTGGGAGGTGCTTCCGGTGTCTAGCGAGAGACTACCGTGTCCAAGATTGCAGAGAACCACTGCGGTGTTTCTCGTGCTTTAAGTTGGGGCATTCTGCTTTCTCCTGTCGGCTTCGTCGAGGGTCGACAGCGAAGAAGATGCATAGAGCGGTGGGATTCCGACCTCCCTCGATGAAGATCTTCATTCCTGTGATTGAAGGCTTCCTTTCTTGTCAGCAGTTGGGTCGGAACGCGGTGCTGGCTAGTATCATTAGCCCCGACAGCCTGGGAATTTGCCCTCAGGAAATGTTAGCTACAGATCTCGCCAATAAATATGGTGGTTTGTCTGACGATTTCCATGTGGCTCGAAGTCGTGAGAGGGACTTCATGATCTTTTTTCCCCAATGGGTTCGCCCGGAAGATCTTGTAAGAAGGGAGGTTATCAGGTTCCAGCATTGCCATGCTACGAATGGAGCCCTTACCGAAACGCAAGGCGCTCTCTGCTGAAGTACAAAGCCTAGATCCAGTTAGTAAATCTACCCTTTGAATGCTGGTCAGATTATAAGGTTGCGTCCATTGTCAACAGCTTCGGTAGATATCTCCGGGGGATAAGAACAGCATTAATATGCTCGACCTCATCGGCTTCCGATGCTAGGTCGCAGTGGATGACCCCACAGATGTTCCTGAAACACTGTCGCTAACCATGGGGGACATTATTATTTTCGTTATTGTTCGTTTGGAGAGAACAGCCCGCTTTGGGGGCGATGTTCGCGGTATCCCGTTCGCTGGGGGTGATCCGAAAGAGGGGGACGACCAGACGGATCCCCTAGGTAGACAAATTGCTAGAAGGGTTAAACTCCAAGAAGGAGACGCTTCTGGGATTAGCTCCACTGAAGGTAACATCGCTGGACTATAGAATTCTTGGAACTCTTCAGGGATGAGGGATAGATGGCGCAATAGTGCTACATGGATTCCGGTAAATCGGCGTTGGTCACGGCACTCCTGTGAGGCTCCGGCAGGGGCCTTGGCAAACACTGGAAGGGTCCTTCTCTCTTCTCCGCAGGTGGAGGCCGAATACCCAACGGTCCCGACTGCTTTAACCAGAGGACCTGGGTGTGTCGATCACAGAGTGGAGGAGACACATACCTTATGACCCGCTGTCATCGTTGGGAAGCATTCGCATGACAATTCCGGTAATTTTTTCAAATTCTACTTCCCCGGTGAGGCGTACGAAGAAGGACCTTAAGATGATAGGTTCGTACGAAAGAGAAGAAGCAAGTATACGAGGGAGCGTTCCTCGGCCTACAAGTAAAGGCACAGAGGGGTATCCGGAAGTCCAAGCGACGGTCGAAGAGGGCAAGTCGCGGGAGCGGAGCCTCGTATCGAGGAGTTCAAGGGAACATAGGACTGAAGAAGTATCTTGGGAGTTGGCGCGAGGATCTAGAAAGGATGATGTGGGTGTTTGGAATGGGGAAGCTTTTGGTGGTCATGTACTGGGGGAAGGAGACCTAGGTAAGAGGTTGGTGGGCCTCCTTTAGTGCTAAGTCAGCCCAGCAGGTTTTCACTTTGAGGATTTTAACAAGTTTCCCCTTGTTGGGCCATTAGACCGTATTTAGCAATGGGGGCCACCTCTGAGAATCTTTAAATTGGACCACTACTCACCTACGAGGATGTCTTTGGTGCTTGACAAGTTGGGTTCCGTAGTGGCACTTAGTGCTATGGCCCCATCCAGCAGTCTGGGTTTTTTTGAAGCGACGACTTGGGTGGAACACCCCCTTGATCCCTTCTCTCCGGAAGGAGGTAATACTACCCAAAGTTTCTTTTTTGTCTCAACTAAAAGGAGTGTAGAAGGATCCTGTCATTTTGGCAACGCTTCGCATACGGAGGTTTTGGCGCCTTCTAACGAACCTAGCGAGGAAGATGCCTTGAGTATCGGACCAACGGAGATTGGCTCGATCTCAAGTGTTACCCCCTTCAGAGAGAACGCTCCCCTGGCTAGTCGCCTGATCCACGATTCAACTAAAAAGGCAATAATACGTAAAATGCAGCTACGGGAGGGAAGAAACGTAGAGATGCCATCGAAACTGTGCACTACCAACAAGGGGCTAGTTAACGGAGCACCGTGCAAAGGTTGTCGGATCCCGACTCTTATCAAACTCAGGGATAAGAGTGCGAAGTGTGGGGTCCTCCTCAATGATGATGAAGTGCAGAATTTTATGGAATATCGGAGCACCACTACTTAGGTGGGCCGTGGATATGGGTTCTAGAATGGGAGGAGGTTTTTTAGTTTTTTATATGTTTCATGTTTATAGTTGGAATGTTAGGAGTCTGAATGACCTAGGTAAAAGATGTCTTGTGAAGTCGGTGGTTTCCAAGTTTAGAGAGTTGGTTTTGTGCCTTCAAGAATCCAAGGTGGATTCGGTCTCTCGTTCCTTTCTCCGATCCTTTGCTGGAACTTATTTCGATAAGTGCTAGTTCATCACATCGGAGAGAGCGTCGGGGGGGTATGATCTCTTGTTGGAACTCAAAAGTTTTTTCTTGCAATGAGGTACTAGTTCGTAAATTTTCTCTTACTCTCCGATTGAAACACCTCTAGCGGCATGTACTTCTATGTTACGAACGTTTATGGGCCTTCCTCGTGGGATGGTAAGGAGGAGTTCTGTATCGAGTTGGCGAAGTTAAAAAGATTTTGCGGCAGACTGTGGGTGATGTGTGGTGATTTCAACATAACAAAGAACCAGATGGGAGAAGAGGCAGAAGCTGGAGCGGGCGACATATGGCCATGTTCATTGATTTGGTAAATGAGTTAGAAATGATTGACTTGCCTATGGGTAATCAAAACTTCATGTGATCCAACATGCAGAATAGCCCTACCTTGGCTAAACTTGATCGTTTCCTAATCTCTATTGATTGGGATCAGGCCTTTCCTTTATCGAAAGTGGTGGCATTGCGGAGTGTGACGTCGGACCACTCATCGATTTTGCTCTCCACTTGCGAAAAAATGAATTTTCGTATGTTCAGGTTTGAAGAAGTCAAGTTATGACGAGAAGAGTTTTGTGACAGGATACCGATCTAGTGGAATGAGGCGCCAAGAAAAGTTCTAGTGTACTGACCTTAGTGGCCAAGCTTAGACACTATCGCAAGCGCATTAAAGAATGGTGTTCTTCAAGTTTTTATAGCATATCGAAATTGAAGAAGTCTTTAGTGGAGGAGATCCAACGACTGGACGTTTTGGAGGAACAACATAATCTTTCTCCCTAGGATTTTGAGAAGCGAATGCAACTTAAGATGCAACTAAAGGGTGTATTAGAAACGTTATGGAAAACCCGCACTCGGTTGCACTGGCTCAAGGAAGGTGACGGTATGCAAAAAAAATTCATTTAGTAGCTAATGGAAGAAAACGTGTGAACACCATTTTCGAGGTGACGGAGAATAGAAGGACTATCTTAAGGGAGGAAGAAAAAAGAACGTATTTTTTTAATAAATTCAAAGATTTGTTCGCCCCGAACCACCTTAATAGCTCGCCGTTTGGCGATTGGAGTTGTCTTTTTAAGGACAGACCTATAATCCAACCGGATAACCTTACTGTTCCATTCTCTTTGGATGAGGGTAGGAACGAAACCTTCCAATTAGGCAATAATAACGCCCCAGGTCCAAACGGTTTCAATTTGAGATTCTACCAAAAATTTTGGGAAGTGGTAAAAGAAGCTTTGCTAAACATTTTTCAGGACCCATTCGACGGTACACTGAACACTAGACCAATGGATTATTCTTTTATATGCCTTATACCTAAGGTAGAAGGGGCAAAATTGGCTAATGAGTTTAGACCGATTAGTTTTCTTAATGGTGTCCAAAAGATTATATCTAAAGTACTCGCTAACAGACTCGAAGGTGCCATGAAAGATATCATCTCCCCCACTCAGGCTGCGTTCCTTAAAGGGCGATCCATCCTGGATTCTTTTGTAACTGCAACCGAGATAGTTAGTTGGTGCTCAAAAACAAGGAAGGACTCTATTGGAATCAAAGCTAATTTTGAAAAGGCGTACGACAAAGTGAAATGGGATTTTCTGAAAAGGGTTATGATTTGGCTGGGGGCGAACGATAAGTGGTGCGATTGGATCGAACAGTACATCGCTAATACTAAAATAGTTGTACTTGTTAACGGAGTACCAACCAGATGGATTAAGACTAAAATGGGCCTACGGCAGGGCAACCCACTCTCCCCCTATCTCTTCCTTCTTGTAGCAGAAGGATTGGCGAGATTGATGGAGCAAGTGGTGAGAAATAGATTGTTGAGGAGGGTGGGTCCCAGTAAGGAGACTACGGTAGCTATTATCCAGTTCGCGGACGACACATTCTTTTTTTGTAAAGATAAGCGGAGGCAGGTGAGAAACCTTCTCTTTATCTAGCAACTCTTTGAGTAGGCATCAAGGCTGAAGATTAATAGGGCAAAGACTGAGCTTTTCCATCTGGGCAGGGACTCTTAAATGGGGGGAAGGCTTGCAGGGATTCTAGGATGTAAATTAGGCACTTTCCCAGTTCGATACCTGGGACTCCCCCTGTCAAACGGACGATTGCGCAAGGAGGATTGGTGGTCGGTCATTAATAAAATTGAGAGAAGAATTAAGGGCTGGCAAGCTAAACTCCTCTCACAAGGTGGAAGGTTAGTCCTGGTGAACTCAGTGCTGTCGAACCTGCCACTTTACTACCGCTCATTGTTTAAAGCACCCAAATAGGTGATACGACGCATTGAAGTGCTATGAAGGGCTTTCTTTTGGAAAAAAGGATTAACCGTAGTAGGACTCTGTCTTGTTTGATGGAAAGTTGTCTGTAGGAGCAGAAATGAAGGGAGTCTAGGAATCTTGAACATAGAGAATATGAATGTAGCCTTACTTGCTAAATGGTGGTGGAGGTACCTCACTGACAAAAACTATCTGTGGGGCCCTCTCATTGATGATTTATACTACCATCGGAGGAAGCCTTTAAGAGGCGTGTCCTTTAGACCCCGCTCTCAATGGTGGAAAATCATTTTTTCAACTAGGGATATCTTTAAGTGTGGAACGTCGTATGTGATTGGAGACGGACATAAAGTTAGATTCTGGCATGATATCTGGTGCGATCAAGCTCCACTTCGTACATTATACCCTCGTATCTTCAACCGTGTTGGGAGTCAAAACTGTTTAGTGAACGACTGTTGGGGAAAAAATCAGTGGAAGTGGCATTTGATTTTGGAAAATTTTGCACCCAGCTCCCAGCTTGACAGTGACCTAATTCTAAGGCTAAAAAAATCGATGTCTGAGATCTTCTTGTCCAATAGGAGGGACAAAATCAGAGGGAGATGGGCTCGGTCCGAAGTGTTTTCTGTCAAATCGCTCTATAAGTTCTTACAAAATGGTAGAGTAACTGATAGGAGCTATGTGCAGCTTTGGAAGATTAGGGCGCCCCCTGAAAGTCAAAATTTTTGTATGATTAGTTTTAAAAAGAAAAGTACTCACAACGGATAACCTGTTAAAGAGGGGATGGAATGGAGTGGAGAGTTGTGTGTTCCGTTAGGACGAGCCTGAGACTGTGGATCACCTTTTCATGGGGTGTCAAAACACCAGAGAGTTGCTGCAAGGTTTACTACCTAACATGTGTTTTCTGCTCAAATGCTCTTCGTCCAGCAGGCTCTGGGAAGTAAGCAGACTTAAAAGTGGAGCGACAGGTAGAAATGAATTAGCAACTATTCCCGCTACCTGGTAGGTTACTTGGCTAGAACGGAACAGAAGGATTTTTGATAACTTGAAAAGATCACCGAGAGGCTTGATGTCCGACATTCGATCTCTACGGAGTTCGTGGGAGCATTTCTGTTTGTAGTAAGGTTTTTTTTTTTTTTATCTTGAGGCCTAGCTGCCTAAGAATGTAGCCCAGTTCATCTACCTTATGAATGAAGCGGTAGCGTGATACCTTAATCTCAAAAAAAAAAAAATACATTAATTCATATCAAAAGAGGAAGGAGAAGTGGTTGTAAAGTGCTATTCAAGATCTACAACTATATAAATCCTTTTGACTACTACTAACCTTTAAGAGGATCTTTAGAGAGTTCAAGGTAAATAAAGTCTAAAGATCCTTATCAAGGTTTTTCTCACTACATTTATTACTTTCTTATCTTCTTTATGACTGTATGTATATCTCCAAACAATAATATTTTCTCATCCTGATAAATATATAAGATATAATACATACTAGATAAATTGAAATATTATTAAATTGTGAAAATACAAAAAAAAAGTATCGTTAAGGCATCATTTTGGTACTGTTGCTGCCTTTTTATTTTTAAAAACAAAAATTCAATATGGCTGGATGTGCTTGCAGATGAACTTACCTTCCTTTTGACGACGTTGGCTAGTTGACAACACACCACATCATATGTCAAAAGTCATCTTCTCCTAAAAACCCAGTGAAGTACAGTTACTGCTAAGTTTTTGTTTTATCCCAAACAAACCTCCTAGATGTATATAGGTTGCAAATGCTCCACCATCTGCCCACACACTCGATCACAGAGAACTGTAACAAAAAAATGATACCTCTACCAAACAAGGCCTTAGTTTGTAGTCATATAAGGCTCACAAACTCTATCTCTTTGTTCATGGTTTCAAACTTCAGCAGAGCATGCCTCTCAGAATATAATTTTTTTAATTTGAATTTCAAGCATTACTACAAAAACTCATAACATTTTCCAAAATTTCAGGAAGGCACATGGCCACTGAATTTAGATAGATCCACCCTTACCTAAATTAAATGAGAAATGGATTGGAAAATAATCATCGTAATGCTCATAATTGTTCCATTGATGATAAAATTTGTTTCAAGACTATCAAGAGTGCATCTAACATTAGGTAGTTGTGACATAAAGATACAGAGGAAGAGAGTCACTTGTTTTGTTTGTGTGTTTTCAAGTAACTAATGTGAATTCTCCCAATCATAGGAGGATTTGCATAAATCTTTCCATCACTATACCCACCTTTGGTAGGAACCTCGTGCACTTTTATGCCCTTTATGTTAACATATAGAGGTTCTTAAAAGAATGCATGTGCCCTTAGAAGGATAAGATTTTCATGCATAACAAGCAAATTCAACTCTTATCACATGGACATGACATCTTCTACCTCCAAATGTCTCATTCATCAAATTCTAAATATACTACATTAACAAATTTTGATAAATAGCTTTCTAATAGCAAGTTACCCTTAAGCTCTATAACTCTATTTGATTTGGATGGAAAGCAATGTTGGAGGAGAGAAATGGTTTAGCAATTTGGAGGCATTGGAGGTCGCAAAAGAATTTTTCGAGTCAAATTACCCCACAAGGTTCGGATAACCAAATTCCATCAAAGAGGTTGGGTTTGGACAAAATTAAGTTAAAAAAATTTGTTTCGATCCATTTGACTGAGGAATCTAAGCATGTCAAAAATTCCTTTTTATCCAATTGGCTGAGGAATATAAGCAAGTGAAATAACCTTGCCAGGATGTAATTATCGAATCCCACCTGAGAGGTTGGACTTGAAAATGATTAAATTCAGAAAACCCTTCTATTCTACCTACTCCAATCCGACTTGTCGACACACCCAACGCCTTTGAGTCACTAAACCCTTCCTCTTCCCTAACATTGCTCTCTTATCTTATCCCATTCAATCCAATCCTAGGTGCCAACCAGACCTTATAAGCATACATCTGAAGGTTTTGTAAGTAGCCAAGTTTACTCCACCATATACTCTTTATACTACATAGTCAAAAATCACTGCATGAAATGAAGTACTTCTAACCAGTCTATGGCACTTATTACCAGTCCATTTGCCAAAAAGTTATCAACCTAGATCAACCTTCCATGAAAATTACTGTAGGAGACACTTTATCGATGGATAAGTCTTACAATTCATGACCTGCATCTTATGATCCAAACCAAGGATGCTAAATGATCCAGATTCAATCCTCGGATCTGGATCCAGTAGGATATGGTTAAGAAGTTGCTTGGATCAAAATTGCCAGCGCAAATTGTTTTGTACATCTTAAATCAAGGGAACTATTTACATAATCAAATTTTCTATATTCTAGTAACAAAAAAATAAGCACCTAGCAGAAAAAGGAACATCCAAGAAATGTTGAGAATCTCAGGTCTATGTTATATCTATATTCTGACAGTCATTAGCTACATGTCGTCCTATTATTCTCTTCTTCTTGGGAACTTTGAGTACTATAGCAGTTTTCTCGTTTCAATCAAGGATAAGAAAATTTACTTATAAGATTTAATTATGAGATGAGAGATAAAAGCTTTTGGAGATTATAGTTGGAAGGAACATTACTCCATTAGTTTTTCAAGTGCACTTTTACCTGCCCACATGTTCCCTCATATATTTTCTGGATATGACTGTGGTAACAATATACAACACTTGATCTCATATTTATCTGCAAATCTGCAATGGTTTCTCATATTATTTAATGAGGTCACATAGTCAAGCTCTTAAAATTCTTGTACATTTAATGCTATAAAGAACCCTGGTAAAAAAAATCCCTTGATTAGCGATGATTAATTGTCTAATCCAAGTTGAAACCTAACCTAATTGATTTACGAACCAATCTTGACAGCAAAGAGTATAACAACTTCCACAAGCAAGATAAGAAAATTCTAACAACGTATGGGACTTTTATCTCACATTTCCACCGAAGAAAGTTTGTCGTTGGCTATGCAAGTAAATTGACTAATACTTGGTACAGGTAATATGGCTATCTTTTTCTGCATAATTTCAACTATATATAACAAAACAAGTCACAGTTGGAGAAGCAAACCATCTTAACAATGAAAGGATCCTCCGAAGGACATAATGGTTCTGTTAAGATAGTAAGAAAGCCGTTTCTATTTCCATAGACAATGTCAGTGAAATGTCGATCTCCGACCTGGCAAGACAATCCTTCATCAACAATAGTAGAAATAGCAATGAGAGCTAGTAATCACCTTAGGTATTTATTCTTACCATGACAAGATGTGAGGCTGAACAACCAAAGTACCTTTCAATTTCTGCAGCTGTTCCAGCTGGCTTTTTAGTCTCTACAATCAAAATAAATAAGCTTAAAGGACTTTCTTCTTAATAATGATATATTGCCCAATAGCAAAAAATGCAAAATAAAAATAACATCAATCATGCCTTACTTCAAGTTCCCAATATCTAATTGTAAAATCTTACTTTCAAAATGACGAATAAAGAAGTCAAAATTTGGTTCAAAAATTCGATGTTAAAATGGTGATTGTGTCCTTGGGAAGTTGTAATTCTAAACTTGCGCAAAACTTAAAATGGAGAAGAAATAGCAAAATCCTCCTTAACATCAAATCTTCTAAACTCTCTACCATCAAGTAATAAAGGAAAGAAGATGAGAACAATCTCATGCAAATTAATTGAATTATTAAATTATAAAGTCAATAGCCTAGCTTTCTGCTGGTTCAGAAGCAATGCATAAAAACTAGAGAACAGGAAAGTACATAATTAGGGATGCACTTGCCATACCTTATTTGAGTGATTTTAGATTAAAAAAAAAATCAGAATTTTACTAAATCTAACGGCAATTCTATCAAATTAAATGTCTGCAGAAGTTTTTTTAGCAAATAAAACTGCAACAATTAACAACTAATATCTAACAGAGCTATCAAATTAACAAAATTGTTAATTTAATGAAGGCCTAGTTTGTGTAATGTGGTGGCTAAAAACACCTATTTTGTACTTTGGAAGGTCCAAAATTTCAAAGTGCTTCCAATCTTTCCCTCTTTTTATGCTACAAAATTGCGGCAGCGACAGTTCCAAAGTACAAAATAAGTGCTTTTAGCCACCACCACATTGTCCGACTAGGCCTAATAACGAGAATAATACAAATCAAGAAAGATTAGAAGTTAAGGGCCATGAATCAAAAAGTAATGAAGAAACAGCAAGCTAGGGATGCACTTGCCATGACTTATAACGCGGATCCCTCCGATCGCCTCCTCGAGAAGGTTCGCCTCGGAGCCGTCGGGGTCGAACTGGCGGAGCCCGACGGAGTTGCTGAAGACGGCGAGGGCGCCGGGGGGGAATGCGTCGCGGCAGCGGCGGAGGGCGGGGGCGAGCGGGGGCCAGAGCGTGGTGGAGTAGGGCGCTGTGAGGGTGTTGTCCTTGTCGAAGACGACGCCGCGGAAGCCGAGGCGCCGGAGCCCGGCCCAGTCGACCCACCCGATGTCCGGCGCCGCGAGGTGTGGGAGCACGAGTCGCGGCTCGCGCACTGCCGCCGCCGCCGCCGCCGCGGCGCCGCCAGGGTTGAAGCTCTGCCCCGCCGCGCGCCGCCACCAGCTATTGCTACTCATGGTGCTCCGCGCAGTGGTGGGGGTGGGGGTGGTTTTTGTGGGGCGAGGACGAGGACGCCTTACAGGTGTTTGTAGAAATGGTTGAGCGAGGGAGAGGAATTGGGAGTGGAGCGCAGGGAGCGCGAGGCGCGACATTTTGTTGGTGGTTGGGTTTCGGGGGATTCGATGGTGGGTTTGGATCGGGTTTTGCTGGGAACGATGGATTGGAAATCGAGAGGTTTGGTCTGGTTTGGATTTTAGATTTCTAAACATCGTCCAGTTTTTTATGTTAGGATTAAATACTCATGTACTTTTCTACAATTTAGAAATAAGTTATATATTTTTCTAAGTTTTAAGTTAATTTATATTTTCTTGTGAACTTTTAATATCTGACAAAAAAAAAAAAAAAAAAAAAACTTTTTTTATTAAATTTTTATTATTTTTTTTGTTAATTTTTTGTTTGGCTTTCAATTCGAACAATAAGACAAAATAAAGAAAATTTAACGAATATTGATAAAATTTTAACTGTAAGTATATTTATAAAAAATATTATAAGCTTAAAGAAATATACATATTGACTTAAATTTTGAAAGGATATATAAGTTTTACTTAAATTTTAAAAGGATATATAAGTTATTTTTAGAAGGGCATGCCAAGATTTAACCTTTTATTTTAGTTCTTTATTTTTAAATTTTTTTAAAAAATAAGTAGCTATTATCGAAAAGCCTACAAAATTTAATAGAAATCACCCTATCTGCACCAAGATAATAGCAGCTTATCTATGTATAAGAATGCAAAGAGATTGTACATATTGATGTGGGTTTTGCGTTGAACTTGGGATCACTATGTTGCATTTATAAAGACCAATAATAATAATAAACTAGTGTAGTGACCCGAGCGATGCGGCGAGCAAATACTATTAGTGTCATTTAATAATTAATACTATATACATAAAAAAAAATATATTAAACATATACCTGTTAGAACCGAAAAGATCGCCACGTGGTGAGGAAGCCCGTAAGCATGGTCAGCAGACTCAAGCAAATTAAAAAACAACGTGTGATACAAGTATCGGTCAACATAATCAACCGATGTGAACAAGTCAGAAAGCGACACGTTGTGCACCAGAAGCCAAGAAAGAAAACGACTGAACCTGAACAATTTTTAGGTAGGAAGCGACTAAGATCGTGGAGAAGTGATTTTGTGGCCAACACACTTCTGGCCCAAGTACACTCCGCGAAATAACGAACGTGCAGAGAAACGCGGGACGTGGTAGAGCACCGAGAAATGCGGGACGTGGCCAAGCAACTCGCCACTATGCGAACTAGAGAATAACCACAGACGGAAGGCACGCTAATATAAATAGGCGAATTTCCTCTGTAATAAGGGTCCTTCACACACGCAAGCAAGCGACCAACTGCATTTTTTTTTCCTTTCAATTCCTAGCATCTACAGCTTTCTAGTGTAGCTTCCTATTAACAGCTTAGTCAATAGTTTAGTTTAATAGCTTAGTTAAGGGTGTAGTTAAAAACGTAGTAACTTTCATAGTCTTTCGTAGGAGAGTTCGATCGGGTAATCAGTCCTTTTCCAAATAATACAAAACGATTTGGTTCTTTAAGCTAAGTCTCGCTTATTCTTAATTTGGGTGTTTGATTGTGAGAAGAATCTGGTTGAGCTGATCCCTTCTCAACCTGATCGTTTGAGTTCGTGGCGCACTTTGAGGGTCAAGCAGAGAACCGATCCAAGACCAGGCTCGATCAGCGGTCCGACTTTGGTTCAAGCGCAATAATTTTTTGGCACGTCCGGTGTGACACTCAGGCAAACACCGTTATAATCTCCAATGGCTGATGACAATAGCTTGAATCTCCGCAATAGAGTTGTTCTTAGATATTTAGGGGACGACCAAACTAGTAGTGCCGAAAATGCCAATGAGCAACCACCGGCAGTACCAGAGAATAGCAGACAATTCGCTCAACATGATCTGAGTCCAGTAAGGGCTCTCAAGCAAATGATCCGAGTATTGCATATACTAGACTAGAGCAACTAATTGAATAATGTGCGCCTAGACGCGGTGTTGGCTACTATAACGACCTCAAATGAAAACATCACTCAGATCGGGTAGTTATTCGCCTGAAATGAGCAACATAATGGAGGTCCCCCTTACGATAAATCAAAATATATCGGATCAGCCAATTCCAAGGATGCCGACAATGGTGGCAGCACAATCGTAAGGAGCCGTGTAGCTGCAAATGGCGCTATTTCAGGCTGCACAGCCGCAGGGGGCAGTGCAACAGCAAATAGCCCCATTCCTGGCATGATATAGGCTGATGAACACGAATATCGGCTATCAGTTGGAAGTTGCCTGGGGTCTACCCCCTCCTCATCCTCTATCAGCTTACGTCCTAAATTGAAGGTATGTGGGCTGGCGAGCAGGGCCCAAATATAGGAATTGTCCAAAATCTAGCGGGCCAAGTTTTCCCGCCACCTCCTAACCCGAATGCAGCCCAATCGGCGGTTGTTGCTCCTCCGGCAGGAAATGTCGAGCTTTATGCTCAGATCAAGGAGGAAATAAGAAATACTCTTACCGTAGAGGTAGGCCAGCTATGCGGCTAGTGTTCAGGTCTCCATATCTGTGACGCCCCACTTCCCAGGGGGTCACCCATCCTAGAACTACTTTAGCTCTAGCACGCTTAACTCTCATGTTCCTCTTGGATCTTGCTACCATCCAAAATGCTATAGCCGGGTTAGAGATTTAGTCATATTATATCATTTATATAGAGGACTAATCCAAATTCCGGGGGTGTCACATTCTTCCCCCCTTTAAGCCCTGACGTCCACGTCAGGCTCAAGCACACTCACAAGCACCAGGCGATGTGAGACTCGTCTCGCTAGCCTTAGCCGACCTTGTGAGGAGCTGCACTCCACTCACAACGGTCATTAGCCAGGGAGCCTCGCTCTACCCGCTATATAACCCTGGCTCAGCCGAGACTCATCTCACATTTCCGGCTGGTGAATGGCTCTGATACCAACTGTGACGCCCCACTTCCCAGGGGGTCACCCATCCTAGAACTACTCTAGCTCTAGCACGCTTAACTCTTATGTTCCTCTTGGATCTTGCTACCATCCAAAATGCTATAGCCGGGTTAGAGATTTAGTCCTATTATATCATTTATATAGAGGACTAATCCAAATTCCGGGGGTGTCACATTCTTCCCCCCTTTAAGCCCTGACGTCCACGTCAGGCTCAAGCACACTCACAAGCACCAGGCAATGTGAGACTCGTCTCGCTAGCCTTAGCCGACCTTGTGAGGAGCTGCACTCCACTCACAACGGTCATTAGCCAGGGAGCCTCGCTCTACCCGCTATATAACCCTGGCTCAGCCGAGACTCATCTCACATTTCCGGCTGGTGAATGGCTCTGATACCACTTTATCTGTCACACCCCGAAACTGCTACCAATTTGGCATGGTTCGGGCGCGCTGAACAGACGCCGAACGGACAGAACCTCCCCTGTCCGCCCAAGGCTAAGCGACAAGATCATGTACAAGAATCACCCAGGAATTAATTCTAGATATACACAATCACAACGAGAGCACAACCAGTGCTAACAAGAACATAAGAGCAAGGTACGAGTATATAAAAGTAAACATACAAGTAACAAAAGAGAGAAACTCTATCTATTACAACCATTCCATTCGAGTATATGAATAATACATAGATCACATCCAAAACGTCCTCACCCTATACAACATCTACTCTCAAAATGTAAAGACAAGGTGACAAGAGCTATAGATGTAGGGAGGCTGCTATCAACGCCTCTAGGGCGCCAAGCCCTTACTGTCACGCCCCGGCGTCGAAACTGCGACCCGGGCTCGCCAACAGATCCGCCGCCCATACGGGAAGCCCCGTATAGACGAAGCGACTAACCTGCAAAAGAGCATCTATACTATGCAGATATCAGAGCTGAAAGCAAAACTGCTAGAAATAAAAACTATATACAACACAAGTCCTCACCAAAAGTACAAAAGTCTCTCGAGCAGTAGAAAATAAATACAACTCTGTACCTCACTACAAAGTTCGCTCAACACAAACTCTCAAAAGTAAGGGGGGTACGTCTACTCTCTGGACGACGACTGGTAGGGATCTATCTCGCGACTCCCTTACCTCGATCTGAAGAAGCAGCAACAGGAGCAGCAGGAACAGGAGTAGAAGTCCCTGCGGGGAAAACACCACGACGGGTGTGAGAACTACGTCCCAAGTAGTTCTCAGTGGGTGCCGCCAACAAGCCCGACGGACTGCCCACTAAGTCTACTAGAGGCATAAAGTAACAATATAAAACTGAAATGAAAGGGCTGGAAAAGTAACTCTACAGCTACTATGCCTCTATCTAGATGCTCAAGAAAAGGAACAGATGAAACATGATGCATCTACTAACACACACAGTAAACTCACCAAATCTAAACTGACTGCCTCAAAGGGTCCAGTCAAACCTGCGCCCACCTACTGCCGCACATCCTCAACAGGACGGGTCTACCGTAGGGTGTCCGTGACTGCCGCTAACTGGGCCAGTCAGAGGGACAGCGTCGACAAGTCGCGATAGCAAGTAACAGGCCCAACTCCGGAGTGGCTCTCGAGGGGAGCGACCCCACCGAGGAAAGTATCCGCGTATCTCTGTCGAGCTCAAATATGGCTCATGCAGGCTATAGTCCAAACCACGATCAACAAGATCGACCAACAACACCAACTCTCAACCACAAGCTGGAAGTCACACAGCTGGGGCCACCGTCCACCAGACGGCTCCCACAACAGAACACTAAACTCTCCAGAAAGACCGACACCATAAGGGTTCAGAAACCCGATAGACCGATGCTAAGAACCCTATCAAACAAGAACAGACTCTAGGCTC
This sequence comes from Tillandsia leiboldiana, assembly GCA_029204045.2. Taxonomy (NCBI): domain Eukaryota; kingdom Viridiplantae; phylum Streptophyta; class Magnoliopsida; order Poales; family Bromeliaceae; genus Tillandsia; species Tillandsia leiboldiana. The sequence goes on along the minus strand of CM055066.1, from coordinate 48,235,005 downwards.
CGACTATCGAAGTTCTCGATCCCTTATAGTTCGGGAAAGCAATAATCACAGTACAACTCGCAGAAGACACCAACAGGGCCCGAAAGTCCCGGGAGACCTACACCTACAACCCTATCAAACAAGAACAGGTTCCAGGCTCGGCCCCCGTGGCTTTCGTCCCGACAGAGGAATGGCCCCTAGAACCCAGACCACTCGAATCCTTTCGGGTGGGGAGATTTACGGGAAAAATGTGACATTTGTTATTGAAAACTAATTTGATCTGGAAGAAATCCATATTTAATGATTTTAGTTCTTTTTAGAAAAACAGTTAGAAAACAAGTGTTTTACCCAAACCCCGAAGGGCTGATGCCTTTGTCCAATCAAACAAGAACAGACTCCAGCGGCCCTTCGATGTTTGGAAGAAAACATTGGTAGACTAAAATCATGTGTATGTCGAAAAGGGTTCTGGGTTCTAGGTCCGGCTAACACTAGTAAACTACTGCCACTAACACAGTGGCGACGACCCAAACAGGGGAAAACCAGATCTCTCGGGTCCACCGTTTACCCCAAACGGTTCCCGATACAGACAAGTGAACCACTACATCTACCAGACTCCACTCTGCTCCCAAGCACGAGTGCAAATGCATCCCACACTATAGAGAAGTCCCGACCGCTCGGCCCACTACCCGGGCGAGGATAACACTAAGTCCAGGAATGCGATATAAAGTGTGGATGTCTAAACATAAATAACCCTAGCCCAAGTGAGGGTTTTCTACTGGTCTGGTTACACATGCAACATATGACGGGGGTGCTAGGTCAGGTTCCAACATAACAAATATTTGACATGATAGTAGGAAGCAAGAGATCACAAGATCGACAGATAAAATAAGGATCAACAATTCCCACACTCTAGCATGCTACCCAAGTCCAATCACTATCATGCATGATTCTATATCAATAGAATTAGAGCACAGTCCATAGATCTTGAAAGCAAGCCACCCACCTGAAGACGCTAACTGTCCGGAGTCGTACAGCTGAGAAAACCAAGAAAATAACCACTCTAGGTCCAACAGGTCCAGCACAGTCCACAATCCCTCCTGGGTACAACATAAGGCTACAGTTACACTTTAAATCCAATAAAATCCAGGTTTTACAAATCTGCTGGGAACAGTCCACTTACTGCGAAATTTTCACCTGTAAAACGAACTCCAAAAATTCTGATAAAAATACCACAGTGATCCTCGCGTCGATAGCTTCGAAACGGGTACCTGCACGTCCAATTCCGAGCACCGTAGGCCAAGTTACAAATTCCACAGTATCGGTGCGCACAATCCCAAAACCATTCAACTGTAAACTCTTGTACAGATAAAAGGAAAAGTGTATACCTTCGGGAAGGTCTCCAAAAATTTCAAGAAAAATCCACGATGATCCTCGCGTCGAGTAGATGAAAAAAGTCTATAAGCACGTCTTGATCCGAGACTCGTACGCGAAGATCTCCTCAAAAGAAGGTGCTGCCCTCACCAAAATCTCACAGCAAAAAGGGTCCCAATGAGCACGAGAAAACACCTCGAAAAACGTGAAATCTCAAAATGTGCGAGAAACCCAAAATCGTAGCCTCACCTGTTACGAATCCAGCAGCGAAGAAATCGCTGGAAAAGATGGTCGGAGTAGGTCGGGGGAGCTCACACACCGAAGAGCGATGGAAGAAACACCGAAGAAAGAGCGTCGCGCCGCGCCAAGAAAAATCTGAAACCTCGGGATTTGAGCCTCCAAAAATTCTTAAACTCTGCAGGAAGATCAAGGATTAAGAGAGGAAAAATTCATCAAGAGGAAGCTCGGGGAGATCTTGCACAGACAGAGAGAAAAAGGGCTGCAAAGAGGGCTCGGACTGCCTATTTATAGGCCCAAAGAAACAATTCGGATAATACCGAAATTGTCCCAAGATTCGGGCGGCTACAGTGCGGCCCAGCCCGGATTCGGGCGCGCACAGTGCGGCCCGGCCCGGCCGGTTTCGGGCGCGCACAGTGCGGCCCGGCCCGGCCCAGCCCGCACACGGGATCCAGCCGGACGCCTGCTTGGTCCGACCCGCGCTGGCGCCTGCCACGTGTCCCCCGAACACGCCGCAGCCGTGCAAGCCGCCGCGGGGAGCGCCACGTGTCCCTACCCGCGTCAACGCGGTAGGTGGCGCCCGCGAATCAGCGGGCGCCACGTGGCACCGCCCACGTCGCCCGCGCCTGCCCCGCGTACGGCCACCTGCCCGCGGCACCTGCCCCGCGCGCTGCGTGGACCGCGCGCTCAAGCGCCCGCCAACCGGGTGCCGCCACGTGGCGCGCCCCCGGTCCACGCCTCCCCGCACGCACCCGCGGACCGAGCGCACCTGAGCCGCCCAGTCAGGCGCTGCCACGTGGCACGCCCCCGGTCCACGCGCCCCGCGGTGCACCCCAGTCCTTACCCTTGCGCTCCGTGGACCCGGCCGCATGCGCCGGCCAATCCGGGCCTGCCACGTGGCACCCCCGCCGGTCCACGGCTCCCCCATGCACCAGAAATCCAGTAAATTTTTCGGGAGTCCGTTTTTGGGCATCCGGACTCAGAATTTGGCAAACAAAAAGCCATTTTCAAGCGTTTTTCCGTGCTGAACCCATTTCCGCCATCTGTTTGGCCTAATTCTTTTTCAAAATTTCGGCAAACCCAGCCGAAAGCCAACACAGCTAATAAAACCTTACAGGGTCCATCTGTGGCATCCCATTGATGCACCATGGGCCAGATACATCAACAACAGGTGTTCTAACAGTGGATCCATCGGAAAAATGCTGCATGGGGTTGGGGCGTCCTACACTTACCGCGATCCTCGCCGGGAGTACCTGTACTCGGCCCTGTAATAATAGTGGGGTGAGAACTATGGTCCATAGTTCCCAGTGGGTTCGGCCACCGACTCCACCGGTCTTCCCACTAGGTCCAAGAGGGCAAAAGCAGATAGATAGATAGATAGATAGATATATCTGAAAACTGTAAATGCAGTAAATAACTACACTACTATGCCCAACACGGAAAAACATGTATGCATGCTCAGGGGAGAGATATCCAAATATATCACTATGTCCAAGAAGTACTATTTCATACTTGTTCTCTAACTCATTTTCAAGAAGTGTGGTTTTTAACACTTCATCTCAAATCTCACGGCACACCCGAAGGTTGCCCACGGCTCACTATCACGACGAGGGAGACTATGTCTCAACCTACCAATCGAACGCGTCTGCGGGACCCTACCGTCCCTCAGGGTGGCGTGCCCTATGACCAACTCCGGAGTAGGCGGCCGTAGAGGAGCGACCTCCACCAGCCAAAAACAGACAATGAGCATGATCCAATCCTCTCCACACGAGGATACCCTATCTATAAGGCTAATGGCAACTGAGATCACTGTGACGCCCCACTTCCCAGGGGGTTACCCATCCTAGAACTACTCTAGCTCTAGCACGCTTAACTCTCATGTTCCTCTTGGATCTTGCTACCATCCAAAATGGTATAGCCGGGTTAGAGATTTAGTCCTATTATATCATTTATATAGAGGACTAATCCAAATTCCGGGGGTGTCACATTCTTCCCCCCTTTAAGCCCTGACGTCCACGTCAGGCTCAAGCACACTCACAAGCACCAGGCGATGTGAGACTCGTCTCGCTAGCCTTAGCCGACCTTGTGAGGAGCTGCACTCCACTCACAACGGTCATTAGTCAGGGAGCCTCGCTCTACCCGCTATATAACCCTGGCTCAGCCGAGACTCATCTCACATTTCCAGCTGGTGAATGGCTCTGATACCAACTGTGACGCCCCACTTCCCAGGGGGTCACCCATCCTAGAACTACTCTAGCTCTAGCACGCTTAACTCTCATGTTCCTCTTGGATCTTGCTACCATCCAAAATGCTATAGCCGGGTTAGAGATTTAGTCCTATTATATCATTTATATAGAGGACTAATCCAAATTCTGGGGGTGTCACAATATCCTACAAATATAGACGGTGGCCTTCGACTATGCTAGGGAACAAAATAGCTGGGTAGAGTGAATTTGGGGATCGGGTAGGATAAGTCTCCCGAGCCCATGCAAAGTTAAAAAGGGGTTGGAGCACGTTGTGGGCGTTAGCGCACTGCTTGTGCAGCTACCAAGCTAGTAAAAGGCCCCCAACGTGGCTTTGACATCCACACTTGGCAAGAATGCATGTGGATTGGCCCTTACCCTATAGGTTGAGCAATTGGAGCGGCGAAGGAATGTGACTAATGTAATTGGCTATGAATACAATCTTATTTATGAAAGAAGGACTATGGAATTGTTGATATCTTCGTAAGCAGAGAATTGGGTGGTAATCACATGTATCGTGAGTTACTTGGCTAGTTGGAAGGACAATGATAGAAGCTTGCCTTGTGGACTCGAGAAATCGAGTATGGGCACGATTTGAGTTTTGCGGACAAAACTCTTTTAAGAGGGGAAGAATGTAATGACCTGGACTTTTGTAAATTGCGGAGTTATTGTGAAAACAGGCTTGAAGGACTATTCTTACGGTCCTGGTGAAGTTTCAAGCTAGTTTGAATGTTTTCGATATGGGTTCGGCGCGAAAACGAAAATATAAAACATTGGACTTTGACCTATCGATCTAAGAACAATCAAGGAACGACTGTAAACAAGTCCCAAAAAGTATTCCAAAGGTTTCCGAATGATCGGAAGAAAATTAGAACTTCGTAGAGTGAAAACGGAGGTTTTCTAGAAATGATTGTTGTTGGGGCCGAAAATGTCGGTTGCCGATTGGCCCCAGGGGTGTTTGTTTGACCCTCTGAGTGTGATGCATCGCGTGCCAATAAATCAAGCGATCGGACCGAGGAAAGATCTGCTCGGCCAGGTTCTTCTTAGTAACCCTCGCACTGTATGACCTAGATTAGCTGAATCAGAGAATGAAGACAAAGATTTGGCATGGCTAAGAAGCCGATTAGAAATTGTATTGCTTGGAAAGGGTATACAAGGAGGGGGAAATAGATATAAGTAATCTATTCCTAGGAAATACGGTAAATGCTGGTATGAAACTTATCTAGAAAAGCGGTAAATACAGATCTGAAAGATATGAAAAGGTAGGGGGGTGGTCCAAACTTACGAGGTTGCAGGAACCCTTTCTCATTGATGGTTCGAGTATTTATACACACCCCTAACCATGCTTACATGTGCCAATTTGAATTATCGGTGCGATTTGGGGAAAGCCCTTATGAAAACCTCAACTATTTCCTTTTGAATCGAAACCTTCTCAAATAGGATAATAGCCGCATTCCCGTCTAGGTACATCCCCTTATTAGCGCGCCGGAGTGTGATCTTCGGCGCTTTCCAATGCGGGATGCCACTTGTCGTTACGAGATTCGCGCCCCGAATCTCGTACCCTTCATTTTCGGAGTCTTCCTTCTCCGTCTTGATCAGCCGAAGGCTGACTCTGAATCCGCCTTCTTCGTCATTTGATCGAGATGGTTTGCTATCCTTCTTTAGCCAACATCGCTCCCGGATGAGGCGCTAATCATTTCGTCGGCTGCTCATCCCATCAGTTGATGTTGTAAGCCGATGGTATGTATCGCGTGCTACGTTCTCACGCGACCAAGATCGGTTCGGATTGGGGCGCGGACCCTTCTTCGATTGCCCCATTCTTCTATCGACTGACGTCTTTAGCCGGCGATTGTCTCCACGTGTCACACCCTTCAGTGGTGAAAATTCTGGTCTCAACAATGCCTCCTCGGCAATCACCTGACGTGTCGTTTGGATGATTGTCGATATTAAGTCAAAATCCCGGCATGCATTCATTGAATGTGAAGCTTTCGGCCGAGTCCTCGACCCATGCTGCAATAGCCGAGGTTATTTTGTCGCCTGCTTATTGTGCTGGCCCCATTTTCTGACGCATACTGAATTCGACTCTGATAGGCTCACACATGATCGAGCTCTTTTAGCCAGATTTTCTCCTTTGTCGGTTTCTCGTACCGACTCTTCTTCTAGAGGCTCCAGCATGGCCTTCTTTGCTGGTCCCCCTCGTGCCATTTGATCCATGACAGGGGTCCCTCACCTACTGCTATTCGGCTAGTTCCGCCAAGGAGTTTTTTCGTACCCCCTCTTCGGGCACCCGGACGAAGGAGGTTTCGTCCGGGTCTGCATCGACCGACATGTTATCGGTCTGCGCCTTCTTTTCTTCAGCCTCTGTTTTGACCGAAGATGGGGTCAGGATTTCTTCGTCGTCCCTTGGCGGCCACCTTTCACGTTGAGCCACCATGCCGAGGCCCCGCTTGCTGGGTTCCTCAGCTTCCCGTTGCTTTTCTGGCCCTTCTTGGCTACGCCTCACCGCGGCCTCTAGGGCCTCCAGACGAGTCTTTAATCCCAGCCGAACAGTTTCGTCCGTCGGCTTGACCACCACTAATTGGATAATCGATGTCTTTTCCTGAGGTGACATAATTGAGCCTCCTACCTTTTGGTTATGGCGCATCGGTGCGAAGGGGTGCCGATGCATGGGTCGTTCTCACCTCGGGTTCGGCCACGGCCACCGGGCCACAGCGCCACTGTTGCGGGCGTCGGCCTCTAGCCTCTATATTCGACGCTTCTGCATCTTTGTCATGATCGGCCCTTGCCACCGAGCTGGTCCTGTGGACGTGAACCACTGTTCCACCGGCACATCTGCCGGTAGGTCCATTTTTCTCAGGTGCTCCCTGAGAATCTCTCTTCTTTGCCACGGCTTGGGCCATGGTTGTATCCTGCGTTCTTGGGCCAGCCGAACGCCCAGGGTCTCCACCTCTTTCCTGGTAAGCCCAAAGAAATCTACATCAGGGACCGACGGGGCTTCTCCTGCCCCCAGCGCCCCCTAGTAGGGAGGTCGTGGTGTCGTCCCCCTCCAAGGGTGGCCAGCTGGGCTCTTCTGTGCTCCCGGCGATCCGAGCCTCTGGTGGGGCCCGATCCGTTTTGGGCGCTGCGAGGGCTCGTATACTGGTCCTCCTTCGGCCTGTTGACCGAAGGGTCTTCGGGGTACCCCTTGGACCCGGCTTTCTTTGTAGCCGAGATGGGGGCCCTGTTGCTTCTGCGGGGCCCGTGGCCCTTGTGGCCGACTAAGGTCGGCCTCGGCCCTTCTCGGCCGTTGAACTTGCGCAAGACTCTCTAGATGGGCAGGTCTTGCTCTTCTTCCTTGTCCTCTTCTCTAGAGGACTGCTTGCTGGACCATTCGGACGAACTTGGGTTCGGCTGGCGGTCGTGGTGCTCCGCTCCTTCACCATGGTTGATGAAGGCAAACCATTTTCCTCACCTCCTCGGGTACGTCAAGGAGGAGAGTGTTCTAGTCTTCCTTGGTCATTTCGATCTTACAGCGGATGCAAAGTCGGCCCACACCCTGAGCCGATTCTTCCTTCTCGGGAGACTCAGGCTCCTGCATCGGCTCCTTTCCTTTGGAGCCAACCATGTTCACTTGCACGGGGTGCGGAGACCTTTGTATTGGTCTCCTTGCGGGCTGGTTCCCCAGGCAAGCGACGTCGTGGATGACTACCTCCACATGAGTTTGTGCTTCGGCGAGCCCCACGGGAGATGCTGGGGCCGCCGGTTGCGCCGGTGGAGGTGGCGGCCCGTAATGGCCAACCTGCTGCTGGAATGGTCTCTGTGGAGGGACCTATTCGACGATCTTCCCCCCGTCCATTTCGGCGAGCCCTGCTTGAGGTACTGGGGTTGCCGATTGTGCCGGAGGAGGTAGCGACACGTAATGGCTAGCCTGATACTGAACCAGCCTGTTATAGTTGGTATGGTACTGAACCGATCCCTACGGAGGGACCTGCCCTTCGCTTCTACTCCTAGCCTAAGACGGGATGAACGGTGGTAGGGAGACAGAGTAATCCCCCAGTAGGCGTCCGATTACTAGCCGATGTTCTGCCACATCGGCCACACCCCCGTCTGGTACGGGGTCCACTACGGCTATACTGCCCCCAGCAGCTGCGCTGCTTGATAAGTAGTCGTCGGCAGTGCAACTTGTGGTTGCACTCTTGGCATTGCCGGCGCCATCATAAACGATTGCTTCGGCAATTGCTGGGGTGGTGTGGAGTAATATTTTTCGCCGTAAGGCTCAATTGGGGCCTGCCCGACTTGAGTCGTGTTTCTTTTCCTAGCCGTTATTGCAACCAACATCTAATCGAACCGGGCGTCCCTTGCCCGGCTGTCTCTTTCGAGGGACGCTTGGATCTACTCACTATTCTCTATCATTCGGGTCATCCGCCCGAATAGCTAAGGCATGGTCGGCTTTGATAGTGTCGACCTCCCATTGGTTTCGAGAATCCATGACATTTTTACGGTAGGAAGAATGTAAGAATTACCTGAGAGTCCCGCCGGGCGTACCAATAAGTTGTTGGGGCCGAAAATGTCAGTTGTCGATCGGCCCCGGGGGTGTTCGTTTGACCCTCTGAGTGTGATGCGTCGCATGCCAATGGATCAAGCGATCGGGCCGAGGAGGGATCCGCTCGGCCGGATTCTTCTCAGTAACCCTCGCGACCGTCCAGCCTAGATTAGCCGAAGCGGGGTGTGGAGGTGGAGAGAGGTTGAGTTCGGCCTAGAGTAGCCAAATCAAAGAATGAAGACAAAGATTTAACACGCCTAAGGAGCCGATTAGGAATTGTATTACTTGGAAAAGGGATATAGGAGGAGGAATGGGATAGAAATTACAAGTAATCTACTCCTAGAAAATGCGGTAAATGCTGGTATGAAACTTATCTAGGAAAGCGGTAAATATATATATGAAAGATATGAAAAAGCAGGGGGGTGGTCCTAGCTTACGAGGTTGCAGTATCCCTTTCTCATCGATGGTTCGGGTATTTATACACACCCCGAACTATGTTTACAGGCGCCGATTTGAATTATCGGCGTGATTTGGGGAAAGCCCTCGTGAAATCCTCAACTATTTCCTTTTGAGTCGAAACCTTCTCAAATAGGATAATAGCCACTTTCCCGTCCAGGTACATCCCCTTATTAGCACGTCGGAGTGTGATCTTCGGCGCTTTCCAATGCGGGACGTTGCTTGCCGTTACGAGATTCGCGCCCCAAATCTCGTACCCTTCCTTTCTAGAGCTTTCCTTCTCCGGCTTGATCAACCGAAGGCTGACTATGACTCCGCCTTCTTCGTCGTTTGACTGAGGCGGTTTGCTGTCCTTCTTTGGCCGACATCGCTCCCAGATAAGGCGCTAATCTTTTCGTCAGCTACTCCTCCCATCGGTTGATGTTGTCAACCGATGGTATGTATCACGTGCTATGTTCTCACACGACCAAGATCGGTCCGGATCGGGGTGCGGACCCTTTTTTCGGTTGCCCTATTCTTCCGTCGGCTGACGTCTTCAGCCAACGATTGTCGCCACGTGTCACACCCTTGAGTGGCGAAAATTTTGGTCTTAATAATTGTATTTCAAAATTCAAATATTTTGATGGGGTAAAATTATAAATTTATCATGTGAAGATTTGGTAAGTGTTTGATACGTGTAAAAAGAGTTCTGGAAATGTTGTATTTGATTTGGAGAGAAAACGGGATGAAAATCGGAGTTCCGGAGCGAAAATAAGGAAAAAAAAAAGAATGCAGAAATTTGTACTATGTTCGGGTACCCTATTTGAGGTACCGGTACACAATACACTTGAATGCAGGATTTTCCATGGTGTACTGGTACCCCAATGTGGGTACCGGTATCCAATATGTCCGAGAGCAGAAAAACACCAATTTTGAATTCTACAGTGTAGGGTTTTTCAGCATTTTGTTACATCATGTCTTAACCCTCATCCCTCAACCTTTTGTCACGCCCCGAGACCGCCTATTTCGTCAGTTTGGGCACGCTAACAGACCCGCCAATCGGGCATGACCTCTCTATACTCGAAAGGAACGAAACAAACATATCAAGCAATACGGTGTGTATAATAAGATACAATATCAGAGTAAAACTACTATTAAACTGAACATTCAACTTTAAATATAAATACAACTGAATAAAGCTGAAATGAAAATACTAGAATGAACATTTGCCATATAACAATTAGTTACAAATTCTTTTGTTCAACCTCACCAAAAATACAATGTTCACTCTAAATACAAAAAGAGGGTGAAAATACCACTATACCCTCTAGGCCTCTATGCTGCTAGGCTCTTTCCCCGGTCGTGTGCCTCATCGGTTGTACCTAGATCTGCAAAAAGTGGAAACCAATGGTGTCATGCCCCAAGATCGCCATTTTGGTCGGTTCGGGCATGCGCATAGACCCGCCAAACGGGCAAAACCTTCCATACTCGAACAAAGTGATGATAAATGTCTAATATTTACAATTTTGCACAAAATGGATATACCAAGCATCTAGGTCGCTATGTTCAACAACTTGACCTTCGAATAGATGCCAGGTCGAAGGCCCTGCTCGAAGCACTACGCCTTGTCCCACTCGCTGCGCACAACGAAGGGGAGGCAACTGGCAATGCGGGAGAATTCGTACTCGTACTCCTGAACTGTACAACCTCCTGCTTGAGGCTCTTGAAGTTCTCCTCCATTTGCTGCTTGGCGCTGTCGGCGAAATAGGTAGCAAATAGGAGTCCCCGAAACTCCTCTAAGGTCGGTGAAGACAAGGCATCATCGGTCCGCCTCGCTAACTTAGCCTTTCACCAGCGGTGTGCCATTTTGTCGAGGAAGGGGACCGCCAACATGACTTGGTCCTGCTTTGGCACCCGCAGGTAGGGGTGTAAAACGGATCGGGCAGCCCGCGGCCCGGCATAATTTCGGGCCGTGCCGTGGCCCGGCACGACTACTGTAGCTTCCATGCCGGGCCGGCCCGGTCCGGCTCTTCGAGCCGTGTTGGGCCGCCCCTTTAGGGCCCGTCGGCACGGCCCGGCACGGGTCGTGGTGGGCTTGGGCCGTGTCGGGCCGAGGGGTAAGCCCGTGGCTCGGCACGACACAACCCATATGGGCCGTGCCAACCAGGCCAGCGCGACCCAGATAAAATGAGGCCCAGAAGGAGGGTATTGTTTAAAATTTATAGCTTATAGGTCCAGATAAAATGGGCCAGCTGGGAAAGAACCAAGCCTTGTAAACCTTTCCCAAGGGTCAGCCAGTGGCAGACCCTTGGGAAAAAGCTCAACCCCAATTACTTGAGACTTGAGTCTTGAGAACTATTTGAATTATAAAAAATTAGAAAAAATATTTTTAGTTAAAATAACTAGAATACCTTCACTAACATTCAAATTTTTGACTGTTAGAGAAAATATTTTGATCAAAAAAATTAAAAATATTTTATATTTAAAAAAAATTTATTTTATATTTATAAATACTTCTATAAATCTTTAAATTCTTCACAACAACTAATTCTTCATTAATTTTCTTCTACATACGCCAATTCTTTCTTCTTTCAAACTTTTTATATAAAATTTTCTTTCTCTCAAATTTACTTTTTTGAGGAAGTGAAGAAATGGGCCGCCTTCGGTGAAGGCGCAAACCACCGCGATCCCCGGCAGAACCCGAGCTCGGCCAGAAGTTCCGACGAACGGTCTTCCGGTGAAGAGGACGAGGAAAGAGAGAAAGGCACCCTCATCCAAAAGGCCCTGCAGGACCCCCACGGCCCTGAGAAGCCGAGGTTGACCCTAGTTGACTTAGGGAGGCCAAGAGCCCTAAAGCAACGGCAGGGATCCCCCCATCGCTATCACAAGGGTGGAATCCAAGGGATGCCCCGAAGATCCTACGACCGACAAGTGTCACACATAGAGGCTAGAGGCCGATGCCCGTCGCAACCGCGTCAGGGCCCAGGGGCCACAGCCGGACCCACGGTGGGAAATGCCCACGCATCAGCATCTTTTCGCACCGATGCACCACAGCCAAGAGGGGGGAGCTTCCTCTACACCGTTGCAGGTTAAGACACCAGTGGACCGATCAAAGATTGCCAAGCCAGTAGATGAGGATGTCTGGTTAGAGCTAGACGCTCATTTGAGGGCATTGGAGACCGCAGTAAGGTGCAACCGATAAGCGCCCGATGGGCGAGAAGAAATTGGGGAGCGTGCCAAGCAAGACCTCGGTAAGATAGCCCAATGCGAGAGACGGCCGCCCGGGAATTACAAGGACGCCCGATTGCCATTTGCGGCCGAAACCAGAGAAAAAGGAAACCGAGAATCCCGTCAGGCAGGACCTCGAAAAGGTGACCCCACGCAAGAGATGGGGTGACGAAGAAAGCCCGACCCCATCCCCAACTGAAACAGAACCCGAGGAAGGGCAAACCAATGATATATTGGTTGACGAAGACTCAGAAGAAATCTTTTTTCGTCCGGGTGACCAAGGAAGACCGGCTGAATAACGGCAAATGACTGGCCCCCAGCCTGAATCAACTGGCTTGGGAGGGGGCCAGTAGGCGAGGCCACATTGGGGCCTCAAGGGGACAGACCGGCACAAAAAGCCGGCAGATTCGGTCATGGCATCGGAGGCCACATCCGGGCCTCAGAGGTGAAACCAGAATAGAAAAACCAAGGCCGGGCCAAAGAGGGCCTAAACGAGACTCCTTTCGCCCAAGAGAGTATGACATATGGGCTATCCCGAGTGATACATGTTGGGTTATATGAATAATAGGATCTAAATAGGGGAAAAAACACCTAGAGGGGGGTGAATAGGTGTAAACCATAAACACTCAAAAATCTTTGCGATATAAAAACCCAATGCGGAAAAATAAATAACACGCAGAGATTTTTACGTGGAAAACTCCAAACCGGAGTAAAAAACCACGGGACCGATAACACGGTGAAATCCACTAGAATTAAACACGTACAAGATGATATACCGTACTCACAGACGACTCAACCTTTTCCATACGCTCCTAGTTGATCTTCTCCGCTCGCTCCACGACGCTTCTCGAATCCACGATGTGCGTCCAACGCCGAATCCACGGCGTCCAACGTCGAGTCCACGACGTCCGACCGAATCCACGGTCTTCACCCAGTAGCACGCTTCGAATCCACGAATGTACCTCGCTCCGAATCCACGAGAGCGGTTGCACCTTGAATCCACAAGGCCACGCGAGTCCACGTACCGATTTTGGGGTAAATCGTTGTTTTTTGGGTGGTGATGATCCGCCGAATACTTAGATTAGAAATAGATCGGAAATACCATCTAAGTATTCATTGATTTGATTCAACTCAAAATGTGAGTATGAAAACCTAGAATCAAATCAATCAATATAGATGAAGAAACATAAGATTAAATCTAGTATTTTCTTTCTTCTCTATATGTGGATCTTAGGCCGTATATAAGATTATATATTATTATGACGGCTATTTGGATTAACCCTAGAAAAAGAAACATAGGGTCTATTTATAGGTTAGAAACCCTTGGAAGAAGATAAGGATAAAAAACTAACCTTTTCTGGAGTTTTTACATGACGACGATCCGGATCGGAGATCGGCGATCCGGATTGCAGTAGCGAGAAAAACAGTTTCCAGAAAAACGAAGGTTCGGGATCCGGATCGAAGTGCTTGATCCGGATCGTTCATACAGTTCACCAAACATCAACGTTCGGGATCCGGATTGCGAAGCCTGATCCGGATCGTTCAAATAAAATGGTAAACTCAGTGTTCGGGATCCGGATCAAGGGAAGCTACGATCCGGATTGAACTGGTGTATGAACGAACCACCTTCGGGATCCGGATCGAACAGTCTGATCCGGATCCTGAACATGTCCCATGTCCAGTTTTTGATATTTATGCAATAACAAATCCATCCAAGTGTTTCTACGCTATAAGAAGTATTCGGATCACCAAAGATATTAAGTTAAACATACCTGATCCTTTTGAATTCTTCTTTCTTGAGATTGAGTTATATGATCCAACTTCCTTTACCTTCAATCTTCAAGACTTAACCGAATTCACGAAATACGCCAACTCAAATTCCGTAACAATCTCCCCCTTTGGCGGTTTCGTGACAAAACATAGATCCACTCAAGAAAATTCAAAAAGATATTTTTGTTGCTATCACCATACAACAAAAATTTACAATGGAGATCCAAAATAAAATACATGAGTTAAACTCCTAAAACAGACTCTAGACTTAGACATCTGTACTCTCTGCAAAAGAAATCATTCTTGACAAAAGAAATCGTTAGATACCTCAAGAATTTTATATCATTCAAAAACCACATACATAGATGAAGTTTATACTCATTTATACTTACCATGACATTTATACATTCAGATATGTAAACTGATCATAGTTAAAACACCAACATATCTTCTATGCAATCAAAAACCAAATGTCATGTTAGTGAACATCAACTTGTTAGTTATATTACATGCCCAAATAGTTAGTCGAATAGTTAGTCGAGGCATGCACTCAAACACAAATGAAAACCGAAAGTTGAAGTTCAACTTACCTTTCAAGTTGAGGTTATACTTACCTCTATAGTTTCAAGTTTTCTCAGTAACCATTGTTTATACTTCTCTCTCTCCCCCTTTTTGTCACAGAAGTTAGCCAAAAAATTACCAAAATGGAGAGAAAGGTTAACAGTTCAAGTACCAAAAGTGTGAGAACTAAAACTTAAAACTAAAACTTAAAGACCTGCACAAAAAAAGTTAAAAAAAAATGAAGTTCCTGCACAAGAGAATTATTAGAAAAACAGCACAAGTCAATCATCTGAGGCAGAGTCTTCAGAGCTCGTGCAGCCCAGCTTTTTCAAAAGTCCTTTAAGCATTCCCGAAATCGTAGAACACTCTTGTTTCATCTGATGTATGTCCTTGGACATCTTTCTGAGTTCTAGAGTCATTTTATCTTGTTCTTGTTTGATGGAAGACTCCAGGTTTCCCTTTTGGTCAATTCTTCTGGAAGTTGAAGAGTGTTGTGTTACGATTGACGGAGCAGTCTGTCCTTCATTCCGAGGAGATCTTCTTGGCAAAGAATGTGAATTGTCAAGAAGTTCATTGCTTGGCACATTCTTTTTCCTTGCTTGCTGCTTAAGTATTGAGGAAGGCTTCAGCAGCTTCTTGTTCTTTAGGTAAACCTTATTTTCTTCATCAATACCTTGTTGTACTTCATCAAGAAATGTGTCTCAATCTTCTTCGTCTTCAGATTCAGTGTCAATTTGAGAGATATTCTTTGGATTCTCTTGACATGGTTCATTTATTTCAATACCTCGAGCTCGTCCAGGTCGTCGAGCGAGTCTC
The DNA here is from genome assembly GCA_029204045.2 of Tillandsia leiboldiana. NCBI lineage: Eukaryota > Viridiplantae > Streptophyta > Magnoliopsida > Poales > Bromeliaceae > Tillandsia > Tillandsia leiboldiana. Next base: position 48,219,843 of record CM055066.1, on the reverse strand, counting down.
TTTCTTTTTAAGAATATGGATGAAGAGGTCATTGGTGCTTTTCCTTTTTCCGTAGCAGTGGGCGGAGCCTTTTCCTTTGATGTCTCCGCAGGCGCTTTTCCCTTCGAAGCAGTGGGAACTGTTGCTTCAACTTGAAGCTCATCCCAATCGATCGATTCCGTCTCAGATTCTGTATCGGAATCATCTTTAGTTTTCTTCGCTTTCTTAGCCCTCTTGGGCTTGACAGTGTCTCTCGTATGTACCATAGCAGCTAGAAGGAGAATGATCCACGTGATCACCATTGCTATTGGTTTCTTGTGAAAAGAAATCCTGTGAGCAACACCTCAAGAACACGAAAAAATTGTTAATTTTCAAAAATTAGAACAATTGTACCCAAACAATCATTATCGTGTAGAGAGACTAGGAATCAAATTAGTTTTGCAAAAAGAATTTTTAAAATAGATCAATTTCATGATTTTAGAAAATTCCCATTATATGCCCTAAAACCGAAATTTTTGAAATCGAAGACCAAAAATCCGTTTATCTTGAGAATACCTAGCATATAATCAAAACTAATCTACCCAGAGTTCTTATTTCAAAAGAAATTTGATCAAAAACCATCCACAAATGAAATTAATACAAGAAATTCATCACGTTTTGAGGAGGAATAAGAAAAATTGTGAAAAATCGAGATTTTGATCAATAAAACTTACTTGGAATTGAAGAACTTGAGTTTGAAAGCTTCCAAGATGGATGAAATGTAGAGAGTGAAGCTCTGGAAACTTTGGAACAAAAGATTGGAGTAAAAGAAATCAAAACCCTTTTTTGTTCTATATAAAATCCTAGCCGCGATCCGGATCAGTTCGTGATTACGATCCGGATCGGCTACCCGCAGTGAAAAACTGCGTTCGGGATCCGGATCGGCAGGTCCAATCCGGATCGTCTGCCCGCAGAAGAATATCTGCGTTCGGGATCCGGATCGGCAGGTCCAATCCGGATCGGCTCCAACTTTTTCTTTAGAAAATTTCAGAGAAATTCTAGAAAAACCAGAAAAAGATTGTAAGCACTTTTGTGTATCAACTTTAAACGAAAATCATCATTTCATACAACAAGAAATAGATTATACTAAATCTATCAATAACATCCAACAAATGAAACGAAAATTTATAAAAATTAAATCCCTTAAAGTTGAACAACTTCAATTACATCTAACTTGATCTTATAAGTAATGCCTTTATCAAATCATCAATTCGGTAAAGAAAATGAAATACAAAGATCAATAGATGTCTAACATCCCCGATAAATTAGATAATATATCTCGTCAATTTATTGAAGAGAGTGGCTCTTTGAGCATCTTTCATTAAAAATCCCACCTTATACCAACCTTGAAATTTTGACAGAGTCAAGTATTTCAACATGCATTTTAATTAATCAAACTTGAAAAACCTTGCTTGGTATACATGTGGTAGCTGCACACAGTACTCGGACGACCGAGGTGGTAGCTCTTTCCTCCATGTGGTGGTAGTTTTCACACTCCTCATTGGGATGTAACTCTTTCCACATCTTTTGAACATAATACTTTTTCTTTGACTCCCTCTCAATTGGCTATCAATTATTTAAGATATAAAGTATTCAGCCAAATATTGATCTCGATTTCATACTCGACTAAACAGTCAAATAAGATAAAAACTATACCAAGAGATCATCGAGAGAGAAATTGACTTTGATCAAAACAAAGATGAGTTAATTGACATAAATGATCATTGCATCAAATGAAATATTATGATATCTAAAGCATAATAGATTTCTAAATATATAAAAGGATGCAGTCAAAGTCGATAAAACTAATGCTCAATTAATATTCTATGTCTAAGCATAGATAATGAACAAAAACACAAAAACAAAACCTAACCTAAACAAGAGTTTCAAAAAGGGTTTATTTCAAGGAAAGCATTCCAATTGCTTTACGCAAATGAATAAAACGTTTTTGATCCAAAGGTTTTGTTAAAATGTCAGCTAATTGATCTTCAGTTGAAATGTAGGAAATTTGAAGAATATTTGATTCAACTAGCTCTCTAAGAAAATGATATCTAAGTTCAATGTGTTTTGTTCTAGAGTGCAACACAGGGTTTTTTGAAATGTTTATAGCACTTGTGTTGTCACATAAAACAGTTACCGAAGTTGCTGAAATCCGGAAGTCGCTCAACACGCTTTTCATCCAAATAAGTTGAGTTGAACAACTACCCGCTGAGATGTATTCCGCTTCGGCAGTCGAGAGTGCAATGCAGTTTTGCTTTTTACTATGCCATGCAACAAGACAATGACCAAGATAAAAACATGCACCACTCGTACTTTTCCGATCATCCACAGATCCTGCCCAATCGGCATCTGAGTATCCAATAATATCTAAACTTGTTCCCATAGGATACCAAATTCCGAAGTTTACAGTTCCTTTGACGTACCGGATGATCCGTTTCACCGCTTTCAGGTGAACCTCCTTTGGTGCTGATTGATATCTCGCGCAAATCCCAACACTAAAGGATATATCCGGGCGACTAGCTGTGAGGTAAAGTAGACTTCCAATCATGCTGCGATAGAGTTTCTCGTCTACATTATCACTAAGAGATTCACTTCCTAATCCCTTATTGCTAGTTCCCATAGGAGTAGGAAAATCTTTAGAATCTTCTAATCCGAATTTCTTTACCAACTCCTTTGCGTACTTGGATTGACACAGATGGATGCCTTCACCATTTTGTTTCACTTGCAATCCAAGAAAGTATGTCAGTTCGCCCATCATAGACATCTCAAATTCGCTTTCCATGGTTTCTGCGAATTTAGAAGCATCATTATCCTTTGTTGCTCCAAACACAATGTCATCGACATAGATTTATGCAACAATGAAGTTATTTTGATAATGCTTCACAAAGAGAGTCCGATCTGCTCCCCCTCGAGTATAGCCCTTCTCCAAAAGGTGCTTTGTCAACCTTTCGTACCATGCTCGCGGTGCTTGTTTTAAACCATAAAGAGCCTTTTTCAAACGAAAAATATGGTTAGGTAGTTTACAGTCTACAAAACCTTTCGGTTGAGCCACATAAACTTCCTCATTTAAAAACCCATTTAAAAACGCGCTCTTAACGTCCATTTGAAAGAGTTTTATATTGAAGTGACAAGCAATAGCGAATAAGATACGAATGGACTCGAGTCTAGCTACAGGGGCGAACGTTTCATCAAAGTCTATACCTTCCATTTGAGAGTAGCCTTGAGCAACTAAACGTGCTTTGTTCCTGATGATGGTAGCATCCTCATTTTTCTTGTTCTTGAAAATCCATTTAGTACCAATCACATTGTGTTGCTTCGGAGGCGTCGTTAATTCCCAGACTTTGTTGCGTTCAAACTGATGGAGCTCTTCCTGCATTGCTTCAATCCAGTAGTCATCCTGAAGAGCTTCATCGATGTTCTTTGGTTCGATCATGGAAACGTAACAGGCGAATCCACAAACCAACTGTCTCCGAGTTTTGACTCCTTCTTGTGGGTCTCCAATGATGTTTGATTCAGGATGATCCTTGGAGATGCGTAACGTTTGTTGTAATGGAGTACTCGGAGGTACATGAGATGATTCCTGCACATCAGATAAACTTGAAGAACCATTAGATGCATCATTAATATTGGAAGTATTATCATGAGAAGATGCACTTACAGGAGTATCATCATCAAGAGAGATATCAGGGGTAGATTTATCAGATGCAAAGTGGAAAGCTTCATCTACTTTAACATTTATAGATTCTACGATCGTCTTAGATTCCAAGTTAAATACCCGATATGCTCTACTATTCGTAGAATACCCCAAGAAAATCCCTTCGTCACTTCGAGAGTCAAACTTTCCAAGATTTTCGCGGTTACATAAGATGTAACATCGACTCCCGAAGATACGAAAATATTTGATGTTGGGTTTTCTACAACACCATAGTTCATATGGTGTATTTAACGTTCCCGGGCGCAAATAAACTCGATTAATAACATAGATTGCAGTGTTCACAGCTTCAGCCCAAAAATATAGCGGTAAATTCTGGCTATGAAGCATAACACGTGCCATCTCTTGAACAACCCGGTTTTTGCGCTCGACAACACCATTCTGTTGAGGTGTATAGGGTGCTGAGAATTCATGCTTAATGCCGTTGGAAGTGCAAAAATCAATGAATTTAGAATTTATGAATTCTCCACCTCTATCACTTCTAACACGAATGATCTTTTCATTCTTTTCAATCATAATACGAAGGCAAATCTCGTGAAAAGAATCAAAAGTATCAGCTTTCTCTTTTAAAAATGCTACCCATGAATACCGAGAGAAATCATCAACCAATAAGAAAATATACCATTTACCTCCCAAGGATGGTTGACGTGTTGGCCCCATAAGATCCATATGCAATAATTCCAAGGGCCGTTTGGTACCGACGTGATTCAAGTTCTTGTGCGCAGTCCTAGATTGTTTTCCCTTTTGACAACCACCACACACAATGTTTTGATTAAGTGAAAGTTTAGGAACCCCCTTGACCACGTCTTTGTTCGAAATTCTAACAAGTTCCTTAAAATTTATGTGTCCTAGCCTTTCATGCCAAAGTGTTTCATTATCCAAAGAGGCTAAGTTACAATTTTCAGAAATTTTATTGGGAACAACATAATAATTGTTTTCAGATCTAACCCCTTTTAAAAAGAAAACATGATCTTTATCAGTTACAATGCATTCAACAGATGAAAAATTAACAGAAAAACCATTGTCGCAAAGTTGACTGATACTAATGAGGTTAGTCTTAAGCCCATCAACAAATAATACATTATTCAGAATCGGGCCATCTGGAATAGCTACCGTTCCTTTTCCAACAATTTTGGAAGACTGACCGTCTCCGAAAACCACAAGTCCTCCGGAGATTTTCTCAAAATTTTGAAAGTAGTTTTTGTCACCGGTCATGTGACGGGAACAGCCGCTATCCAGATACCAAGACGAATTATCATATGCATGCAAGAAAATATTTGTAACAAGACAAGGAAAAACTTCACCTTTGCGTACCCAAACCTTTCGAGTTTTGGTGTACGTCGGAAGTGATTGTGAGGTTGATACCTTTGGTGAAAGCGTCTTGTTTGATCCATCGCTTTTCCTTGACGTCGTCGTCTTATTTGATGAACTACCGAGGCTTTTTCCTTTCGAATAATTTGCATTTGATTTCCGAGGAATCACCCTTTTGGTAGTCGTTGCAAGAAGTGTTTGAGTTGACCCTTTGGCTCCCATCTTGCAATTTCTCCTTATGTGCCCTACAAAATTACAACGAAAACATACCTTAGTGCTTGACGATCCCGAGGAGGGTGAAGTAGGCTTGTTGTCGTTGCTTGTCGTGAATTCCGGTGTTGGAGGAGGAGATACCGACTGAGGCACAAAAACTGTCCCAACCGAACTAAAATCGTCTTTAGTTCGATTGTATCCGAGGCCGAACTTGTTTGATTGACCAAGACCAAGAAGCTTATCCAACTTACTCCTTCCTGATGAAAATCGCTGTAAGTCATCCTTGAGTTGGATAATGGTCTCTGTCATTTCCAATTTTTTCTGTCGAGCCTCGCCGTTGAGCTTCAAGAAGTAATTCGCTTTGTTAACCATATCTATATAATTCTTCTCGAATTGCTCATTGGACTCTTGAAGGGAAACATTTGCTTTTATCAGATTATCCCTTTCCACTTCAAGATCGGTCGAGAGAGAAGTTACCCTTTTTAGTTCTTCTTCGAGATCCTGCAATCTCCCTCTCAACCCCTTGTTTTGCTTAGTCAATTTCTTTGAATCCCTCAAAAGTCTATGGTAGGCTAGAGCAAAATCTTCACCTTCCGAATCATCCGATTCATTGTCCGTTGCATTCTTTTCAACAGTGGAGTTGGACAGCGAGTCGGATGTACTTGCCATTAAGCACATGAAGGGTGAAGATGTGGACGCGTGGAACGCAGTTGCGTTGTCTTCTTCATCACTTGACGATGACTCATTTGACGATGAGGTGTCATCCCAAGTGACGGCTTGCATCGCCTTCTTCTTAGACGGATTCTTAGTTGGACATTCCGTTGAGATATGGCCGTACCCTCGGCACTTGAAGCATTGGACTTGTCCTTCTGTGCTTTTCTTATCCTTAGAAAAGCCTTCTTGCTTTCTTGACTTGTAACTTGAAGAACCCTTGCCTTTCTTCCACTTTCCGAAGGATGGAGTTTTGCTTGAATTACCCCTTCGAAAATTTCGGCGAAACTTCCTTGTCAAGAGAGCGAGCTGCTTCTCAAAGTCCTCCATAGATAAATTCTCGTCATCGCCTGAGGAGGATGAATCCGCGACTTCTTCTTTTGTTGTTTTCAAAGCATAACCTGAACACTTAGAAGAGGATGCATTTCCCGAAGAATAGTTAGTAGGAAATGTCATTTCATAAGTTTGTAAAGAACCAACTAATTCTTCTACACGGATTTCGTCCGGGTGTTTAATAGTTTCAATGGCTGTAACCTTGGAACGAAATCTTTCAGGAAGAGTTCTTAAGATCTTTCTTACAATTTTATATTCTGGAATCTTCTCTCCCAAGTTAGCACATGAGTTTACGATGTCTTGCAATCGTGTGTAATAGTCAGTGAACGATTCATTTTCTGCCATGAAAATAGAGTCAAACTTGCTCGTAAGCATTTGCAGTTTCTGAATCTTCACAAGGTTAGTTCCCTCATGCGTAACTTGAAGAACATCCCAGATTTCTTTCGCAGTCTCACATGCCGAGACGCGAGAGAACTCTGTTTGTGATAAGGCATTAAATAAAGCATTTATTCCCTTGCCATTGTAAGAAGATATATCAATCTCTTCCTTGGTCCATTTCGACCTAGGTTTGATGGTGCGAACATCACCAATAATTTCAGTTGGATTAGACCATCCTAATTCAATTGATTGCCACACCCATTCGTCGATGGAAATTAAAAAGGCTTTCATCCGTACTTTCCAGTACGCATAATTTGTTCCATCGAAGAACGGGGGTCTGTTGATGTTTCCACCAACCATTGTTTACAACCCTATTCCCGCTCTGATACCACTTGTTGGGTTATATGAATAATAGGATCTAAATAGGGGAAAAAACACCTAGAGGGGGGTGAATAGGTGTAAACCATAAACACTCAAAAATCTTTGCGATATAAAAACCCAATGCGGAAAAATAAATAACACGCAGAGATTTTTACGTGGAAAACTCCAAACCGGAGTAAAAAACCACGGGACCGATAACACGGTGAAATCCACTAGAATTAAACATGTACAAGATGATATACCGTACTCACAGACGACTCAACCTTTTCCATACGCTCCTAGTTGATCTTCTCCGCTCGCTCCACGACGCTTCTCGAATCCACGATGTGCGTCCAACGCCGAATCCACGGCGTCCAACGTCGAGTCCACGACGTCCGACCGAATCCACGGTCTTCACCCAGTAGCACGCTTCGAATCCACGAATGTACCTCGCTCCGAATCCACGAGAGCGGTTGCACCTTGAATCCACAAGGCCACGCGAGTCCACGCGCCGATTTTGGGGTAAATCGTTGTTTTTTGGGTGGTGATGATCCGCCGAATACTTAGATTAGAAATAGATCGGAAATACCATCTAAGTATTCATTGATTTGATTCAACTCAAAATGTGAGTATGAAAACCTAGAATCAAATCAATCAATATAGATGAAGAAACATAAGATTAAATCTAGTATTTCTTTTCTTCTCTATATGTGGATCTTAGGCCGTATATAAGATTATATATTATTATGACGGCTATTTGGATTAACCCTAGAAAAAGAAACATAGGGTCTATTTATAGGTTAGAAACCCTTGGAAGAAGATAAGGATAAAAAACTAACCTTTTCTGGAGTTTTTACATGACGACGATCCGGATCGGAGATCGGCGATCCGGATTGCAGTAGCGAGAAAAACAGTTTCCAGAAAAACGAAGGTTCGGGATCCGGATCGAAGTGCTTGATCCGGATCGTTCATACAGTTTACCAAACATCAACGTTCGGGATCCGGATTGCGAAGCCTGATCCGGATCGTTCAAATAAAATGGTAAACTCAGTGTTCGGGATCCGGATCAAGGGAAGCTACGATCCGGATTGAACTGGTGTATGAACGAACCACCTTCGGGATCCGGATCGAACAGTCTGATCCGGATCCTGAACATGTCCCATGTCCAGTTTTTGATATTTATGCAATAACAAATCCATCCAAGTGTTTCTACGCTATAAGAAGTATTCGGATCACCAAAGATATTAAGTTAAACATACCTGATCCTTTTGAATTCTTCTTTCTTGAGATTGAGTTATATGATCCAACTTCCTTTACCTTCAATCTTCAAGACTTAACCAAATTCACGAAATACGCCAACTCAAATTCCGTAACAATACAAATTTCTCGGGTAGTGAGCAAGAATTTAGCCATAATAGCACTAAACATCGTCTCTGGTGGCAGGAGTTGACTAAATTTCGACAATCGTCCGAGCAACATATCAGGCGATTGTCGAGGGTGCATTGTTGAGACGAAATTTTTCTACCACAAGAGGGAGCGACATGTACCGTCAACTATCGGTTGAAGGATATCAGCCGATAGGGGTATGAGCCAGCAAAGAGGGACGCACGACCTATTTGAGGCTAGCCCCGAGTGTAAAGGCATCCCGCGTGCGACATACCATCGGGTGGAGGCACTAGTCGACGGAAGGATGGGTTAGCCGAAGAGGGGCCTGCATCCCGATTCGGACAGGTCTCAGTCGCGAAAAAAAGCAGCGTGCAACACATACCATCGGCTAGAAGCTTCAGTCGATAGAAGGAACAGTTGACAGGGTAAGGCGCTGACAAATCGCGCATCACCCAAGAACAACTTCGGCTGACGACGTCCACTAGATCATCTCAGTCAGTCGATGAAGAAGGCAAAAGTCTGAGTTGGCAGTCGGCCGATTCGAGCCAAAAGAGAAAAGATTTCGAATAAAAGGTGTGCGGGTTTCGGGCGCAAATCCCGCAACCAACCCAAAACAGCAAGCAACACCCACCAATGAAAGGCGCCGAGAATCACGCTCTGGTGCGGCATCTAGGGGACGAACCTAGACGGAAAAAAGGTTACTATCCTGCTAAGGATAGACGACTTGTCAGGAAGTCGTTCAGGATTTCATGATGATTTCTCCCAATAAACGTCGATAATTCAAATCGGTGCCTAATAAGTCGGTTCGGGATGTGTATAAATATCTGAACCATCGAAGAGATCGGGATCCGGCAACCTCATAAGCCCGGTACCACCCCATCTTTTCATTTATCTAGGAGTAGGGTAACTTAACTCTTTTTTCTTCTTTTTTATTGCTTTCCTAGGAGTAGGCTTAATTGTAATCCTTCTATCCCTTTTTCCCTACTTGTATTCCCTTCTTTTTTATCAATATAAAGTGTAAACCGACCATTTGATCGTGTCTTTATTTATGCATTTAGAGTGTAAACCGGCTCAGCCATGTCTTTATTTGCTTTCCTTTCTTATTTACACATTTAGAGTGTAAACCGGCTCATTGGCTGTCTTTATTTGCTTATTTGTGCTTTTAGAGTATAAACCGGCTCACTAGCTGTGTCTCTATTTGCCTTGACATTACAATCGGCTAATCAGCCATACATTTATATCTCTACCCAGTTCGACTACCCTAGGTCGAAACCGGCGATCCCTCTGTACCTCTATAAGCCCGCTTCGGCTGTCCTCAGTCGAGCGATCGTGAGAAGTTACCAGAGGAGAACCCGACCGAGCGGATTCCTCCTCGGTCCGATTGCTTGATTGTTGGCACGCGGCGCACTTCGACACCTCTGGAGGGTCACCCAAAGGGGCCGATCACGCGCAAGCCACATTTTGGCCCCAACACTCCTTTCTAAGCAATACAATTCCTAATCGGCTCCTTAGCCATGCCAATTTTTTGTCTCTTTTTCTCTGAGTCGGCTACTCTAGGCCGGACTCAGCCTTTCTCCACCTCTATATCCCGATTCGGCTAATCTAAGCTGAACGGACGTGAGAGTTGAGTTAGAAGAACCCAGCCAAGCAGATCCCTTCTCGGCCCGATCGCTTGATCCATTGGCACGCGACGCATTACACTCAGAGGGTCAAACGAACACCCGGGACCGATCAACCACCGATATTTTTGGCCCTAACAACTTTAGTGGCACGCCCAGTGGGACTCTCAGGTAATTCTTACCTTCTTCCTACCGTAAATATGTAAGGGACTCCCGAAACCAGTGGGAGGTCAGTACTACGAGAGCCGACCCTGTCTCAATTATTCAGGCAAATGACCCAAATGATGAGATCTCTCAAGAGAGCACAACTGTCTCTTGAAAGGGACGCTCAAGCTCACGGCATGGATATCACGACCTCAGATGAGAGCGTTGCTCGGTTCGGGCAGTTTCTACAAAAAGAGATAAATATAAGCCGATCGACCGGCTGGAAAAAGAGAAAAAACATAAGAAATACCTCAAGGGGTGCTTCTTCAGGGGAAGCCTCGTCCTCAACGTCCATATGCTCCGGGATAGTCGACGCGATCGGCGGCTCCATATCAGCTGAGGTTCCATGACCCGAACTCTTAGTAATAGGCTCGTCTCTAGCTGAACGCGAAGTAGCCGGAGTACGCCTGGAAGAACGTCTAACCGGAAGGGAGCGACGGAGTTGTCCCCTCGTCAGACGGGACGACTGAGAACCATGCACGATTTAGGCAAATTTAACACAATTTGAAACCAGGATGAGGAGGAAGGACATACCGAATGAGCAGGAAGAGGAATCGTGCTCTCTACGATGACTGGCCCGGAAGCTGAAGTAGAGGGTCTGGCTGAGAAGAATAGATAGTTCAACAAAGGGGGTGTTGAAGAGACTCAGGAAAAAGAATAATGGGCTTAGATAGAGGGTCGATGTCGAACTCGAATCGACCGACCACCTCGTCAAGATTAATACTAAACAAGGCATCGCAGATGTCCTTCCACGATCGCCAGAAAAGGTCATCGAAAAGGCCTCCAAGAACTGCCTCGAAAGATACGAAAATGAAGTACCGTTTGAGACAGTTCCCGGTAGTAGTAATTTGATCAACTTCAGCTACTTCCTTGGTCTGAGGGCGACCGCGATGGGAGTTGTCGGTGAAGTAAGAAGCCGGAGCCGAGAGCGCCTGGATTAGCCCGAACTGGCGGGCTGCGAAATAAGGCGAGTAAACCTTGGTACTCGGCAACAATTTAGAACAGTTTTTGAGGCAGAGGTGCAAGTATCGAGGAGCGAGGAAAGAGTACCATACGACAGTATGCTCGGCGAGTTCCGCCGACTCTGCTTGGTTGCAGATGTACTCGAATCTTTCTCGAAACCAAGAAGGCCCGTTGTCCCGGGCGGCGAAAGGTGCCCAACGGCCTGAAGGCCGATTTTCCTCAGTATAAAACACTCAAAAGTAACGCAAAAAATCGAGGGAGCTACCCAAGGAGAAGGGCGCGTGAAAGCCGAAAGATCGGCCAAAAGACACAGAGAGCTGGGGAGAAACAGAAGGAAGCTCAGCGCGGCAAAGGAGTGAAGGGAAGTAACATTGGAGACATAGTTGTAGGAAATACAGAACGCTGCATCCTGAGTCGATCACTAGGTGATTGTCGTCACGAGGAGCTAGCTTTATCGCCTCAAGTAACTCTCGATATAGGAAAGCGAGGAAGTAAGGGGCAAGGACGAGCTTTTGGCCATTTGCTAGCCCCACGGCTATCGGCAGGAAGTCCCAGTTCATCTTCTGGGACTGGGTGCAGAACAAACTGTAGCACAACCAGTACCAAAGGAAGGCAATGTGTTCATCCTTGGACACTGGCTCAACCCTGCGACCAGCAAAGATCTGTGCGAATCTCTCGTATGAGAGATCTGTCTTCGAATCCAGAGAATGAGCGAAGGCATCCATGCCGTCGGCCGAAAAGGCCAGAGAGAGAGTAACACCATGAGGACGAAGGTCGGTGATGGCGGCCACGTCAATCAGTGTTGGGGTAAACGACCCCGAACGGAAGAAGAAAGTGTTAGAACGCGACGACCAGAAGCACAAGGCCGAGGCCAGAAGCAGCGGGTCGGCCTGATAAGTATTTCGAGAAAGTTGAATAGCATCAAAGACGTCCACCTCTTTCCACAAGTCCCCGTAGGCAGCCTGAACCCTATCAAGCCACCGCACATAAGTGGTAAAAGCGGTAGGCCAAGTATGAAGTCTCCTCCCGAAGGGTTTATCCGAAGCCCAAGTGTCAAGGTAAACTTTGTCCGCCAACAGCGGGATGCCAGCTGTTGTAAATGGGAATGTTTCCTCAGAAAGATTTGCCACAAAGGAAGGCCCATAGAGAAAGCGCAGTGGATTCTCCGCTGTCGGACGAAGAAGTCGAAAATCAACGGTGAAGTTAGACGGAAGCGAAGCAGCACGAGAAGCCATAGGAAGGGAGTTGGCTTAGCAAGTGGCAAAGGAGATGATGCAAAGATGAGAGAAAGTGGTAAGGGAGCACTAAGGTAAGAAGGAATATTTAAACCTCGAAAGACGACATGCTCAGCAAAAGAGAGATTAGGGTTTCAAGATGATGAAACAGGAACCGCCTCCCCTTGAAAACCGGCAACATTTATGGCGAAACGATCCACAAACGGACGCGAACCGTCGGATAGAGCGGTGACGCCAGATCAGTACAAATGAAGAGAAATTGCGGAGATCAAGGTACGAAACCTTAATGAAGAAGCGACCAAGGCGCGAACAAAAATGATTTGATCAAAAGCATAAAGATCTACTACGAAGATCAAATATCTCGGTCGGGGAGCCGGGGGATAGAAGGATCACATTAGGATCGACGTACGAAATGAATGGGTACGGACCTCGAAGCCAGTGCCGGTCAGTACGCTAAAACTTCGACAATCACCCGAACGACACATCAGGCGATTGCCGAGGGGGCATTGTTGAGACCAAAATTCGTGCCACTTGAGAGAGCGACACATGGCATCTACCATCGGCTCAAAACAGCAGTCGATAGGAGAGTCAGCCGATAAGAGAAGCGGTTAATAGGAGGATTATCGTCTCTTCCAGGATCGTCTCTCAGCCGAAGACAAATATCAAACCGCCTCGGTCAAACGATGAAGAAGGCGGAGTCAAAGTCAGCCTTCGGCTGATCAAGCCGGAGAAGGAAGGCTTTGGAGAGGAAGTGTACGAGATTCGGGGCACGAGTCTCGCAACGGACTTCGAAGTGGCAAGCGGCGTCCCGCATTGGAAATCGCTGAAGATCATGCTCCGGCTCGTCAATTAAGAGGATAAACCTGGACGAAAAAATGGCTATTGTCCTATTTGATGAAGTTTTGACTCAAAAGGAAGTAGTTGAGAAGTTCACGGTGACTTTCCCCAAATCCCACTGATATTTCAAATCGGCGCCTGTAAACGTGGTTAGGAAGTGTATAAATATCTGAACCACCGAAAAAATAAGGGTCCTGCAACCTCGTAAATAGGACCACCCCCCTGTTTTTTCATATCTTTCATATCTGCATTTACTACTTTCCTAGATAAATTTACTGCATTTTCTAGGAGTAGATTACTTGTAATTTCTATCCCTATCCTATTCCCTTTCTAAGCAATACAATTCATAATCGGCTCTTCAGTCGTGTCAATTATTTGTCTCTATTTCTCTGAGTCGGCTACTCTAGGCTGGACTCAGTCTTTCTCCACCTCTATATCCCGATTCCGCTAATCTAAGCCGAACGGACGTGAGAGTTGAGTGAGAAGAACCCGCCCGAGTAGATCCCTCCTCGGCCCGATCGCTTGATCCATTGGCATACGACACATCACACTCAGAGGGTCAAACGAACACCCGAGGCCAATCGACCACCGACATTTTCGGCCCCAACAGGCGGTAAGCGATTGTTGGGGCCGAAAATGTCACGCTGACCGTTGGTTGTCGATCGCCCCGTGGGTGGTTGACCCTCTAGATGTGATGCGCCGCGTGCCAAAAAGATCAAGTAATCGGGTCGAGGAAGGATCTGCACGACCGGGTACTTCTCAATAAATTCTTGCGACTGCCCGACTTAGAATAGTCGAATCAGGATATGGAGATTGAGAGAGAGGCAAAGATGTGACAAAACAAATGGCTGAGGAGCCGATTGTGGGGATTGTATTGAGTGAAAAAAAGGGAGTTACAAAAGTAACAAGTAGCCAATTACAATTAATCTACTCTTAGAAAATACGGTAAATCTATCCAGAAAAGTAGTAAAGATATGAAAAAGCAGGGGTGGTCCTGGCTTACGAGGTTGCAGGATCTTTATTACTTCGTTGGTTCGCTTATTTATATATTTACGAACCACTGTGTATAACCGCCAATTTTTAGAAACTGGCGTGATCTAAGGAGAGTCATCGTAAATTCCTCCACTACTTCCTTTTTAGTCGACTCTCCTTAATAGGATAGTAGTTGTTTTTCTAATGTCGGGTGCCACTTGCCGTTCCGGAAACTATTACGAAATTAGCGCCCAAGTCTCATACTTTTTCCTTCCAAGGTCTTTCCTTCTGTGGCTTCGAAAAACCCAGAGTTGACCCTGACTTCGCCTCTTTCGTCGCTCGACTGAGGTAGTCTAGTGTTTGTCTTCGGCCGTGTTGAGACCAAAATTTTCACCACCTTGGGAAGTGACATGTGGCGTATACCATCGACTAAAGAGATCCGCATATACCACTTTGGGAATGAGAAAGATCCGCATCTCGGTCCGGATCGATCCCAGTCGCATGAGAACGTATCACACGATGCATGCTATCGGCTGAAGGCATCAACCGATAGGAGAAGCAGCCGATAAGAAGATTATCGCCTCATCCAGGAGCGATTTTGGCCAAAGGAGGATCAAACTGCCCAGGTCAAACGACGAAAAAGGCAGAGATAAAGTCAGCCTTCGGCTGATCAGGCTAGAAAATGAAGGCTCTGAAAAAGAAGGGTACGAGATTCGGGATATGAATCTCGCAACGAATTCTAAAAACGGCAAACGGATTCCAGTATTGGAAAGCGCCGAAGATTATGCATCGGTGCGATAAAAAGGGGAAGAACTTGGACGGAAGAACGACTATTTTCCTATTTGAGGAAGTTTCGACTCAAAAAAAAGGTAGTCGAGGATTTCACGATGATTTATTCCAAATCCCGCCGAGATTTTAAATCAGCGCCTGTAAACATGGTTCGGGGAGTGTATAAATATCCGAACCATCGAAGAGAAAGGGGTCCGGCTACCTCGTAAGCCCGGTACCACCCCAGCTCTTCATTTATCTTGGAGTAGGCATAATTTAACTCTTTTTCCTTCTTTTTTACTACTTTCCTAAGAGTAGGCTTAATTAATCCTTCTATCCCTTTTTCCCACTTGTATCCCTTTCTTCTTTATCAATATAAAGTGTAAATCAGTCTTTTGGTCGTGTCTTTATTTATCAATTTAAAGTGTAAACCGGCCCAGCCATGCCTTTATCTTATTATTTTGCATTTAGAGTGTAAACCGACCCACTGGTCGTGTCTTTATTTACCCTTATTGCGCTTTAAAGTTATAATCGGCACATCAACCGTACATTTATGCATATACGTTTCGACTCATTTGAGTCGAAACCGGCGATCCCTCTCTATCTACGCGAACCTGCTTCGACAGTCATCGGTCGTTGCGGTTGCGAGGAGTTGCCAGAGGAGAACCCGGCCGAGCGGATCCCTCCTTGGCCCGATCGCTTGATTGTTGGCACACGGCGCACTTCGACACCTTCTGGAGGGTCACCCAACAGGGGCCAATCATGCGCAAGCCACATTTTGGCTCCAAGAAGCTTCTTGGCACGCCAGTGGGACAGCCAGGTAATTCTTACCTCTCCTACCGAAAAATATCCACGAATAGTATTTGTGGATGAGCCAAGCCTAGTAGAGGCATTCTGGCGAATGAAACAAGCGCTAGATTCTCTTGAGCGAACGCAAACACGAATCGAGAAAAACAGTCAGGCACGCAACGCGCGTCTGGACGCAGTAACAGCCATTCTGGCGGGCTTGGCCTTCGTTAGCCCAAAGCGAGGTGTGCGACAGAGGTGTGACGAAACTTCCATACACTTCGCCACAATCATGGCCGATGCCATCAACCCTGGCGGCTCACATATGGCCACCGGCAACACCTGTCCATATGGCCCGGCTGCTGGGGGAAGGACAGACGCCGACAGTAATACCGACGCAACAAGTGGAGTCCTTTCCAAATGCGCAAACACTAGGCGGTACAGCCGCAGCCGATCCCGTACCAAACAGGGACGTGGCCGATGTGGCAAAACATCGGCCGGCAATCGGATGCTTATCGGGGGATAAGTCTGCCTCCCCCAACGTCGTTCGCCCAGCCACAAGCTGGGGGCAGGAACGGCGGACATGTCCCTCTATCGCGACCGACTCAGGATCAGGCTGGCCAGCATGGGCTGCCACCACCTCCAATATAGTTAGCGATGCCGGTGCCTCAGGCCGGGCTAGCTGAAAAAATTGGGGGCAGGAGCGATGGACAAGTCCCTCTTCAGGGACCGCCGCAATAATAGGCTAGCCAATACGGGCCGCCACCCTCGCTAGCACAGCTGGCGACCCCACTGACTCAGACTGGATTCGCCGAGAGGGCTGCTGTCACGCCCCGGGTGTAAACCAGAACCCGGTCCCGTCTACAGATCCGCCATGCACACGGTATTTCCCGCGTACACGAAGCGTCGGTAACCTGCTCAGATATAAGAGATAATAATAAAAGAGCATAAAATCAGAGCTGAACTAAAAACTACAACATCTCAGACCAAAGCTGGAAATAAAGTAAAGAACGACTGTAAATAAATACAAGTACTCTCCCAGCTCACCACAAAAATACAACCAGCTGGCTAAAGCCAGACCCAAAAGAGAGTACAATAAAAACTGTCTGAGAAGATAGGGGTACAACAAAAGTCCAGCTAGCTACTGTCGGGTGGACTCTCTATCTAGTCCGCCATCCTCTTACCTCGATCAGTTGCTGACGACCCAACAACTCCCGCAGAAGACTCTGCAAAACAAAGGGAGAAACAAAGAAAAAGACGATGGGGGTGAGAACTACTATAAAAATAGTAGCCTCCCCTAGTGGGTAAAACATCAACTCTGACATGCCCACTAGGTCTACCAGAAGCAAAAGAAAAGGAGAAAGGTGGTAAGCTAAAATGTAACTGCTGAAGAAAAGCTACCACTAATATGCCTCTAAATGTCAAGCTAAAAGAATAGCTAAAAGTATGCATCAGTATCAAAAAGCCTGCCTAAATAACCCAATCCGACCACCAGTAGACACTGGTACTGCCTGCTCTGCCTGCCGCAATGGGTATGCCAGACTACGCATAACACCGAAGCAAAGGAGTCTCAAGGACTCAAAGTCTGTCTGACGCACACTCCGGAGGAGTCTCAGGACTGGATCATAACAATGATCAATGTGGGGAAAAACCCTCTACTAAAGATAACCCGAACCCCCAATCCAAGAGATAACAATCAATAAGTGGGAAACTCCAT
Organism: Tillandsia leiboldiana; assembly: GCA_029204045.2. Lineage (NCBI taxonomy): Eukaryota > Viridiplantae > Streptophyta > Magnoliopsida > Poales > Bromeliaceae > Tillandsia > Tillandsia leiboldiana. The sequence goes on along the minus strand of CM055066.1, from coordinate 48,202,320 downwards.
CCACAAGAGGAATCCTACCCCCAATCTGATACATAAATAAACATCCGGTCAACCGCCCAATGTCCGCGGTAGCCGCAATAACCCAAAACCCCAATCTAGTATGACGATCCCACTCAACAAACCTGGCTACACTATCCTACAACCCTGCTCAACCCGAGCAATACCCCAAGTATCACAATGAAAGGAGAAGAGGTGGCAACATGGTTTCTCCTAAGTCAAATCCCAAAGATAGTGTAGCAGTAAATAGTGGCCTATCTAGATGTCCATACAAGCATGCAAATGTCCTCATCTAGAATAGAAGTAAAAGCGCCCGCCAATGCGCTCACATATCATAAATCATGAAGTCTCAATATACTAATCTATTCACATAGATAACATGATATATCAATGAACTCCAATACCAATGTCTCAAAGTGATGATCCCTTTTTGCATAATCACTAAGTACTATCATACAACTGATCATAAATAAATACTTTAACAGAAGTGATTATGGCATAATGATCAAGCTCCAATACCATTGTCTCAATCACATGGATAGGCTATCAATTATGTGGTCCCTTTTTGCATGCAAGGTTATCAATATTTGTTCAACATTTTCTAACATCGGGTTATTCTGATATTCCTAGTAAGCATACCAAAAGATAGGGATACAACAACCACCCACCTCAATCGCTAAATCCAAGTCCCAAAGTGCTCACGCCCGAGAATACATCGCCTGCCGCAACAACTGCAAAAATACCAACCGGTACCCGATTAAACAAACAACCAATCATTGTCCCCAAAAAAATCAGTCAAGAAGAGGCTATGTTTTCACCTATAGGAGGGACTCCAAAAAATCCAACAAAAATACCGCTACGATCGTCGCGACGAGCCCTTCGAAACGAGTACCTGCACGTCCCAAACCGAGTTTTGTACGTCAAGTTACAAAATAAACAAGGTGACCACCTCAAAAATCTCAAGTATAAAATCTGTAGAACTTTGCCCTGAAAAAGTGGGATTTTCACCTTCAGGGAACACTCAGAAAATTCCAAGAAAAATACAAGGACGTTCCTTGCGATGTGTAGATGAAAATCGAGTATTGGCACACCTCAATCCAATGTCTGAACGCAAAGATATCAGCGAAATACTCCGATGCTGTCCAAAACCCACACAGCAAACAGGGGGGGTGTAAAGTGCCTCGGGAACCGTGCCAAAACTTCGAAACGGAGCAAAACGATCAACACAAAAATCGAACCCTTACCTCTTTGGAACGCGCTGTCGTAGAAATCGCCCAAAAATTCCTCCTGGCTTGCGCACAGGAAAATTCCGACTGAACTGCGATGAAAACGGGCCGAAAATGGGAAACGTCGAGGCGCACTGCAAAACCAAGATCGTCGCTGCCGAGCCTCCAAAAATCCAGGGGATCCACCACAAGATCAACAACAACACAAGGAACAAGTTCCCTAAAGGTTCCTCCCTCTCAATCCCTCTCTAAGGCTCAGAAAAAGCAGAAAAAGAGAGAGGGGAGGGGTATTTATTGGCCCAGCCCACAACACTAAAGGATCCGGATTCGGGCGCAAGATTCGGGCGCCCGAATCCGGCCCACAGCTAGGCACTGTGCGCGCTCGAATCCTTCATGGCGTGCCACATCAGCCGCTCCGCACTCGGCGCGCCCGGCGCACGCGCGCCCGCCTATCGCGGCGCGCCGCGTGGCATCGCGGTCCACGGCGGGAACCGTGGTCAGCGGTTCACGCCGGATCCGCTGGGTCACTGCGCCCGCCAATGAGCGGGCGACACGTTTCCCGGTCGGTCCATCGTGCGCCGCGCCCGCGCGCTTGTCGCGCGTGCGTTGACCGCCCAATCACAGAGCGCCACGTGTCAACGCCAACTCTCGCTGCGCCCGGTGCACAAACCTGATGCACCCGTCGAATCCAAAGCCGCCACGTGTCTCCAGCGCATCCAATGGGAAGCCGCCACGTGGCACACCCATCTTCGTACGCCGCGCCAGCCCGCGCCCGCGCCTGCGCCTGCCCGCGCCCGCATCCGCGCCTGCCCGCGCCCGCATCCGCGCCTGCCCGCGCCTGCCCGCGCTGCCCGCCACCGCAATCCGCCGCTGCGCCGCCGTGCTCCGCCCCCCGCCGGTCGCCGCCGGTCGCCGGAGTTACTGTTCCGGCGTGAACAGTAACCGATGGTGCAAAGATCAAGCAAACATCCCATTTTCATCGTTTTCGCACGCTGAATCCAAATCCGTTGTCCGTTTTGCCAAATTCCGCTTCTAAAATTATTCAAAGGCATCCGGAAAGGTATTCTTAATTCAAATTTCGCGCTGGATCCAATCCTGAGGTCCGATTCGCGCGCAAACACCTCCAACACACAGCAAAGGCCTCCAAAAGCTGCTAAACACACTGTAGAAGCTCTGTTGATCCAACAGCAATCCTCTTGTGGAAATTCGGGTCCTCACATCCTCCCCCACTAAATGAAAGTTTCGTCCTCGAAACTAAGAAGCAAGACAAACGTGCCTCAGCTCGAATCCTCGAACAAGAAGGATAGGTATCCCGCATCAACTCCTCCAGCTCCTTAGTGGCCTCCCGCTCTTCATACCCAAGGTCCTCCCCAAATCTCAAGTGGGGTGAAGTCAATCACAAACGCAGGATCAAATACATACTCCCTCAAAGCAGAAACGTGCAACACATCATGAACTCCAGCCAGGCGTGGAGGAAGAGTAACTCGAAAGTAACAAGGCCAACTCTCTCCCGTACCAAAAGGGTCCAATAAACCGGGGACTAAGCTTTCCCCGAACTCCAAAGCTCCGGACTCCTGATGAAGGCAAGACTTTCAAAAAGACATGATCACCAACCTGAAACTCTATGTCTCGCCGTCGGGTATCAGAATAACTCCTCCGTCGACTCGGGGCGGTCTAAAGATGTTGTCGTATCAATCTAACATTTTCCTCTGCCTCGGTCAGTAGATCAGGACTCAAAGTCTTCCTCTCACCCACATCACTTCAATATAGGGGTGTTCAACACTTGAGTTCATACAACGCTTCAAACGGGGCCATCTGATTGCTCGCTTGGTAACTATTGTTGTATGCAAACTCAACCAATCCCACGTGTCGGTACCACCCTCCTCCAAAAACCAGGTCGCACGCTCTCCACATATCCCACGTGTTGTATGTTAAATCGAAGCTGCGTCCCCAAGGCTGTCTGTAAACTCCTCCATAAATATGAGACAAACCTCTGTCTCTACCTGATACAATGGGGACGGGTACACTGTGCAATCTCACCACCTCAGCCGAGTGTAACTGTGCCAGTCGCTCCAAAGGCCAAATCACCTGCACCGGTAGAAAGTGAGCAGACCTGGTGGGTCTATCAACGACTACCCAGATCGCATCAGCTCCAGTCTGTGCTCTCGGCAACCCAGTGACAGAATCCATAGTGATAGGATCCCATTTCCATTCTGGGATTGGGAGACTCTGTAACTTGCCAGCAGGTACACGATGCTCAGCATTTACTTGCTGACAAGTTAAACAGTGAGCCACAGATCTCCCAAAGTCTCTCTTTATCCCACTCTACCCAAAAATGTGCCTTGAGGTCCTTATACATCTTAGTCCCACCAGGATGAATGATATAAGGTATATAATGGGCCTCCATCAAGATCTGCTCTCGAATCTTTGAATCCATAGGCACACAAGCTCGGTCCTTGTACCGCAGCATTTCGGAAGCAACAACTGAAAAATCCTCTGTCCACTCAGTCTGAATCTAGCCTCGGATCCTCATCAAGTGGGGGTCCTCACTCTGTTTCTCTCGAATCCTGTCCAACAAAGTGGGCTGCACGACCAAAGACATGAGTCTAGCAGAGACCCCAGGGAAAACAACCTCAATCTGTAACCGTCTCATCTGCTCAACCAACGGTGCCTGCTGCGAGATCATCATACTTAGACTCGTCCTCCTCCTCCAAGCCTCTGCCACAACATTGGCCATGCCGGGACGATAAAGAATACTCACATCATAATCCTTTAAAAACTCTAACCACCGGCATTGCCTCAAGTTCAACTCCTTCTGAGTGAACAGATACTTCAATCTTTTATGATCAGTGAAGATCTCGCAGTGCTCTCCATACAAATAATGCCGCCACAGCTTCAAAGCAACCACGACCGTTACTAACTCAAGTTCATGAGTAGGGTAATTTTTCTCATAGTCCTTCAATTGCCGTGAAGTAAAGCAATTACCCTACCATGTTGCATCAGTACACACCCCAGACCACTGTGAAAGGCGTCGCTGTAGATCACAAATCCTTCTCCCAAGACCGGAAGAGCAAAGATCAGAGCTGTCATCCATCTCAGTTTCAGCCCCTTAAAACAGCTCGGACGAGTCTCACTCCAAATAAACTTAACCCCTATCCTGGTCAGATGTGCGAGGGGAGTGGAAAGCTTCGTAAAGTCTTCCACAAATTGACAATAAAAGCCGGCCAAACCAAGAAAACTCTGCACCCCGGTGATAGTCGTCGGCCTCGGCCAATCTCGAATAGCATCCACCTTGGCCGGATCCCCTGCCACACCCATAGCTGAAACTACGTGCCCCAAAAAGGCGACCTCCCAGAGCCAAAATCCGCACTTCATAAGCTTGGCATACAGCTTCTTCTCTCACAGAAGCTATAGCACTGTCCTTAAGTGCTCCTTATGCTCCACATCACTCCGGGAGTAAATCAGAATCATCAATAAATACTGCAACAAACCGGTCCAAAAACGGTTGAAATATCCAGTTCACCAAATCTATAAATGCGGCAGGGGCATTCGTCAATCCAAATGGCATCATTGTGAACTCATAATGCCCGTACCGAGATTTGAATGCCGTTTTGGAGTAATCCTCAGCCCTCACCCTCAGCTGGTGGTAACCGAACTAAAAATTAATCTTCGAAAACACCGAAGCTCCCAGTAGCTGATCAAACAAGTCGTCGATCTGCGGTAATGTATACATGTTTCGGATGGTCACTTGTTCAGCTCCCAATAATCCATGCACAGTCGAAGTGAACCATCATTCTTCACCACAAACAACTCAGGCGCTCCCCACGGCGACATGCTGGGTCTAACAAAACCCCAGTCCATCAGATCCTATAGTTGCGCCTTCAGTTCTCTCAACTCGGCAGGCGCCATCCGAAAGTGGTGCCTTCAAGATTGGCGTAGTTCCCGGGACCACGTCAATCGTAAACCCTATCTCCCTCTCCGGCGGCATAGTCATCAACTCAAGGGGAAAAACATATCTGGAACTCGCGGATAATGGGGATATCCTCGAGTCCCAGTGCCACCGTAGGCACCTCCACGATAATAGCCAGAAAGGCAGTGCAACCTCTGAACATAACTTCTCCAGTCCTAGCTCGCGGAGAATCATCGTCCTCTCCCGGCAGTCAATGGCAAGGTCCGGTGACATTCAATCTACATCTAGCACCACGCCAAAATCCTGAAGTTAGCCTTCAATTCTCGTAGCTCAGCCGGTGCCATTCCAATAAGATAAGGAGCCCTAAAGATTGGCGCAGTTCCTGGAACTATGTCAATCCAAAAACTCAATTTCCATATCCGGCGGTATACTAATCAACTCTGGTGGAAAAATATCCGGGAACTCGCGAACAATAAGGATATCCCTGAGTCCCGGCACCGGCGTAGGCTCCTCAACTACACTAGCCAAAAAGGCTGCACATCCACAGCGGATCATCTACCTCGGTTGGGAAGTCGAACCCAAAAAGGCAAGGGAAAACACTCGGACATTTCTGGTACACAACATCTCTTGGCCTGGCTCACAAAGGGTGATCGTCTTCGCAGCACAATCTATCATCGCGAAATATCGAGCCAGGCCGTCCATCCCGAGGACCACATCAAAATCCCACAACCGTCTCAAATCCATCAACACTCCTCCACGTGCGACGGGTAATCGGGAAACTAAACCTCTCGTGCACGTGGTAACCATCCTACCTCTAACCCATGCAATGATGTACATTCTACAAAAAGGGAAAATGAAATGCTCCGATAACAATAAGATACGAATCCTACCGCCAAAAATAAATCATACCTGCCACCACTCGGTCGGCAATAGCAAAATCCTCCATCTGTGCTAAGCAATCCTGGCCGCTCGACAACGACTGTCTCTTATCAGATGAGCGGGGTGGCGAAGATCGGTCTACCTGGAGATCCGTCAGTGGAGTTCCCGGTCGTAGCAGAGAAGTAGGAGGAACAGACGCTGAAGTGGGTGCTGCAGTTGTCCTTGCGGGGCACGTAGCTCGCAAGTGCCCAGGCTGTTCACACTTGAAACAGCGACCCCACCTCAGCTCACAAGTACCGGCGAAATACTGGCCCCCGCAAAAGATGCACCTGACAGCCTGCTGGGGCTGCCTCTGCTGCGGTTGATGCTGCTGTCGTGGCCACGATCTCTGCTGGGACGCGATAGGGGCCAACGCCAAAGAAGGTGCTACAAAGGTCGGAAGGGGGCATGTAGCTCGGATGTGACCAGGCTGTCCACATCTAAAGCAACGACCCTGCCTCTGATCGCAGGTGTGTGGCAAGTGAGGTCCTCCACAGAAAATACATCCGCCGCGAAGCCGTGGTCGTCTATGAGAACTAGACTGTCCATCAACATCCGGGGCTGAGCGTTTCCTCTTAAAACGCTGCTCTGAAGTCCTAGCCCTCACTCCGACTGCCGAATCACTGCCCTGCACCAACAGCTGCTCCAAGAGCTGGTCCTGACGAAAGCTCCTCACCACCAAATGGGTCACTAAGGCCCGCAGTTCCCCCAGCTCGGCGGATACCGCCTGTCCAGGCTCCTCAAGGGGAGTGGGGGTACCCTCGGCGGAAAAATGATGCCGGGGCGACATCCTGCCACAAGAAACCACAACTCAGAAACAAATCCCCACACGACCCAATCTAGCGAAAGTTAAAGACATCCCCCTATTTCTGTAACTTTATGTTGTCTGCAGCCAACATAACTGGTCAACAGAAATAAGATATGTCGATCCCTCTTCCCTCTCAGGAAAAGTCAAATAATAAATCAATGACTTTCGCAAAATATCACGCCACTCACGCCCTACCATCCTAGGGTCTGCCCAAAAGCCTAGGGTTTCCTAAGTCCCAACTGACCTATCCCTAAGCTCTGATACCACCTAATCTGTCACGTCCTGGGTGTAAACCAGAACCCGGGCCCGTCTACAGATCCGCCGTGCACACGGTATTTCCCGCGTACACGAAGCGTCGGTAACCTGCTTAGATATAAGAGATAATAATAAAAGAGCATAAAATCAGAGCTGAATTAAAAACTACAACATCTCATACCAAAGCTGGAAATAAAGTAAAGAACGACTGTAAATAAATACAAGTACTCTCCCAGCTCACCACAAAAATACAACCAGCTGGCTAAAGCCAGACCCAAAAGAGAGTACAATAAAAACTATTTGAGAAGATAGGAGTACAACAAAAGTCCAGCTAGCTACTGTCGGGTGGACTCTCTATCTAATCCGCCATCCTCTTACCTCGATCAGTTGCTGACGACCCAGCAACTCCCGCAGAAGACTGTGGAAAACAAAGGGAGAAACAAAGAAAAAGACGATGGGGGTGAGAACTACTATAAAAACAGTAGCCTCCCCTAGTGGGTAAAACCTCAACTCTGACATGCCCACTAGGTCTACCAGAGGCAAAAGAAAAGGAGAAAGGTGGTAAGCTAAAATGTAACTGCTGAAGAAAAGCTACCACTAATATGTCTCTAAATGTCAAGCTAAAAGAATAGCTAAAAGTATGCATCAGTATCAAAAAGCCTGCCTAAATAACCCAATCCAACCACCAGTAGACACTGGTACTGCCTGCTCTGCCTGCCGCAACGGGTATGCCAGCCTACGCATAACACCGAAGCAAAGGAGTCTCAAGGACTCAAAGTCTGTCTGACGCACACTCCGGAGTGGAACTCGAGGGGAGCGACCCGCACGAGTGAAGTAAGTAGCCGAAAGTAATCTGATGTAGCACGACTGGATCATAACAATGATCAATGTGGGGAAAAACCCTCTACTAAAGATAACCCGAACCCCCAATCCAAGTGATAACAATCAATAAGTGGGAAACTCCATCCACTAGAGGAATCCTACCCCCAATCTGATGCATAAATAAACATCCGGTCAACCGCCCAATGTCCGCGGTAGCCGCAATAACCCAAAACCCCAATCTAGTATGACGATCCCACTCAACAAACCTGGCTACACTATCCTACAACCCTGCTCAACCCGAGCAATACCCCAAGTATCACAATGAAAGGAGAAGATGTGACAACATGGTTTCCCCTAAGTCAAATCCCAAAGATAGTGTAGCAGTAAATAGTGGCCTATCTAGATGTCTATACAAGCATGCAAATGTCCTCATCTAGAATAGAAGTAAAAGCGCCCGCCAATGCGCTCACATATCATAAATCATGAAGTCCCAATATACTAATCTATTCACATGGATAACATGATATATCAATGAACTCCAATACCAATGTCTCAAAGTGATGATCCCTTTTTGCATAATCACTAAGTACTATCATACAACTGATCATAAATAAATACTTTAACAGGAGTGATTATGGCATAATGATCAAGTTCCAATACCATTGTCTCAATCACATGGATAGGCTATCAATTATGTGGTCCCTTTTTGCATGCAAGGTTATCAATATTTGTTCAATATTTTCTAACATCGGGTTATTCTGATATTCCTAGTGAGCATACCAAAAGAGAGGGATACAACAACCACCCACCTCAATCGCTAAATCCAAGTCCCAAAGTGCTCACGCCCGAGAATACATCGCCTGCCGCAACAACTGCAAAAATACCAACCGGTACCCGATTAAACAAACAACCAATCATTGTCCCCAAAAAAATCAGTCAAGAAGAGGCTATGTTTTCACCTATAGGAGGGACTCCGAAAAATCCAACAAAAATACCGCTGCGATCGTCGCGACGAGCCCTTCGAAACGAGTACCTGCAAGTCCCAAACCGAGTTTTGTACGTCAAGTTACAAAATAAACAAGGTGACCACCTCAAAAATCACAAGTATAAAATCTGTAGAACTTTGCCCTGAAAAAGTGGGATTTTCACCGTCAGGGAACACTCAAAAAATTCCAAGAAAAATACGAGGATGTTCCTTGCGATGTGTAGATGAAAATCGAGTATTGGCACACCTCAATCCGATGTCCGAGCGTGAAGATATCAGCGAAATACTCTGGTGCTATCCAAAACCCACACAACAAACAGGGGGGGTGTAAAGTGCCTCGGGAACCATGCCAAAACTTTGAAACGGAGCAAAACGATCAACACAAAAATCGAAGCCTTACCTCTTAGGAACGCGCTGCCACAGAAATTGCCCAAAAATTCCTCCTGGCTTGCGCACAGGAAAATTCCGACTGAATTGCGACGAAAATGGGCCGAAAATGGGAAACGTCGAGGCGCACTGCAAAACCAAGATCGCCGCTGCCGGGCCTCTAAAAATCCAGGGGATCCACCACAAGATCAACAACAACACAAGGAACAAGTTCCCTAAAGGTTCCTCCCTCTCAATCCCTCTCTAAAGCTCGGAAAAGGGAGAAAAAGAGAGAGGGGAGGGGTATTTATAGGCCCAGCCCACAACACTAAAGGATCCGGATTCGGGCGCAAGATTCGGGCGCCCGAATCCGGCCCGCAGCCAGGCACTGTGCGCGCCCGAATCCTTCACGGCGCGCCACGTCAGCCTCTCCGCACCGAGCGCGCCCGGCGCACGCGCGCCCGGCGCACGCGCGCCCGCCTATCGCGGCGCGCCGCGTGGCATCGCGGTCCACGGTGGGAATCGTGGGCCGCGGTTCACGCCGGATCCGCCGGGTCACTGCGCCCGCCAATGAGCGGGCGACACGTGGCCTGGTCGGTCCATCGTGCGCCACCCCCGCGCGCCTGTCGCGCGTGCGTTGATCGCCCAATCACAGAGCGCCACGTGTCAACGCCAACTTTCGTTGCGCCCGGTGCACAAACCTGATGCACCCGTCGAATCCAAAGCCGCCACATGTCTCCAGCGTATCCAATGGGAAGCCGCCACGTGGCACACCCATCTCCGTACGCCGCGCCAGCCCGCGCCCGCGCCTGCGCCTGCCCGCGCCCGCATCCGCGCCTGCCCGCGCCTGCCCGCGCTGCCCGCCGCCGCAATCCGCTGTTGCGCCGCCGTGCTCCGCCTCCCGCCGGTCGCTGCCGGTCGCCGGAGTTACTGTTCCGGCGTGAACAGTAACCGATGATGCAAAGATCAAGCAAACAGCCCATTTTCATCGTTTTCGCGCGCTGAATCCAAATCCGCTGTCCGTTTTGCCAAATTCCGCTTCTAAAATTTGTCAAAGGCATTCGGTAAGGTATTCTTAATTCAAATTTCGCGCTGGATCCAATCCTGAGGTCCGATTCGCGCGCAAACACCTCCAACACACAGCAAAGGCCTCCGAAAGCTGCTAAGCACACTGTAGAAGCTCCGTTGATCCAACAGTAATCCTCTTGTGGAAATTCGGGTCCTCACAGCTGGGGGCAGAAACGATGAGCGGGCCCAACTTCAGGAACTGCCCCAGGTTGGCCATTACGCGCCACCTCCGCCAGCACAACCGGCGACCCCAGCCCCTCAAGTGGGGCTTGTCGAATGAGCTGGGGCTAGGGATGATGAACAGGTTCCTCCACAAGGAGCATGCTAGCAACGAGTTAGCGCATATGGGCTGCCACCTCCGCCTTTACAACCGGCGGCTCCAGTTTCTCAAGCCGGGCTCGCCGAGATGGCTGAGGGTGGGAATAATACGCAAGTCCCTCCGCAAGGATCACCTCAGAATCAGGCCGGCCAACAATGGTCGCCATGTCCACCATCATCGCCATCGGCTTCGGTACCTCAGGCTAGGCACACCGAAATCGCTAGGGGCAGGAACGTTGGGCAGGTTCCTACACAGGGACCGATTTAGTAGCAGGTTGGCCCTTATGGGCCGCCACCTCCACCAGCACAGCTAGCGGCTCCGGTACCTCAAGCCGGGCATGCCGAAATGGCTGGGGGAAGGTATGTTGGGCAGGTCCCTCCACAGGGACCACTTCAACTTCAGGCTGGCCAATACGGGCCACTACCTCCACCGGCACAACCAGCGGCTCTAGCATGTCAAGTTGGTCTTGCCGACATCCACGCCCATATGGAGGAAATCATCCAAAATACAATCGGCTTAAAGGCCAGGCCGACGATACGACCAGTCTTCGGATCCCCGTATCCCTCGTATGGGGATATGGATGTGGCACACTCGTACTTGGCCAATTGGAAAACACAGATATTTGATAAATTCTCGGGGGAAGTAACCAAGAACACGGTTAGACATATTGACCAAGGATAATCTAGTCATCAGTGTTAAGCTCAGCCGGTACTAAGACGGCCGAAGGAAGTTGGCTCTTAAAGCCACGATTGAAATAAAAGGAAACTGGCTAAAAGGGGTCGGCCTAGAAAAATCTTCTCGGCTACAACAATCAAGGCTGAAAATAGATGAAGGCCACGATCGGCCAGACAAGTCGAAAGTAGGCGGATTGGCCGGAGTAGTTCGACCAGAGAGGCTCGGACCACGGGGGGCACAGAGGGACCCAGCTAGCCACCAATGGAGAGGGTCGACACCACGACCCTCCCATCGAGGGACGCTGGGGGTAGGAGAAGCCCCATCGGCTCCTGATGCAGACTTTCCCTATCTCACCAAGGGAGAGACGGAGACCCTGGGCCTTCATCTATCCTAGGAGCTCAGGATATAGCCATGGCCTAAGCCATGGCAAAGAAGAGAGATCCTCAGGAACCGCATGAGGAAGATGGACCCATCGACAGACGTGCCGGTGGAATGATGGTTCCGGTCTACAGGACCGGCCCGATGGCAGCGGCTGGTCGTGACAAAGATGCAGAAGCGTCGAGTACAGAGGTTGGAGGACGACGCCTGCAACAACGGCGTCACGGCACAATATTCATGATAGAATCCGTGGCAGAGCCGAATACCGGGAGCACCTGAGGATGGTAGACTCGCCGACCGACGTACCGGTCGAACAGTGGTTTACCTCCAAGAGACCGACCAGGAGACAAAGGCCGGTCTGACCAGGACACAAAACCGTTGGCATCAACGATTGCAAGCTAACGCGAGGAATGAAACTTTTTACGGCCCAACGACCACGGTCTAACCCAATATGGGAACGGCCCGCACATCGGCTGCCAGCAAGGTCGATGCGGGACGCCAACGAGTGCAAACTTTCCACTCTCCACGAGAAGCTCTTCCAAAGGCTAGATGATAAAGTGGAGGAGATCGCGGCCGAAGGGAAGCCGCAGCTCGCGGATGTGAGCAAGGAATCAATCAACCATGTTAGTTAGATCGATGAAGATCCGGATCAGATCTCATTCATCCGGGTGACCGACGAGGGAGTGTAGGTTAAACTCCTCGGAGATGCGAGCCATTTGACGATAGGCGATAAGCCGCCAAAGTGGATCAAGTGGTACATCCACGGCCAATAGCCAAGGCCCCAACGGAACCCCGGGGGCAGGAGCTGGCCTAAGTGGCCGGCGAAGAACCCGCTTCGGCTACTTCACCACTAGCCAAAGATTCGGTCGAGAGAGCTGAAGAAGAAATAAAGAGGTCGTGTGACAACCGGGTGTGAAAGAATAATTGTGGACATCGTTAGGCATGCCAGATTTTTAACTCAACTTCGACAATCACTCGAACGGCACATCAGGCGATTACCGAGGGGGCATTGTTCAGACCAAAATTTTCACCACCTTGGGAAGCGATATGTGGCGTGTACCATCGGCTAAATAAATCAGCCGACAGAAGAATGAGTCAACCGAAGAAGGATCCGCATTCTGGTCCGGAACTATCTTAGGCGCATGAAAATGCAGCACACGATGCATGCCATCGGCTAAAGGCATCAACCGATAGGAGAAGCAGCCGATAAGAAGATTATAGCCTCATCCAGGAGCGATTTCAGCCAAAGAAGGATCAAACTGCCCAGGTCAAACGACGAAGAAGGTAGAGATAAAGTCAGCATTCAGCTGATCAGGCTAGAAAATGAAGGCTCTGAAAATAAAGGGTACGAGATTCGGGTACGAGATTCGGGATACGAATCTCGCAACGAATTCCAAAAATGGCAAACGAATTCCAGCATTGGAAAGCGCCGAAGATCATGCATCGGTGCGATAATAAGGGGATGAACTTGGACGGAAGAATGACTATTATCCTATTTGAGGAAGTTTCGACTCAAAAGAAAGTAGTCGAGGATTTCACGATGATTTTTCCCAAATCCCGCCGATATTTTAAATCGGTGCCCGTAAACATGGTTCGGGGAGTGTATAAATACCTGAACCATTGAAGAGAAAGGGGTCTGGCAACCTTGTAAGCCCGGTACCACCCCAGCTCTTCATTTATCTAGGAGTAGGCGTAACTTAACTCTTTTTTCTTTTTTTTTACTGCTTTCCTAGGAGTAGGCTCAATTAATCCTTCTATTCATTTTTTCCACTTGTATTCCCTTTTCTTTATCAATATAAAGTGTAAATCGGCCTTTTGGTCGTGTCTTTATTTATCAATTTGAAATGTAAACCGGCCCAGCCGTGTCTTTATCTTGTTATTTTGTATTTAGAGTGTAAATCAACCCACTGGTTGCGTCTTTATTTGCCCTTATTGCGCTTTAAAGTTATAATCGGCTCATCAGCTGTACATTTATCCATATACGTTTCGACTCATTTAAGTGGAAACCGGCGATCCCTCTCAATCTCCGCGAACCCGCTTCGGCAGTCACCAGTCGTTGCGGTTCCGAGGAGTTACCAGAGGAGAACCCGGCCGAGCAGATCCTTTCTCGGCCCGATCGTTTGATTGTTGGCACGCGGCGCACTTCAACACCTTCTGGAGGGTCACCCAGCAAGGGCCGATCGTGCGCAAGTCACATTTTTGCCCCAACAGGCCGTGATTAGTTCTGGATGAGGCGATAATCTTCTTATTGGCCGCTTCTCCTATCGGCTGATGCCTTTAGCTGATGGCGCATGTCGCGTGCCGCACTCCCACGTGACTGAGGTCGGTCTTAACCAAGACGTGGGTTTCTCTTTGTTGACTAGTTCTTCTATCCGCTAATATCCTTAATCGGCGGTATACGCCACGTGTCGTTTCCTCGAGTGGCAAAAATTTTGGTCTAAACAACAATGAGTTGACATAACAGATCAAGTGGCATATCCACGGCCAATAGCCGAGGCCCCAACGAAGCCTCGGGAGCAAAAGCCGACCTAAGTAGTCGGCGAAGAACCTGCTTCGGCTACTTCACCAATAGCCGAAGATTGGGTCGAGAAAGAGCCGAAGAGAAAATGAAGAGGCCATATGATAATAGGATACAAAAAGAATGATCGGAGATCTCGTGACGTACGCTGGTCATTAATGAAATTTAGACAACCACCCGAACGGTACTTCAGGTGATTGCCGAGGGGACATTATTGAGGCCAAAATTGTCGCCACGTGGAATACGTTGCGTTCAAGTCAGAAGGCGACACGTGGCGCAAACCATCGCCCGGGAATATCAGCCGATGGAAGAAAAAAATAATGAGAGATACTCGCGTCTCAAATGTGATCGATCCCGGCTGAATGTAAACTATCGGGTTGTTTCAGCCGAATGATAACAAGCAAATCTAGGATCAAGAGTCGGCTGCTCAGGCCGCAAAAAGGAAGATCTTGAAAAAGGAAGGTACAAGATTTTAGGCGTGAATAATGCAACTAACGCAGAAATGGCAAACGACGTCCAGCATAGGAAAGCGTCGAGGATCGCGCCTCGGTGCGCCAATTGTGGGGATGAACATAAATGGAAAAGTGCTACTGTCCAAGCGAGAAAAATCAACTCAAAAGATAGTAGTTGAGAAATACGCGATGATTCCCCTTAAGTTACGTCGATTACCCAAAACGGCGATCATACACCTGGTTCGAACGAATATAAATAATCGGACCATCGAAGAAAAAGAGGTCCTGCAACCTAGTAAGCCAGTGACCATCCCTGCTTTTCAATACCTTTCATATATGCATTTATTGCTTTCCTAGATAACTTTTCATACTAGTATTTACCGCACTTTCTAGCAGTAGTTTAAATTGTAATCGGTTCCTTGTAACCCCCCTCCAAAGCAATACAATTCTAAAATCGGCTATTCGGCTGTGTCAAATCCTTGTCTCTGAATCCCAATTCGGCTCCTCTAGGTCAAACTCTGTTGGCCTCCAAACTCCAGTTCGGCTCCTCTAGGCCGAATCCTCTCAAGAGTTGATTGAGAAGAATCTGACCGAGCAGATTCTTTCTTAGCCCGATCGCTTGATCTCTTTGGCACGCGGCGCATCACATTAAGAGGGTCAAACCTCAGGGCCAATCGTGGACTGCGGTCAGCGCAACTTTTCGGTCCAACAGATAGTATGATTAGTTTTTTTGAATTATCAATATAGTCTAATGGTATGAGTAGATCCAAAAACTCTTTCCTACTTTTATGTTATGATTTTTTAGAACTTTTTTTAAAAAAAATTAAAATAATAATCTTACCTACCTTTGGAGTAAATCCAATTTATTGTTCCTGAATGAATTTCTATGCATACTGGTGACAAATCCGTGCTTCGCCGCGGATATAAAATAATTAGGTAAATTAAACGGTAACAAAAATATTTTTATAATGCTCTTTTGTAGGAATTCTAAAGAATCTCAGATAGATAATCACGCGAGGAAAAGCATGCATTTTATGCAGGAGAACATTGACATTTACACAATCATATAAACAAATTCCGCAACAAACAATACATGCCAAATTTAGTGAATAACACGTCAAAAATCATCTAAAGGAGAATGGGTACCTGAATAAAATAATACTATAAATAAATTATACATATTCAACTGATTTGTCCATGCTATTTAACAATTCCAAATCTAAATTAATGTTCATTTCCAATTGAATTGATTTATTCTGACAGGAAAACATACTTATTATTATAGTTCTCAAACTAAAAAATAATGCAATACACATGAACCTCAGAGTGAAATCTGTATTAGGTTCCTCAAAATCTGCATTAGGTTCTCACACGAAAAATCTGCATTATCACATTTATCTTCTTCTTTAGATAAACACTGGATTGGGATGAAATCTACATTAGGTTCTGACATGGACCTCAGAGCAAAAGCATTGCGTGGTTCCTCAAAATCTCGCCGAGCATTAGGTTCTCACATGAACCCCAGAGCGAAAGCATTGTGTGGTTCCTCAAACTAAAAAATAATGCAATACACATGAACATCAAAATCTGCATTAGGTTCTCACATGATCCTCAGAGCGAAATCTGCATTAGAATTTTTATCCTAAAAATCTGCATTATCGCATTTGTCTTCTTCTTTAGATGAGCACTAGATTGGGATGAAATCTGCATTAGGTTCTCACATGACCTCAGAGCGAAAACATTGCGTGGTTCCTCAAAATTTCGTCAAGCATTAGGTTCTCATATGAACCTCAAAGCGAAATCTGCATTAGGATTTTTGTTCTCAAAATCTACATTATCACATTTGTCGTCTTCTTTAGATGAGTACTGAATTGGGATGAAATCTACATTAGATTCTCACATGAATCACAGTTGCATAGTTTAATTGTACATGCCACTACTTGAGGTGATGAGTATGTGCATGCCACTACAAAGAATGCATTTAGTTCTTTATCATAACTAAGATGAAATCTGAAGTGACAGTATGTGATCATGTTAGTGAAACATAAAGAAATTATGTTAGTTGAGTTGTGATCATCTTAGTTCTTTATGTTTCACCTCATTTTGATATAGAAATTAATGCATTTATCTTATTAAGCGCGATCAGTTGCACAATTTAATTGTACATGCCACTGTTTGAGCCTAATACTTCAGCCTTGCCTTCACTTCCTCCGGATCATCACCTGGGCATTTCAAAGAATAAACATGCAGATTCATATAGGCGGAAAAATGTTGATTCATATAGGTCAAAAAAAAAACAAAGAAGCATACATGAACCTTAGAGCGAAAGCATTGCGTGGTTCCTCAAAATCTGCATTAGATTCTCACATGAACCTTAGAGCGAAAGCATTGCGTGGTCCTTCAAAGTAAAAAATAATGCAATACACATGAACCTTAGAGCGAAAGCATTGCGTGATTTCTCAAAATCTACAATAGGTTCTCACATGAACCTTAGAGCGAAATATGCATTGGGAATTTTGTCCTCAAAATCTGCATTATCACATTTGTCCTCTTCTTTAGATGAGGACTAGATTGGGATGAAATATGCATTAGGTTCACACATGAACATTAGAGCGAAAGTATTGTGTGGTTCCTCAAAATTTCGCCGAGCAGGGTGCATTAGGTTCTCATATGAACCCCAGAGCGAAAGCATTGCGTGGTTCCTCAAAATTTCGCCAATCATTAGGCTCTCACCTGAACCTCAGAGCGAAATCTGCATTAGGATTTTTGTCCTCAAAATCTGCATTATCACATTTGTCGTCTTCTTTAGATGAGCACTGGATTGCGTTGAAATTTATATTAGGTTCTCATATGAATCTCAGATGCGTAGTTTAATTATACACGCCACTGCTTGAGGCGATTAGTATGTACACGCCACTACAAAGAATGCATTTAGTTCTTTATTAGAACTAAGATGAAATCTGAAGTGACAGTATGTGATCATGTTAGTGAATCATAAAGAAATTATGTTAGTTGAGTTGTGATCATCTTAGTTCTTTATGTTTCACCTCATTCTGATATAGAAATTAATGCATTTACCTCATTAGGCGCGATCAGTTGCACAGTTTAATTGTACATGTCACGGTTTGAGCCCAATACTTCAGCCTTGCCTTCATTTCCTTTAGATCATCAACTGGGTGTTGCAAAGAATAAACATGGCGGTTCATATAAGCGGAAAAATGCTGATTCATATAGGCGAAAAAAAAAACAAAAGAAGCATACATGAACCTCAGAGCGAAAGCATTGCGTGGTTCCTCAAACTAAAAAATAATGTAATACACATGAACCTCAGAGTGAAAACATTACGTGGTTTCTCAAAATCTGCATTAGGTTCTCACATGAACCTTAGAGCGAAAGCATTGCGTGGTCCCGCAAACTAAAAAACAATGCAATACACATGAACCTCAGAGCGAAAGCATTGCATGATTCCTCAAAATCTGTATTAGGTTCTCACATGAACCTCAAAGCGAAATCTGAATTGGAATTTTTGTCCTCAAAATCTGCATTATCACAACTGTCCTCTTCTTTAGATGAGCACTGGTTTGGGATGAAATCTGCATTAGGTTCTCACATGAACCTTAGAGTGAAAGCATTGTGTGGTTCCTCAAAATTTCGCCGAGCAGGGTGAATTAGGTTCTCACATGAACCTCAGAGCGAAAGCATTGCGTGGTTCCTCAAAATTTCGCCGAGCATTAGGTTCTCACATGAACCTCAGGGCAAAAGCATTGGGTATGTCACGCCCCGGAGGTTTAATTTAGCGGAAACGATTCACAAAAGGTATGTGTTTGGCGTGTAAAATTTTTTTTTAAAAAAAACCTTCTTCCCCGGCGCGTGCCCAGACCCGCCGCATATACAGGATCACTCTGCAAACGGACAGAGTCTCCCCTGTATATGCACGGCGTCGCGACTCATACAATGTTCAAAAACGGGTAATCATTCAATCACAACGGTTCAGACATACATCCATTCACGAGATGCTAAATAAATCTCACGGCCGATCAGTTTAAAAAGATAAATCCACGGTTGTTGAAACGGCGCCCACCCGGCGCCCATATTTTGAAAACACCTTTCGAGAGCAACATAAACCCAGAGGTTTTGGAAAGCAGTGCCCACACGACACTTAGGTTTTGAAATCCCTTTTCGAAATCCATAAATCCACAAGGTTTTGAAAACGGTGCCCACACGACACTTAGGTTTTGAAATCCCTTTTCGAAATCCATAAATCCACAAGGTTTTGAAAACGGTGCCCACACGACACCTAGGTTTTGAAATTCAGTTTTCGCAATCTTTTCTTGGGTTTGCTCTTTGATTTTCTTAAAGCGGCCAACAGAGATGAAAAAGGAATTAAATAATTCAATAACTACCATGCCGACATCCACACCGACCCCACGAGGGTATCGAGAACCACACCACAGTCTACAACGTAAATGAAATGCGAAAGGAAGAGGTAAAGTACTGTTCAGGTCTCCAGGGACCCAGAACCTCTAGCCGCGGCCTCACCGTCGCCTAACTCTCCCCCCCTGTAGGACCCTGTCGCAAAGTGGGAAGTCAGCGACTAAACAAAAATGATAATAGCAAAGCAGGTAAAGAAAAACGTCCAACCGTAGTCTATCCGGAGCAACCACCCTCGCAAGGGAAAAGTAAAATCAAACACCTGTAAACCTGCAATACCCGATCCCGTCGGACAACTAAACCGACGGATCGCACCGCGCCCAAGTCGGACAACTAAACCGAATAGGTCGCACCGCTCCCACGTCGGACAACTAAACCGACGGATCGCACCGCTCGCACCTCGGCGCCTCAAACCCCACAACTACATAAGGGGCCCCACTACGTCACCTCGTGGGTATACACGGGTCAATAGACCGCTTTTCCGGAAAAGCGCACCCTTTTGCGGTGGCCAAACCGCGGGTGCGCGTGCTGCAGCCTCGAGCCAAGTAACCATAACCACCATCATGTCAGCATCATAATATATAACAAGAGTAAAACGGCAACATGTATAATCAAAAGTAAAACCGTAGCATATGCGATCGAAAGTAACCCGCTAACATATAATTATCAAAAGGAGAACGACCGCCGGAGACCGACGCTAAACACCACGAAGAAACCCAAGTACACATAAGATTGACCCCGTCCAACATGATAGAGTTAAATGCTAAGACTTAAAAATAAAACCCACCTGAATGTAGGCCGATCCCGAACTCCCGCTAGACTACCGGGAGGCTGGTGCTGAACTGCTGGGCCCTGAACAGAGACTGTAGTCAGAACTAGACTCACACATACCCATCCTGACAACACTACAGCAACACAACGCTAACACAGAATAATATAGCCGATTTACGGAACAAGGTCCGATTCCCGCTCAACAAGAGTCCACGGAACTCTAACAACCTGTCCAGCAGGTATGAAAAAGAAAACTGACTAAAGACTGCCAGCGTGTCCCAATTACAATTTGATCCCTAACGATTTCTTAAATTGCATAAAAACCTAACATTATTGCTCGTTTTGACTTGTTCTTGAAATCCGGGGGTCCAAAAGCTGCACCGTAACTTTCAGCACGTTCGTTACGACGAGACCAAGGCCGGGCTCACAAGTTTGGCCTGACACGGATCCCGAGGGCAAAGTTGGCCCAACAAATACTAAGTCCAACAAGCCACTATGCTACAACTTAACCTATACATGATCAATCTGAGAGTTAACTAGAGCATGGTGATCAGCATGGACCATGTACAATGGGGCTCACCTGAGGCTTGCCGGAGGTTGGCTGGAACAGTAGCCGGAGCAGCACCCTAATCCGCAAGGAGCTCGGTTTGGGTGTTCTTGGAGCAAACCTGGTTCGGACCTGCTACAGAGTGGAGCACCAGGTAAATAGAGGTCCCAGAAGAAATTTTGTCCATGTGGGGTCGAGCCCCGGCGGCCGGAGGCGGCGGCGGCCGGAGTTAAGCCCGAAAAGAGCATTTCGGGTGTAACAGAAAACCCATCTACAGGAATCACCCTGGACCAAAATAAAATCATGGAGCTCCTCTAATTAAAATTTACAGCTTACCGGTGGGGTTGGCCGGAGTCCGGAGCGCCGGGGTTCGCCGGAGTCCGAACTTGAAGCCAAGTCGGGTGCAACCCTACAGATCAAAACCCCGACGTTAAGCTCTGCATGCAACGCGATGGAAGGACTCCTACAGGCCATACGAGCTTACCAGGACGGTTTCCGGCGACTGGGGAGCGTCGGCGAGGCGGTGCCGGCGAAGCTCGGTGGAGCTTCAAGGGCCGTTAATGGCGGATTCCGGCGCGGCGGCTCCGGGCCGGAGCAACTTGGTCCAGAAGCTTTTTCCCGACGCTAAGGAGCTTGGTGCAGTGGTGGCCGGCGTCGGGATGCAGCGGTGGCGCCGGACGGCCGATATCGGCCGAGGTTGAAGAAAACCGGATTCTAGGGCAGGCTCGCGCGGGTCCGATCCTTGTCCGATCACCCTCCAACTCCGTGGGGGTGCAGCAGTCGTCCAGAGGCGTCGATCCAACGGTGCTGATCTTGAGGCTGACGGCCGGATGACGGCGGCGCACGAGATCGGCCAAGAAAACGATAATCCGGCGATGATGGCTCCCGCCGACGATCGGGACGGCGGCCTCGGCTCGGACTGCACCCGAAGGGTCTCGCGGGTGTCAGAAACCCTTTGGTAAGGTCCAGGTGCCAAAGAAAAGGGACAAGTTCCAAGATGTTACCCTTGCCGGAGTTTGGAAAGGGGAAGGTGTCTCCCGCGGCGGCGTAGGGCGGAGCCAGGCGTCGGTTCACCCCGGGCTCGGCTGCGGCTTCACAGAGGGTACCTCCGGTATAGACTTGATCTACCTAGAGTCCTCCCGATCACCCTCCTTTCCAAGCACCCGAGAGCAAGGTGTCTCTTGCTCTTCTCTTCTCCGGCGACGGGGAGGCGGCGGCCGGTGCGGGGAGGTTCCGGGGAGTGCGCAGAGAGGAGAGGAGGTCTGTTGTGTAGGCGGCTAGGGCTGAGGGCTACAGGTCTTAGGGTTTTGTAGAACCCTAACTCGGATACATACATATATATATAGTATATGTACTATTTGCATTTTAGCCCTTGATCTCTCAACACTTTCAGTTAAGTCCTTCACAGCATTTTAGTTTCACACTTAAGTCCCTCTCCAAGCTGTGGCATGCAAATCGAGGCAGGTTCTATAGGGTTTCATGTGCAATGGTCACCTTTTTCGCCTTGTTTCACGCTCTTCGAGGCGATCCGGTCGTCGGAACGGAAAATGGACTGCGCCACGGCGTCCGGCTCGACGAAACCCATCAGGTAGCGATTTCTGATTTTCGAGAAACTGTCCGGATAAAATCTCGGTCCATAAAATACTGTTCTGGAATACAGTTTTCGCGCTTTTCGAGACTCTAGGGTCGTCAAACGGAGATTCCGTCAGCGCCATTGCGTCCCGAACGCCGAAACCGTTCGAAACGCCCACCTGAAGTGCTATGATCGGTTTCCAGCCAGCGAATTAGTCAACGGTGTGTCCGTCGGGGTTCCGAAAACTAGGGTTACTGTTCACCTACAGTAACAACTTAATTTACACTGTGCACAGAGCACTGTTACATTGGTCGCGGTTATTTACTCGCTTCTTCATTGATTTCTGGAAGATCCGACCGTCGGATCGAAAAGTGCTAAATATGAATCTCGTTCAGTTCGATGAGACGATCGCAACGGTCAATTCGGATTTCCAAGATCACGTCCGGATTGGAAATTAGCCTTTTTGCCTCGTAAATCGTGCAACTTGCACACTGGCGATCGACCATATAGGCCAACAGGGGTCTTTTGAATTCAAAACCAGATCAAAATTCACTTTTAGACTATTTATTAAAAATAAAATATTTCGAGTTTCTACATCACTTACAACTTAAAAGAAGTTTCGTCCCCGAAACTTACAACTTAAAAAAAAAGTTTTATTCCCGGAGTTTACAGCCTGAAGTCATACTTTATGAAATGCTCAAAAAGTTTATTCGAGGGCTACAAGTCAGTCGCAAGGTATCGACAACTCTAAGGCTACTAATTTAGACCCAATCTGATACTCCCCATTACAGGGCAGAGTATTTCCTCAGTTCTTTCGACAGTCCGTTGCCTGCAGCCAGCGTGCTTACCAAAAGAACAGCGAAATACCAAAGGTCTGTCGCCAACAACTAGTTGGGGACGCAACTCCTATCAGAAGGTATATCACATACCTCCCAACACAATCTCAGTGCTAAAAACCTAACCTTTATCAAGGATTACTACCACCTCGTGGTCACAAACATCACCAAGACTAACACATAGGCGAGTCCACGTCGATCCACAAAATCTGTGCAAAAGGTGGGGTCAATTTGCATCCGTCCCAAAACAGGGTTACCATCGGGCCCATAGGCCATTGAATTATGACACGGGGACACTGAAGGATCAACAACTTGTTCAACCTCTAAGCAAACTGTGAGGCTAGTGCAATAATAGCAGTCATCTACTGCTGTGCCATCAGCTGGACGATTACGACAAGAACAGTGATTTAACCTTTAACCACTGTAACTGATCCGAGCACTCTGGCTCCATTGAAACATCAAGCCCACAGCCGAAACCATGACCGCGGCTAACCCTGCACTAACAACGATCCCAAAAACCAGAGTGCGTACGACTAATAACCGAAACAACGAGACTCAACTGTGTGAAACACACCTGAGCTCCAAACCACTATGCCAATACCCTGCGCTCTCTCGTGAACACAAGTCATCCTAGGGTTCGTTCCTAACCAAATACCCAGGTATCGGATCGGAAAGGCGAAAATTTGTGCATCGGGAACTGTGCAATTCACGCACCGGTATGCAAATTGCTAAGGTTAGATCTGCTTCCTCGCCCGCAAGCACACTAGAATTTCTCGAGTGCTACATCACTCACACCTTAAAAGAAGTTTCATCCCCGAAACTTAAACACGCCAGGAATCCAATACATGGGAAAAGTGGCCAAACATGTCCGACTTGCGCTTCCCATTGGCCTTGCGCCCCTCGTGATCTGTACTGCTTCACAATCACAAACTCGCAACCCAAAACCTCAAGACTATGCCTTGGTCATGGGGAGCTGGCGACAAAACCCAAGAAGCACGGTCCTACTTCCGTCTTGGCACCCAAGGGGGTGCGACACTCTGATTAACCTCTACCGCTCGGTCCCAATCCATTGCCCTTCCAAGCACCATGCACTGAGCCGAGCTGCATACCCCCAGACCAAACGATCACATTCCCAACTAGGAGTATTTAAGCTCTAGGTCCGCTCAACAAAAAGAAAGAATCAAGCCCAAACGAACAAGATTTGCTAGCCCCGGTGGTCTCTTTTCTCAACCCCAGGGGGAATCCCAAGACCCCACCGTGACGATTCCTACGACCATCGCAGTGACCACAGCAAAGAGCCGAACCATGGGTAACAACCGTAGAGGAAGAGTCCTCATACCTACTCCTACCCTAACCAAGATGCAAAAGAATTGGCCGACTCTCTGCTGTAACCTAAAACCCGTTGTCCTGGAAGGTACAATTTTAGGCAAAGAGACTACCCAGCTACTCACGACCGACAAAATGGTCGATTCACTAACAACCATCGGCGGATTACCCTACCACCAGTCGCCGTTACTAACGACGACCAAAGCGTTGGCAGAGGGAGGGGTTCGAAAAACATCACCCGGCGCAACGATCTGCTGTGATAACAGCCGCACCATGTGCATGAACACCTGTCAGCAGGCCCACCATGTCCCACGATGGTTGCTTAATCCATTGATTCCTAGCAACCATCAATACCTCGGTGGCAGCCGGCCTCGATCCCAGCCCCCATAACAACACTACTACACGAGCCCAAACAACACGACTACACAAACTCGACAACCGAGCTAAACCGAGAAACAAAACTTAACCCGTACTCACACACCACACAAGTCAGTTCTAGACTCCGCTAGCATAGCACTTAACCAACTATCGAGAAAACGGGACCTATACTTTTCCCCCGCTCCCCCGATCACTCGCGTTCTAAGCTTCTATGCCTTATTCATTTCATTCATCCGTAGCTAAGTGTGGTATCTCCGTGGATGTCGGACACTGACTGTTGTGATTGAAGAAAGTCTCTGATACCATCTTAATCTGTCACGCCCCGGAGGTTTAATTTAGCGGAAACGATTCACAAAAGGTATGTGTTTGGCGTGTAAAATTTTTTTTTTTAAAAAAACCTTCTTCCCCGGCGCGTGCCCAGACCCGCCGCATATACAGGATCACTCTGCAAACGGACAGAGTCTCCCCTGTATATGCACGGCGTCGCGACTCATACAATGTTCAAAAACGGGTAATCATTCAATCACAACGGTTCAGACATACATCCATTCACGAAATGCTAAATAAATCTCACGGCCGATCAGTTTAAAAAGATAAATCCACGGTTGTTGAAACGGCGCCCACCCGGCGCCCATATTTTGAAAACACCTTTCGAGAGCAACATAAACCCAGAGGTTTTGGAAAGCAGTGCCCACACGACACTTAGGTTTTGAAATCCCTTTTCGAAATCCATAAATCCACAAGGTTTTGAAAATGGTGCCCACACGACACTTAGGTTTTGAAATCCCTTTTCGAAATCCATAAATCCACAAGGTTTTGAAAACGGTGCCCACACGACACCTAGGTTTTGAAATTCAGTTTTCGCAATCTTTTCTTGGGTTTGCTCTTTGATTTTCTTAAAGCGGCCAACAGAGATGAAAAAGGAATTAAATAATTCAATAACTACCATGCCGACATCCACACCGACCCCACGAGGGTATCGAGAACCACACCACAGTCTACAACGTAAATAAAATGCGAAAGGAAGAGGTAAAGTACTGTTCAGGTCTCCAGGGACCCAGAACCTGTAGCCGCGGCCTCACCGTCGCCTAACTCTCCCCCCCTGTAGGACCCTGTCGCAAAGTGGGAAGTCAGCGACTAAACAAAAATGATAATAGCAAAGCAGGTAAAGAAAAACGTCCAACCGTAGTCTATCCGGAGCAACCACCCTCGCAAGGGAAAAGTAAAATCAAACACCTGTAAACCTGCAATACCCGATCCCGTCGGACAACTAAACCGACGGATCGCACCGCGCCCAAGTCGGACAACTAAACCGAATAGGTCGCACCGCTCCCACGTCGGACAACTAAACCGACGGGTAGCACCGCTCGCACCTCGCCGCCTCAAACCCCACAACTACATAAGGGGCCCCACTACGTCACCTCGTGGGTATACACGGGTCAATAGACCACTTTTCCGGAAAAGCGCACCCTTTTGCGGTGGCCAAACCGCGGGTGCGCGTGCTGCAGCCTCGAGCCAAGTAACCATAACCACCATCATGTCAGCATCATAATATATAACAAGAGTAAAACGACAACATGTATAATCAAAAGTAAAACCGTAGCATATGCGATCGAAAGTAACCCGCTAACATATAATTATCAAAAGGAGAACGACCGCCGGAGACCGACGCTAAACACCACGAAGAAACCCAAGTACACATAAGATTGACCCCGTCCAACATGATAGAGTTAAATGCTAAGACTTAAAAATAAAACCCACCTGAATGTAGGCCGATCCCGAACTCCCGCTAGACTACCGGGAGGCTGGTGCTGAACTGCTGGGCCCTGAACAGAGACTGTAGTCAGAACTAGACTCACACATACCCATCCTGACAACACTACAGCAACACAACGCTAACACGGAATAATATAGCCGATTTACGGAACAAGGTCCGATTCCCGCTCAACAAGAGTCCACGGAACTCTAACAACCTGTCCAGTAGGTATGAAAAAGAAAACTGACTAAAGACTGCCAGCGTGTCCCAATTACAATTTGATCCCTAACGATTTCTTAAATTGCATAAAAACCTAACATTATTGCTCGTTTTGACTTGTTCTTGAAATCCGGGGGTCCAAAAGCTGCGTCGTAACTTTCAGCGCGTTCGTTACGACGAGACCAAGGCCGGGCTCACAAGTTTGGCCTGACACGGATCCCGAGGGCAAAGTTGGCCCAACAAATACTAAGTCCAACAAGCCACTATGCTACAACTTAACCTATACATGATCAATCTGAGAGTTAACTAGAGCATGGTGATCAGCATGGACCATGTACAATTGGGCTCACCTGAGGCTTGCCGGAGGTTGGCTGGAACAGTAGCCGGAGCAGCACCCTAATCCGCAAGGAGCTCGGTTTGGGTGTTCTTGGAGCAAACCTGGTTCGGACCTGCTACAGAGTGGAGCACCAGGTAAATAGAGGTCCCAGAAGAAATTTTGTCCATGTGGGGTCGAGCCCCGGCGGCCGGAGGCGGCGGCGGCCGGAGTTAAGCCCGAAAAGAGCATTTCGGGTGTAACAGAAAACCCATCTACAGGAATCACCCTGGACCAAAATAAAATCATGGAGCTCCTCTAATTAAAATTTACAGCTTACCGGTGGGTTTGGCCGGAGTCCGGAGCGCCGGGGTTCGCCGGAGTCCGAACTTGAAGCCAAGTCGGGTGCAACCCTACAGATCAAAACCCCGACGTTAAGCTCTGCATGCAACGCGATGGAAGGACTCCTACAGGCCATACGAGCTTACCAGGACGGTTTCCGGCGACTGGGGAGCGTCGGCGAGGCGGTGCCGGCGAAGCTCGGTGGAGCTTCAAGGGCTGTTAATGGCGGATTCCGGCGCGGCGGCTTCGGGCCGGAGCAACTTGGTCTAGAAGCTTTTTCCCGACGCTAAGGAGCTTGGTGCAGTGGTGGCCGGCGTCGGGATGCAGCGGTGGCGCCGGACGGCCGATATCGGTCGAGGTTGAAGAAAACCGGATTCTAGGGCAGGCTCGCGCGGGTCCGATCCTTGTCCGATCACCCTCCAACTCCGTGGGGGTGCAGCAGTCGTCCAGAGGCGTCGATCCAACGGTGCTGATCTTGAGGCTGACGGCCGGATGACGGCGGCGCACGAGATCGGCCAAGAAAACGATAATCCGGCGATGATGGCTCCCGCAGACGATCGGGACGGCGGCCTCGGCTCGGACTGCACCCGAAGGGTCTCGCGGGTGTCAGAAACCCTTTGGTAAGGTCCAGGTGCCAAAGAAAAGGGACAAGTTCCAAGATGTTACCCTTGCCGGAGTATTGAAAGGGGAAGGTGTCTCCCGCGGCGGCGTAGGGCGGAGCCAGGCGTCGGTCCACCCCGGGCTCGGCTGCGGCTTCACAGAGGGTACCTCCGGTATAGACTTGATCTACCTAGAGTCCTCCCGATCACCCTCCTTTCCAAGCACCCGAGAGGGAGGTGTCTCTTGCTCTTCTCTTCTCCGGCGACGGGGAGGCGGCGGCCGGTGCGGGGAGGTTCCGGGGAGTGCGCAGAGAGGAGAGGAGGTCTGTTGTGTAGGCGGCTAGGGCTGAGGGCTACAGGTCTTAGGGTTTTGTAGAACCCTAACTCGGATACATACATATATATATAGTATATGTACTATTTGCATTTTAGCCCTTGATCTCTCAACACTTTCAGTTAAGTCCTTCACAGCATTTTAGTTTCACACTTAAGTCCCTCTCCAAGCTGTGGCATGCAAATCGAGGCAGGTTCTATAGGGTTTCATGTGCAATGGTCACCTTTTTCGCCTTGTTTCACGCTCTTCGAGGCGATCCGGTCGTCGGAACGGAAAATGGACTGCGCCACGGCGTCCGGCTCGACGAAACCCATCAGGTAGCGATTTCTGATTTTCGAGAAACTGTCCGGATAAAATCTCGGTCCATAAAATACTGTTCCGGAATACAGTTTTTGCGCTTTTCGAGACTCTAGGGTCGTCAAACGGAGATTCCGTCAGCGCCATTGCGTCCCGAACGCCGAAACCGTTCGAAACGCCCACCTGAAGTGCTATGATCGGTTTCCAGCCAGCGAATTAGTCAACGTTGTGTCCGTCGGGGTTCCGAAAACTAGGGTTACTGTTCACCTACAGTAACAACTTAATTTACACTGTGCACAGAGCACTGTTACATTGGTCGCGGTTATTTACTCGCTTCTTCATCGATTTCTGGAAGATCCGACCGTCGGATCGAAAAGTGCTGAATATGAATCTCGTTCAGTTCGATGAGACGATCGCAACGGTCAATTCGGATTTCCAAGATCACGTCCGGATTGAAAATTAGCCTTTTGCCTCGTAAATCGTGCAACTTGCACACTGGCGATCGACCATATAGGCCAACAGGGGTGTTTTGAATTCAAAACCAGATCAAAATTCACTTTTAGACTATTTATTAAAAATAAAATATTTCGAGTTTCTACAGGGTAGTTCCTCAAACTAAAAAATAATGTAATACACATGAGCCTCAGAGCGAAAATATTGCGTGGTTCCTCAAAATATGCATTAGGTTCTCACATGAACCTCATAGCGAAATATACATTATGATTTTTGTCCTCAAAATCTCTGGGCATTGCAAAGAATGAACATGCTGATTCATATAGGTGAAAAAAAAAAAACAAATAAGCATACATGAATCTCAGAGCAAAAGCATTGTGTGGTTCTTCAAACTAAAAAACAATGTAATACACATGAACCTCAGAGCGAAAGCATTGACTGGTTCCTCAAAATCTGCATTAGGTTCTCACATAAACCTTAGAGTGAAAGCACTGCGTGGTCCCTCAAAGTAAAATACAATGCAATACACATGAACCTCAGAGTGAAATTATTGCGTGATTCTTTCTTTATGTTTCACCTCATTCTGATATAGAAATTAATGCATTTACCTCATTAGGCACGATCAGTTGCATAGTTTTATTGTACATGCCACTGCTTGAGCCCATTACTTCAGCCTTTCCTTCACTTCCTCTGGATCATCACTTGCGTATTGTAAAGAATGAACATGCTGATTCATATAGGTGAAAAAAAAACAAAGAAGCATACATAAACCTCAGAGCGAAAGCATTGCGTGGTTTCTCAAACTAAAAAATAATGTAATACACATGAACCTTAGAGCGAAAGCATTGCGTTGTTCCTCAAAATCAGCAAGCAGTGAACACAGCAAGGAGGATGCAGGTGGGAACAAGGTGAAGAGTAGGCCACAATCATTGCGATGGTAGCCACCGACGTCAACCATACACCTCCAACGCAACGTGGATGAGAGGGAAGGAAGGAGGAGACGAAAGGAGCAAGAACAAAGCCACGACAACATCGCGCGCGCCACGCGACGTGCGCACCAAGCCAAGGGCATGCCATACAACCGCAGGACTGGCACTATCCTCTCTTGCTGCGACCCTGGGGACCCGCGGGAGAAAGGGGAGGAGGCACATGTACATTGTACAAAGAATGTACAAAGAATAGATAAGAAAGGTGGCAAGGAAAGAGAGAGGGATAAGCGCGAGATGGGGGACACCATGTGTGGCATAGGATAGCGCGAGGTGAGAGAGAAGCAAACAGAAGAGGGCAACCACAGAGCAGCGAGAGCATAACACGTAAGCACCATAGAACTCCAGCTT
This sequence comes from Tillandsia leiboldiana, assembly GCA_029204045.2. Taxonomy (NCBI): domain Eukaryota; kingdom Viridiplantae; phylum Streptophyta; class Magnoliopsida; order Poales; family Bromeliaceae; genus Tillandsia; species Tillandsia leiboldiana. The sequence goes on along the minus strand of CM055066.1, from coordinate 48,172,111 downwards.
CATTATATTTATAGATAAGTATATGTTATGTACATATAGTATATATATACATATATACTGTTAGCTTGTAATGAAAAAAAAAAAGAAGCTAATTCATGAATTGAATAAAAAGGCCCTTTTAAGGATGACGTTCCGTTGTTGTTTTGTTGAAGAGATTGATCGGTTATTTGTCATTGAGCCGTTCGGCGGGAATTTGTGCGTGCTTCCGAACCTATTAAGCGGCGGATCCTGAGCGCGACGCACTCTCCGGTACCCACTTCCGCAGCGAAAATGCAGCGTCGCGACGACCCCAACCCCTTCGACGAAGAAGCCGAAGTCAATCCCTTCTCGGTAACCTCACCGTCCCTCCCGCGCTTTCTTTTTATACTCTTCTCGCTTCATTGCCCTAGTTGTTGCTCCTTGCTTACGTTCCCATCCACTCTTTCGATCTCGCGCTAATTCCCGTTCTATTTACCCTATGAAATGGATCGCTTAGATGTAGTACAGAACGAGGAGACCCCCGATGAAATGGATGTTCCGAAGCTCATAGCACTTCTTAGGGCTTGTATTAGCACCAAAACCCTAGCTCAGGGGAAGCTTCTTCATTCCAAGGCCATTTCTCTCGGCCTTGGCGCCGATACCTATTTCTGCAAAACACTAATGAACTTCTACCTCTCCTTCAGCCAATACGATTCTGCGCGGTTCGTCTTCGAATCGATCCCGGACCCATTGGATATCTCCGTGTGGAACGGTCTCCTTGCCGCGTACTCTAAGAACAAAATGTACCGAGAAGCCCTGCTTCTGTTTAGAAAGCTCGTGCTTTATCCTCACCTCAAGCCGGATGATTACACTTACCCAAGTGTTCTTAAGGCTTGCTGGGGATTGCGTGGTGCGAGGGAAGGTGAGATGGTACACGCCCAGGTGCTGAAATCTGGTTTCGGGTCTGATTTTGTCATCTCGAGCTCTTTAGTGAGCTTGCTTGCAAAATGCGATCGTTTTGGATCTGCAATTAAGCTGTTCGATGAAATGCCTGAAAGGGATGTTGCTTCTTGGAACGCGGTGATCTCTTGTTATTACCAAAGCGGCCAGGCTTCGAAAGTTCTGGAGTTGTTTGAAGCTATGAGCAGTTGCGGGCTCAATCCGGATTCAGTTACACTCACGACAGTGCTTTCTGCTTGTGCTCGGCTTGGAGATTTGGTGACAGGTAGGCGGATACATGATGAATTAATCAGAAGTGAGTTTCCGATAGATTCGTTTATTAGTTCTGCTATTGTGGATATGTATGGGAAGTGCGGGTGCTTGGAGAAAGCTAAAGAAGTCTTTGAGCAGATCCGACAAAAGAATATTGTATCTTGGAACTCGATGATTGGTGGGTACTCCTTGCGAGGTGATAGCAATGCTTGTTTGGAGCTTTTTGTAAAGATGAACAAGGAGGGGTTCTGTCCCACTTCAACGACTATATCCAGCTTGCTGATGGCTTGTTCTAGAAATTCTGATCTACGGCATGGCAAATTCATACATGGATATGTGCTAAGACACCATATAGAAGTTGATATATTTATATACAGCTCATTAATTGATATTTATTTCGAATGCGGCAAAGCTAGATATGCTGAAGAAGTATTTAAGATCACGCCTAAGGAAAATGTAGTTTTGTGGAATGTGATGATTTCAAGGTATGCGACAGTGGGCAACTACTTTAAAGCTCTTGATATATTCCATACTATGAGAGCTCATGGAGTAAGACCAGATTATATTACGTATACCTGCAGTTTAACCGCCTGTTCTCAATTAGCAGCTCTTGAGCTCGGCAGGGAAATTCATAAGGAAATCAGCAAAATTGAATTGGATTCTAATGAGATTGTTATGTGTTCTCTTTTTGACATGTATGCGAAATGTGGTGCGCTTAGAGAGGCAAGAGAGGTTTTCGATAAACTACCAGTCAAGGATATTGTCTCTTGGACTTCCATGATAATGGCTTATGGTTCCCATGGTCAAGCACATGATGCTTTACAGCTTTTCCGTGAATTGCAGCACTTGAGTTTAAAACCAGATGGTGTAACATTTCTTGCAGTAATCTCTGCTTGTAGTCATGTAGGATTGGTTGATGAAGGGCTTTATTTTTTTGAACAAATGATGCATGAATATAGAATTAAACCTGGTATTGAGCATTACTCTTGCATCATAGATCTTCTTTGCCGCTCTGGAAGGTTGAATGATGCTTACAGTATATTTAAAAGTATACCTGAAAGCAAATTGGATACTGGGTTAATTGGTACAATGCTCTCGGCATGCAATTTGTATAAGAACTTGAAGGTTGGAGAAGAGATGGCTAAGCTGCTCATTCAAATTGATCCAAATGACCACTCTAATTATATAGTTTTGTCGAACTTATATGCTTCTGTTGGAAGATGGGATGGCGTAAAGAAAGTACGGGCGATAATAAGAGAGAGAGGATTGAAAAAGAACCCTGGTTGTAGCTGGATTGAGATTGACCGAAAGATCCATCAATTCTTTGTCGATGATGATTCGCATCCTCAAATAGAGTTGATATATAAGTGTTTACATGATATTGGAATGCAGATGAGGAAGAACAGATCTCATGATAGAACAAACAATAAAATGGGCTTTCTTGATTGTTTTTTGTAAACAACAGTTTGCTACCAATACATAAATTTTTGTTTATTTATAGATGCATGTGAATATTAGGATATTCTATCATGTTTGGGGTTTTAAACATTTGTTGTACAACATTACAGGATCAGAAGATGATAGAAGCTGAATGACGTACGTGCGCTACTTAGGAAGGAAAGTGTATGGCCTAGCTTTTGAAAAAGTGAATTTTGAAGAATTTATTTTTGTTAAAAATTATAGAGCGGTGGGCTGAATTTAATAAAAAAGTAATTTTTGTAAAATGATTTTATAAAACTGCGTCACAAATTTTTTTCTTTTTACAAATAATAAATTTAAATTTAAATTTTAAAATTTTTAATTTAAAATCCAAAGCATAATTTAAAAATTGATATTTGAATTTAAAATCTAAATTTAGATATTTAGAATTTTTAATTTAGATTTGAAATTTAAAATTTATTTAAATTTTAAAATTTAAAATTTAAAATTTAAAATTTAAAATTTAAAATTTAAACTTTAAATTTGAAATTGAAAATTTAAAATATAAATATAAATTGCACATTTTAAAATTTAAAATTTAAAATTTAAAAGCTACATTTGAATATTGAAATTTGAAATTTAAAATTTTTAAATTTAAAAATTTGAAAATTGAAAATTAACACTTAAAATTTCAAATTTTAAAATTTAAATTTTAAATATAAACTATAAAATTTCAAATTTCAAATTCCAAAATTAAAATTTCAAAATTGAAATTTTTTCTTAAATTTGAAATTTAAAATTTTGATTTTTAAAATTTAAAATTTTAAACTTAAAATTTTAAACTTAAAATTTAAAATGAAAAATATCAAATTTGGAAGATAAAATTTAAAATTTAGAATTTTAAGTTTGAATCTAAAATTTAAATTTAAGATTCAAAATTAAAATTAAATTTTGGGTCTCTAAAATGAGAAAATTGATTTTAAGAATTAGAATCAGATTTTAAAAATAGAATTGCCAAACACTTTGTGAAGAAAAAATTATTTTTGACTCTAAAATCACTTTTTAAAATTTAGGCCTAAACCAAACGCCCCTTCATCATTGTAGTTTTCATCTTAAATGGCACAGCAAAAAAAAAAATAAATAAATAAATTCTGCATTTCTGCTAAAAAAAAAATTTTCTGCATCTGTTATGATTTTTTGGTAAAGAGAGAAGGTGAATATGTAGATTAAGATACAAACTCATGCAGGAAGAGAAAGACTTGCGCAAGTGACTGTTTTAAGAGAAAAACTTGCACAAGTGACTATTTTAAGGCTGCGTTTGATTCGGATATAAGTAAAAACTGATTATTTTCGGGATAGATATAAGTTTAGGTACAAGTAGAAACTAAAGTAATTTTGTGTTTTGTTGAGTATAAGAGTTATACCGGGAATAAAAAAAATTATGTTTTATAAGTTAAAGAGGAATAAGAAGAATAGAGGGGATTAAATTATTTCTTTCCATTTTGCCCTTAGAGGTTTAAATCTAAATTAAATTATTTTGTAATATTAATATTACCTATAGCAAGGTTAAAATTAATTAAAAATAAAACAAGCTGTATTAAAAATTATTTATTAAATATTTATAAATGCTTATAAATAATAGTATATTTTTAAAAAATAAATTATAATTTATAATTCATTATATTTTTGAAACCATTAGTTATTAGATTATAAATATTATGAGATATGTAAACGGATTTACATAAGTCACTATTACATATTGAATATATCAGTTGCGAGTTATATAATATATATTTTTCACGTAATATATAATCATGCACTTAATTTTAAAAAAAAATTAGCATCATAAATTTAGTATCAATCACAAACAGAAATTTTGCCATAAATTATAAATAAGCCGACATACCAATCATAAATATTATGAATCTGAATAGAAGCTTATACATACTAACATTAACTTTAACATCAATTATAAACATCCAACCAACTAAAGATACATTTATAAAATAGCGTATTAATCTCATAAAACATGCAAACTGATTCTTCAAAATATGTCGTAGCGCAATTAAAAGTTTACAATGTTATATAGACAATATACTAATTAGCTCACTCAATCACATATAATATAGTCTATATAATACAACAACATTATTTGCATACAATTATATATAATATAGTTCTTTACAACCACATAAATTGCATACAATCATATATAATATAGTCCATTATACATCTAACTTCTACTATTCAATAATTGGTCAGTTATAATTGTGCGGACCTCGTCACCCCCGCGTGATTCTGTTGTACCAACATAAATATCCGTGTCGACCTCTTCAACTTTCGTAGACTATTCCTCTAACTCTTCGTTAAAAAAACGATTATTACTTTGGTGTCGCCGAATGAAATTGTGTATCACGTAATATGCCTTAGCAATAAGACATTGGACTTTATATGGAAACGGTGTTGCAATATTCAGAATTTTGAACTGCTTCTTCAATATACCAAATATTTTCTCAACCATATTCAGAATCTTGAATCTTGAATGGACGCATATGTAATAAGAAGGTCTATAGGTGTTACCAGTTTCCATTCTAATCGAGAAACAACATTTTGCACGATTTTCATTAACAAAGCAATCAATATATCAACACAAAATTTAAGCGACTTAGAAATATGAAAACTTGTAACGAACTTGGCATTGAAATTACAGACACAACAATATGTAACAGAGTTATATGATGTATACGAAGACACAATAATAACAGTAAGTAAAGTACAAAATAATGTGCATTATTTAGGTAGTTGTGAGAAACAAAACTTTTCCCTAAGTTCAATAAGCATACAAGATAAATTTGTCCATTTCAAATTAATCGATGTTATCTAATAGAATGAGATTTGACGGCAAATTCCTATTATAGCAACTGTCGCATCCACACACGTGACATTTGTACGATAATATTTCTAAAAATATACATTTTACTTAGGAAAGCAGTTGCATTTTAGTCTATATATATAGTAATTGGCTCAATTGGTTGCCAAATTGTATGGGGGTGCAGTGGATTGTAAAGCCATGCAATCCATCAGATACTTATGGCAACTGTCATCATCGCCGATATTTTTAGGAATCATCCGACAATGCCATTTTTCTGCTAGTCACAGAATCGACAGGCATAATGCGCAAGGCGGCAAGCATTGGTTGGCAGCATTATGTGTGACACCCCCGGAATTTGGATTAGTCCTCTATATAAATGATATAATAGGACTAAATCTCTAATCCGGCTATAGCATTTTGGATGGTAGCAAGATCCAAGAGGAACATGAGAGTTAAGCGTGCTAGAGCTAGAGTAGTTCTAGGATGGGTGACCCCCTGGGAAGTGGGGCGTCACATTATGTCATTCGAATTACAAGTGTTTTATTTTGATATCGACGATATATATATATATATATATATATATATATATATATATATATATATATATATATATATATATATATATATATATATATATATATATATATATAAACCAAATATTTAACAACCTGTGTCACGCCCCGGGGTCAAAACTGCGACCCGGGCCCGCCAACAGATCCGCCGCCCATACGGAAAGCTCTGTATAGACGAAGCGTCTAACCTGCAAAAGATAATACTACAGCTATACAGATATCAGAGCTGAAAAGTATACTATAGAAATAAGAAATAATATAACTTCAAAAGTACAAGTCTGAACCTCACTACAAAAGTCTCTCAAAAAGTAAAACTCTCAAAAGTAACTAACAATAATAATCCAGCAAACTGTACTACTAAACTCCAAAAATGGGTGCAGCTATACTCCAAGGACGGGTAGGGAACTAGCTCGCGACTCCCTCACCTCGATCAGCAACAGAAGAAACAGTAACTCTCCTAGGAGATTATGCAAAACTAAGGAGAGGAAAGAGGAAAAAGAAAGGGGAAAACCCCCAGCGGGTGTGAGAACTACACCAACACATAGTTCTCAGTGGGTACCGCCACCAAGCCCGACGGTCTGCCCACTAAGTCTACTATAGGCATAAGATAACAAGAAAATTGTAATAATGAAAAGATAAGTTGGAAAGAGTCTACAGCTATCATGCTTCTATCTACAATGCTCAAAGGGTGATACAGATGAAAATGATGCAACCACTCGCACCCAAGGTGCTCAATCGACCCAATCAAACTGACTGCCTCATAGGGTCCAGTCAAGCCTGCGCCTACCTACTGCCAGTACATCCACGGAGGACTGGACTTACGTAGGGCGTCCGTGACTGCCAAAACTGGCCCAGCCAGAGGGACTACATCCGTGACTGCCTAAAAAAGGCCCAGCGAGAGGGACAGCATCGACAGGTCGCGATACAAGAGTAACAGGCCCACTCCGGACGGGGCACTCGAGGGGCGCAACCCCACCGAGGAAAAAGGTATCTGCGCATCTCTATCGAGCTCAAAGTGGCTCATGCAGGCTATAGTCAAAATCCATGCTCACTCTCATAACCGAAGGACTCAAGATCCTCAAACATCTCGCACGACGGTCGGAGTACTCTCAACGACTCAGCTAAACAGCTCTCACGAATCTCGAGACACTAACGAACTCAACCAACTCATGGCGCTAAACACACAGGCTGGAGATATTCCACAGACGGGATCACCGTCGACCCAAACGACTCCCAGAAAAGGACATCAACTCAACATGCAAACTCACTAGCTGGGTATACTCCCCAGCCGACGACAATGAAGGGTCCGGGAACCCCGAAAGACTAGAACCTACAACCCAAATCAAACAAGAACAGGCTCTAGGCATAGCCTCTCGTTGTTCTCGACCCAAAGAAAAAAAGGCAGTCCTTAGAACCCAGACCACTCGAATCCTCTCGAGTGAGGCAGTTTACAGGAAAAAATGTGACATTTATTACTGAAAACTATTTTTCACTCAAACCCACGCGGGGTGAAGACTAAAAGTAGTCCCTTTTGTAAAACCATCTTAATTTGAGGAAAACCCATTTTTAATGATTTTTAGTTCTTTTAGGAAAAACAGTTAGAAAAACAAGTTTTATTTCCAAACCCCGAAGGCTAATGCCTTCGTCCAATCAGACAAGAACAGACTCCGGCGACCCTTCGATGTTTGGAAGAAAAATATTGGTTGACTAAAATCATGTGTGTCCAAAAAGGTTCTGGGTTCAAGGTCCTGCTATCACTAACACACCACTGCTGCGAACACAGTGGCGACACATAAAATAGAGAAACACGACATCCCGGGACCACCGTTTATCCAAACGGCTCCCGCCACAGATATAAGATCAGCTACATCTACCAGACTCCACTCTGCCCCCAAGCACGAGTGTAACATGCATCCCACACAAAAAAATAAATCCCGGCCACTCGGCCCACTACCCGGGAGAGGAAAAACACTATGTCCAGGAATAGAATAGAAGTGTGGATGTCTAGAGCATAAATGAATCTAGCCCAAGTGAGGGTTTTCTACTAATCTGGTTACACATGCAACATATGACAGGGTGCTAGGTAAAGTTCCAATAGTGGTACTTAAGTTAACACAGATAGGAAGCATACATCAACATGATCATGAAACAACACGAGAACATCATCTCTATATCTAACATGCTTCCTAACACATCTAACAATCATGTATGATTTACTACACGATATAATTAATGAATAGTCCACCGATTTTGGAGACGAAGTAACCCACCTGAAGCGCGCGTCAATCCAAGATCCAAATAGGCTGAAACTAAACGGGAACAATCCACGGATTCCCACGATTCCAATGGGCCCAAAAATACCCAAAAACTCCTCCTAGGTACAAAGATACAGTCCAAACATCGCGATAAGCAACATTTCCCACAATTATACACTGCCGTCAAAATCATTCTAGAAATGCTTAAATACCACCTACGGGATAAACTCCAAAAATTTCAATAAAAATACGGCGGGGATCCTCGCGAAGAGTAGATGTCAATCGAGTCCTCACAGGCGGCAATCCGATACCCGAGTGCGGAGATAAAAATCCGACAAGCCTCCGCTGTCCAGAAAAACCACCAGCAGGAATGGGGTTCAAAGATGTTCCAGAAACCCCAATAAAAACCCAAAACTGAGAGTAGCGAAAAACACGAAAAACGGAGATCTACCTCTCAAGAAACCGATGCCGCAAAAATTGTCCAAAAATTCCTTCGGAGTAGCTCTGTGGGCCTCGTGGACCGAAACGCTACGAAAATGGGCCACCGAAGAAGAAACGTCGCACTGCGCCGAATCGCCGAAGCCGTCGATGCCGCGCCCTCCAAAAATTCCGAAACTCCCTTGAGAGATGCAGCCCAAGATGAGGAACAAAGATGCTTGAGGGCTCAGTTGCAGAAGAGCTCGGGAAAGCCCTCAAAAAGAAGCCCAAAGGGGCTATTTATATCCCAGCCCACAAAAGGAGAGGAAATCGGATTCGGGCGCTCGAAATTGGGCCCGACCCGTTATTGTGCGCGCTCGAATCCCTCTCGGCCCGCCATGTTGCCCGCTCCGCGCCCCGCGCGCCCGGTGCACGCGCGCCCGCCAATCGCGGTGCGCCACGTGGCGAGGCGGTCCACGGCGGGGACCGTGGGCCGCGGTTCACGGTGGGCCGCCCGGGTCACTGCGCCCGCCAATGAGCGGGCGACACGTGGCCCAGCGGGGTAATTGGCGGGCGACACGTGGCCCGGCGGGGTAATTGGCGGGCGACACGTGGCCCGGCGGGTCCACCGTGCGTCGCGCCCGGCGCGAGGCGTGCGCTGTCGCGCGTGCGTTGATCCGCCAATCAGCGCACGACACGTAGCATGCCCTTCGTTGGCTGGTCCCGGTGCACGCCAAAACTTGTGGACCGGCCTGCCCGCCGCCGCGCATGCGCCTGCCCGCGCCCGCGCCCGCGCCACCGCGCTCCGCCACTGCCCGTCGCCGCTGGCGCTGCCCTATCCTACCGGAACAGTAACAAATGCCTCGAAATCCGTGTTTTGGCATCCGGGCTCCGAAAAATACAAGTAAAAAGTCCATTTTTATTGTTTTCGCGCACTGAGTCCAAATCCGATGTCCGCTTTGCCAAATTCCACTTCTAAAATTTGTCAAAGGAATCCGGATAGGTATTCTTAGTCCAAATTTCGTGCTGGGTCCAATTTTGAGGTCCGATTTGCGCGCAACCATCTCCAACACACATTAAGGCTGCATTTGTTTTGAGAACGGGAACGGGAATAGCGGGCTTATCCCCCTTATTCTGCCAAACGCACCTGAAATCGTCTGGTATTGCTTAACCCAGAATAGGGAGAATAGCTGGTATAACAAATCCCATCCTATTATTTTACTATAAAATTTTTTACCATATTACCCTTCTTATCTACTTTATCTCATCCCAACATATTATTTTAATAAAAACTCTCTCCTCACTCTCTCTCCTCTTCCCTCCTTTCTCTCTTCCCAATACACTCTCATCATCACAAATCCCTCTCTCCTCTCTCTCTTTTTCTTCATCCCACCTCCTTTCTCTCTTCCCAATACACTCTCATCATCACAAATTAATATTATAAAATTTTAAATTTATTATTTAAAATAAATATTATAAAATTTATTATTTAAAATAAATATTATAAAATTTTAAATCTTATTTTAAATTTAAATTTTAATTTGAAAAAATAAATTATTAAATAAAATATTATTTTTAAATAATATAATTTAATTATGATTATAATTTTATTTCTATTTTTTTAAACCATTAATCCATTAATTAAAATGAAAAAAAAATGATTTTAATAAAGCTTGAGGGCAAAAATTTACAAATATTTAGCAAATATACGATTTTTTCAAATTTTTAAAAAATTTTATGTTAAAAATTTATTATTTAAAATAAATATTATAAAATTTTAAATCTTAAAATTAAAATGTTGAAATTTTATATTTTAAATTTAAATTTTAATTTGAAAAAATTAAATATTAAATTAAATATTATTTTTAAATAATATAATTTAATTATGATTATAATTTTATTTCTATTTTTGTAAACCATTAATCCATTAATTAAAACGAAATAATTAGATTTTAACAACTTTTATCACATTTTTTTAAACCATTAATCTATTAATTTTAATTTGAAAAAAGTTAACATTAAATTAAATGTAAAAGTTTTAAATAATACATTTTAATTATGATTATAAATTTATTTTTATTTTCTTAAACCAATAATCCATTAATTAAAATGAGAAAAACGAGTTTAGAAAATTTTAATGACATAATAAAGCTCGTGGGCAAAAATTTATAAATATTTAGCAAATATACGAATTTTGCGAATTTTAAAAAAAATTTATGTTAAAAATTAATTATTTAAAATTAATATTATATAATTGTAAATCTTAAAATTAAAATGTTGAAATTTTATATTTTAAATTTAAATTTTAAGTGAAAAAATTAATTATTAAATTAAATGTATTATTTTTAAATAATATATTTTAATTACGATTATAATTTTACTTTTATTTTTTTAAACTATTAATCTATTAATTAAAACGAACTAATCAATTTTTAACAACTTTTATCATATATTAACTCTTGGGGGCAAAAAGGTAATTTACCCTTCTTATCCTCTTTATCCCTCCTATTCCCATTAATAAACCAAACACAAATTCTCTTATCCCTAGAACCATCCCCAAACGAGATTAAGCTCTAGTTCCCAACTTTATACCTATCCCCGGTTTAGCGGGAACTGGCTTAACCCCGAACCAAACGCAGCCTAAAGGCCTCCAGAAGCCATAATTCACTCCGTAAGACCTTCGCGGAGATCTGAGTCATCACAACCTGAACTGTCACAGCTAGAGCATAGCAAAGAGAACCTTCATGAGCATGCATGAAACAATAGCACGACAAGATTGTGGCATTTGAGCTCTATGTATATTATGGTACTGGGCAATAGAAACATGGATAGCACAGGTAAGTATATCCAGTGAGAGTAATCATACCGTATGAAATTATATTGCTATGGAATGCGAGTAACCAAATTTGATTCGGGTTGTATAGTTCGACCTGAGGGAAGCGACGTACAAAGAACTGCGAGGATAGACAGCATACACACAAACAACGCACACAGGATGATGCTACAGCCTAAACTCACAACAATAATACACAATGTTATATCTGTATGATGAGTTCCGAACCTGGCAAGAATCAAATGGACGGCAATAGTGCGACGTTTGGCAAGGTCGCTGGGAAGGAAAAGGCACATATGATAGCGGGACCCACGAAAACACCGCACACAGGAACGACCGGGCAAGGTGAAGGATTCTCACATTCTCCACGAACACCTAAGGGATGCGGACCAACAACGATGCCGAACAACGGTCCGATCGGACAAGTAGAAGATACCAACTCACAAGATGCCACAGAGGAGATCTGGATGATAGAAAGGAGGAACCCTACTCACAGAACGCAACAGAGAAGAAATCAGGTCCCCATCCCACGCCACACAGAATGCCACAGGAGGTCACGAGATGGTACGTGGGTATCGGCTACAAGAGCTCAGAGGCACCGGCGAGATAAGCGAGGCAAAGGAGCAGCGCAATGGGTACTCGAGGATGACAAACAGCACACCAACGTGGACTTTCCGACCGATTTCGCATAGGTCGATCGCTAGGGCGACGATCGGAGATGAAGATCTCCAACGCACGCCGCGGTGATAACTAGAGGAGGATCGGAGAGTTGAGGAAGAGGAAGGAACCAAGGGCACTGCTCGGTCGAGGAAGAGGAGGATCGCTAGGGCACGGCTTGGCTTCACATAGGGGAGGAGAGGTCGCACAGGGGAGGAGATGAAGCATAGAGGAGAGGAGGAAGACGATTGAAGAAAGTGCAAGAAAGGAAAGGGATGCCTCGAAGTGCGTGCGGGGCAGTGCTTTGGGTAGTGTGGGACACTAATTCCACCTAGGAGTGGGAACTGTTGTTCCCACCCCTTAGCCGGTTATCCGGAAAAAACCTGCTAAGCGGTGGGAACAACAGTTCCCACCCCCAACAAAGCCTGTTTGGGGATAAGGTGGGAGATAACCCCCTTATCCCCCCCTATCCCGTTTGCCAAACAAAGCCTAAAAGGGACTAGTTTTGGAATTATGTACTCAATAAAGATAAGTTGGTGGCATTAGATGATAACCATTCGAAATAAAGGATAATTCTATAATATTACTTTTCCTTGGAGCATTCGATTTTTTTTTTTTCCTTTTTCTTGTTAGATGAAATTCTATTATACAGTTCGTTATATTTTTCATCGGTGAATCTTAATAAAAGCACAGAATGAATAATGCAGTTGGTACATAAATTGCCTTTATGTGAGTAGTCTATTGCACAATTATTACCATTACTGAATTTGTTATGTATTACACTCTTGGTAATCTGAAGAGAAATTAGAAGAAACAATAATATAAAGCAACCTAATCACAAAAGTGGGTGTCACACTTCGGATTTTAAAAGCGTCTAATATATATATTTTTTAACAAATCAAAATAGAACTTGATTTTCAGGACGTGAACAGATCTGCCACGCATATAGAAAATTCTCTATCCATTCGGATAGAGTCTTTTCTATACACGCACGGCTTGTACAAGCACAATTCAAAGCTACTAATTAAACAACTTAAACAATTTAATAGTAATCCAACAACATAACCAAAACTACTATAACTGAAAACCAAATAAAACAATATATTCAACCACAACTAAACGCGATCAATAACTGGGACGGTTCTAACAATCGTTCTCACGACATCGTCTCCTATCCCACAACCTGTGGTACTTGAAAAATGGCTTACCAAAGAGTTCGAGATACAACTAAATGTATCCCAGTGAGTACAACAAGCTGGAAACGAGCAAGTCGTACCTACTGGTATAATATAAGCAATATGGACTAGATAAAATCAGTAGGGAATATAGATATGATCAGCATAAGTATAGGAGGTAAACATGAATGAAATCAATATGCGGAGCAATCAGCAGGTGTTGAGACCAAAATTTTCGCCACCTTGGGAAGTGCCACGTAGCGTATATCATCGCCTAAAAAGATCAGCCGACAGAAGAATGAGTCAACCGAAGAAGGATTCGCGTCCCGGTACGGACCGATCTCAGTCGCATGAGAACGCAGCACGCGATGCATGCCATCAGAGGCATCAGCTGATAGGAGAAGCAGCCGACGAGAAGACACTACATGAAAAAATGACCATAGGGGACGGTTGTAAAGAGGTGGTTCTTTCAACCACTTCTACTATATAATCGTAGAGGCGGTTTAAAGGCGGTTTTAAAGACCCGCCTCTACATTAATGAAGAAAAAAATGTTAAAATAAATTCCTTCTAAATGGTAATTTTTTTCTATTTCCCTCAAAATAAAAAAAATTCTTTTTTCCCCCCAAAAGTAAAAAACCCTATTTCCAAAAAAAAAAAAAAAAACCCTATTCCATCTAAAAAATCGTGTGCCCTCTCCCTCTTTCTTCTTCGATCCCATCTCGTTCCGACCCTTCCTCTTCTAGCTAGCAGTAGCATCGCCGGCACCCCCTCTCCCAGCCCGCGGCATCGTCTCCTCCCAGCGCGCACCATCGTCCCCACGGGCCTGCTGCATTGCCCCACCCCCCCGGCCCGCGGCATCTTCCCTCCCCTCTCGCCCATCCCGGCCCGCACCATCGCCTCCACCCCCCTTCCCAGCCGACGGCCGCGGCATTGCCCCCCCCCTCCCAGCCCGCGGCTTGCACCATCGCCCCCACCGGCCGCGGCATTGCCTCCCGGGGCCTGCGACATCGCCCCGCCCCCCCGGCCCACGGCATCTTCCCTCCCCTCTCTCATCCTCCCCTTCCCATGAATCCCTCTTCTCTAATAGGTTCCTCTCTCTCTCTCTCTCTCTCTCTCTCTCTCTCTCTCTCTCTTGTGTAGAATCTTTGGATCCTTCATAGGGTTCGGTGGGAATTAATGATGCTAATTCTATTTCTCTCTAACAGGTTCCTCTCTTGACAAGTTGCATGCATTCTATTTCTCTCTAGCAGCAGGATCATTGTGAAACCCCCTGCAGCAACTTGTCACGCCGCATCTTGTACTAATTAACCTTCTTTTCTTGTTGAATGCATGCAATTTTTATTTCATATCTTAATTACAAGTCTAATAAGATATTGTATATTATATAAATTCGAAGAGAAGTTAATTTATATTATCTCTTTAACTTCATATAACAAATGAAAATTTCTTTAAATAGTTAATATCGACTCTTGTTTTATTATATAAATATATTAGAATTAAGTCATGTTTTCTGCAAAAAGAAGAGAATAATAATTATTGACAATATGACATAAATGACTCCATTCCTCTGCAATAACTTTTGAAAATAAATTATTTTGTAATTATCATTTCTTAGGTAGATTATAACTATAGGTTGTATATTTACAGGATAAAAAATAGTTTCAGGTAGTGACAAACTAAAGAATCGTCTTTGACAAGACCTTTATTGAAAGTAGTTATTGAGATATCTTTGTATGTTTAACCTTTGAAACTAAAAGTGTATTGTCCCTAATATGAGAAAATTATGTGAACTGTGTTTGATGTGTGAAAATTTTCTTCTTTTTTTTCATTTTCTTGTGAACTGTGTTTTATATATATATATATATATATATATATATATATATATATATATATATATATATATATATATATATATATATATATATATATTGTTACGGCTTTTTGTGTTGGCACATTTCGTGAGTTGAGTCGGAGTCTTGAAGTGATCAAATTATCAATCAGCAATCGAAGACTCAGAGAAGATTCAACAAGAGCTCAAGTTGACACTCAGTGTTTTGAGTCTTGAAGATTGAAGTTGAAGAATTGTGGATGATCCGAATACATTTGTGTAGTTTAGAAACACTTGGATAAGTTTTTATTGCTTAAAAATAAAAAACTGGACAAGTTGGATGTTCAGGATCCGGATCAGACCATTCCAGTCCGGACCCCGAACATAGTTTAGTTCATGCGGAATTCCAGTCTGGACCTCCCCTGTTTCAGTCCGGACCCCGAACTATGTGTTTGCTGAAATCGCATGAACAGTCCGGATTAGGAAATTCCAGTCCGGACCCCGAACTGTTTTTTCAGAAAAATTGCTGAAAAAAGACGACAGTCCGGATCGGCCAAATCCAGTCCGGACCGTCGTGCGGGAAAAATTATGTTAAGTCAGTTTTTTATGCTTATCTCTTTCCAAAGGTTTCTAACCTATAAATAGATCCTAATATCATCTTTTAGGGTATCCGGAAAAAGGGATCAATCCACATATAGAGAAGAAAGAAAAACACGATTAATTCATGTTTCTTCGTTTATATTGATCAATTTGATTCTAGGGTTTCCAAACTCCTAATTCTTGTAGAATCAAATTGATGAATACTTAGATAGTGTTTTCTGATCTATTCTTAATCTAAGTATTCGGTGGATTATCATCACCAAGAAAAACAACGATTTCCAAAATCGGCATCGTGGATTCGATGTGTTGAAGGCGTTTCGTGGATTCGAAACATGTGCTCGTGGATTCGAGTGGTGCTCGTGGATCCGAGTGGCGTTCGTGGATTCGAACGTGTGCAGTGGACGTGCAATCGGTGGAGTGCAAGATCCGAAGAAGTTGAAGGAGGGGTTTGAGTCCGTGGAGTTGGTAATCACCTTGTTATTCTTCTTTTCTTAGTGGATTGTTATTGCGTGTTGGTCCCGTGATTTTTTCTCCTGGATTGGAGTTTTCATGTAAATCTCGGTGTGCTATTTTTATTTTCCGCATTGTTTTTTTTTGCACTGAGATTGGTTTTTGAGTATTACACCTATTCACCCCCCCTCTAGTTGTTTGATAGTACCTATTTAGATCCTTGTGGATCCTATTAAAAACCAACAAGTGGTATCAGAGAGGGTTTTAGGTTTATCTGTCATGTCGGGTGAAAGTGGTAATATTTATAGACCTCCTCTTTTTGATGGGACCAATTATGCGTATTGGAAAGTGCGGATGAGAGCTTTTCTCATCGCAATTGATGAGCGGGTATGGCAAACCGTGGAATACGGTTGGGTGCATCCTATTGAGGAAGTAGGAAATTCTACTACCCCAAAACCTCGCTCTAGATGGTCCAAAGAGGAAATCGAAAGATCTTCTTGCAATGGGAAAGGTATGAACGCTTTATTTAATTCTCTTTCTTCGACCGAGTTCACACGAATTTCCGCGTGTGAAACTGCAAAGGAGATTTGGGATATTCTCAAAATTACACATGAGGGTACTAATCTAGTAAAAATTCAAAAGCTCCAGATGCTTACAAGTCAATTTGACTCTATTCATATGGATGAGCATGAGTTGTTTACTGATTATTACACTAGATTTCAAGATATAATCAACACATGTGCTAATTTAGGAGAAAAGATCCCGGAGTCGAAAGTTGTAAGAAAGATACTTCGGACTCTTCCGGAACGGTTTAGGGCAAAGGTTGCCGCCATTGAAACCGTTAATCATCCGGATGACATGAGAATAGAGGAATTAGTAGGTGCTTTACAAACATATGAAATAACTTTTCCTACTAATCAAGTTTCTTCCAAGTCTTCTTCTAAGCTTACAGGTATTGCATTCAAATCAACAAAGGAAGAAGATGGCGAATCAAGTTCCGACGATGAAATCTCTTTTGCCGATTTTGAAGAACAATTGGCGCGGATCACAAAGAAATTTCGTCGGAAGTTTTGGAAGAATTGAACCGATGGATCTTCATCCTCGAAACCATCTAAAGGATCATCGGGTTCTAAATCCTCTAAACTCAATAGATTTGCAAAACCTTCTAAAGAAAAAGAAAAAGATGATTTCGAAGGGGAAATCCAATGCTATAGATGCAAAGGCAACGGCCATATTTCAACGGATTGTCCTTCTAAGAAATCATACAAAAAGAAGGCTTTGCAAGCAAAAACTTGGGACGATTCTACTTCCGATGAATCGACCTCAAGTAAAGAGGAAAAGAATAAAGTTGTTGCTTTGCATGCTTCTCAAATTCCCTCTTCTAATTTTTGTTTGTCATCTTTAATCACTGACTCTATTCCTTTGATTTTACATGAAACATCAACATCCGATGGAGAGTCATCAATTGAGGAGGAGTCGGACGAAGAAGAACTCGTTGAGGCATATCAACAACTTCTTACGGAATCAAAGAAGATGGCTAAGCATATTAAGAAGTTGAGGAAGCAACGACTTGAGGTTCAGGACGAGAATTATGCTTTAAAGATCAAACTTCATGATCTCGAGGAGGAACGAGAACTTTTATTGGAGAATAATAAAATCCTCCAAGAAAAGATAAATCAATCGAAAACTATCATTAATTCCCATATTAACAAGATTGATTTTCTTGAAAAGCAGTTTGAGGAAATTCATATCACCAACCAAGCTTTGACCAAGCAGGTTCATCAACTCAAATCCGACATACAAAGGCTTTCAACCGGTTCCAAAAAACTTGAACGTATGTCCGGATTAGGTCAAACAAGCAAAGCTGGTTTGGGATTCAAAAAGAACCAAACTGTGAAGGCTTCAAGTTCCACAACTAAATTGAAAGGAAGAACTTGTCACCAATGTGGACTTGAAGGACACTTGATGAAGACGTGCCCGAAAAAGAGAAAGAAGAATCCTTCGGCAACTTCATCTACGGAGCGAACTCAACGGAATCAAAAGACACATCAATTCGATGGAGTTCCCTCAATCCACCAAAGGTCCGAGCCACAACATCGGTTATTCAAGTAGATCATTGCAACGCAAAGACCTAAGGTGGACCAACAGTCAAAGCTATCAACTCCCGGCCACAATGAATCAAGACAACCCAAAATCCGACGATTTTGGATTCGGAAAGGTGATATCTTTCCTTGTCTAAGTTCTAAATTGCTTTTGACTGTATGTAATGCTTTGATTGGTTTTCTCTTCATATTTTTCTTAATCTTTGCATTACATGATTTCAATGCTTTTCGTTTATATGTTTTGTTTTCAAACAAAAGGGTTTTAACGAACGAGTGCATTGAATTTGAAAAGGATTTACTTTCATTCACTCCTAATTAATTTCACAATTAATTATCAACTTTACTCCATAATCATAATCTTTGAAGATATTCCATTATAGGAGTTTTTGATGGTTATATTCATCAAATTTTAGTAATCTTGTGTGATCTTAAGATGCTTAACCTATCTCGGTTGTGTGAATTCATTGTGATAAACATGAGACAACCGATAGACTAAAATTTGGGATTTAATTCTTTCACATAGGAGATTGCATTTTTTCAAGGGTAAATAAATGAATTGTAAAATATGTGGAAAGAGTTACATCCGAAAGGAGTGTGAAAACTACCACCACATGTTGGAAAGAGCTGTCACCCCGGTCGTCCGGTTAGTGTGTGAAGCTACTACATGTTATGGATGCTTGATAGTATTTTTTGGAAAATCTTTAGATGAAGCATTTGGAGATTTATATTCAAAGTTATTATATTTTGAACAATCTCCTCGTTGGTATGAGGTAGGATAGTTGAAAGATGCTCAAAGAGCCACCCTTAAGTATTTTAGTGCTTATCTCAAATTTGAAATGGTAGAAATCAAGTTGATGTCATTTGGAAATCTCTGTAAGTCATCTTTGTAAATCCGTTACATCTTGATAGAGTTTGGATCTCTACATTATTTTTGATGGCTTGTGTTTGACGCTTATAACATGAAAAACGGTTTATAATGTTTTATCTTTGTTTTTCATGATTTTGGAGTAAATCCTTTTAATTTTTGTAAAATTAATTGGGTTGAATGACATCTATGTATCTCATTATATTTCAAAGCACTTAAATTGTTTTCTTGATGGAACACAAATCGGTATTTGAAATATTTCAAAATTTGGATTTGTTTCAAAAATTTTTGTGATTTTTGCTCTTGAGTACCGGTACACAATCTGCGTTTTTGTTTATATACCGGAACTGAGCTTTTATCTCCCTTTTTCTATGAACTAATGCTGTTAGTGATTTCCTTTTGTCTAGTATGTTCACTGTTTGACAATTTGTGACAAAAAGGGGGAGAACAGAAATGATTAGGACGAATCAAAAAGGGGGAGAACAGATATGATGAAAAGATATGCTCAAGATAGGGGGAGATGAAACAATGAGATAAAGAAAAGATTTGAGGAAAAGAGCCGAAAAACAAAAAAAACCAAAAGGACGAATCAAATGTAGGATTTACATTTAATTTCTAACGACTAACGTTTGATTTTGTTTGGAGTTTTGTCGTGCAGGATTTACATCACTTTAAGACTCCAAGTCCTAAGTCATAGAGTTTATTCTAGGACTGGTTCAAATGTATTTTTATTTATTGGATCTTTCACACAAAAAAAGTCAATGTTTTGGTGATGACATTGTGTTTCGATTTTTTGGTTTAAGATGAGTGTCTTGAGCGTTTTATGGTTTTGTCACGAAATTGCCAAAGGGGGAGATTGTTACGACTTTTTGTGTTGGCATATTTCGTGAGTTGAGTCGGAGTCTTGAAGTGATCAAATTGTCAATCAGCAATCGAAGACTCAGAGAAGATTCAACAAGAGCTCAAGTTGACACTCAGTGTTTTGAGTCTTGAAGATTGAAGTTGAAGAATTGTGGATCATATACATCAATCTCAAGAAAAATGGATTCGGAATGATCAGGTACGTTTAACTAAATAATTTTGGTGATCCGAATACATTTGTGTAGTTTAGAAACACTTGGATAAGTTTTCATTGCTTAAAAATAAAAAACCGGACAAGTTAGATGTTCAGGATCCGGATCAGACCATTCCAGTCCGGACCCCGAACATAGTTTAGTTCATGCGGAATTCCAGTCCGGACCTCCCCTGTTTCAGTCCGGACCCCGAACTATTTGTTTGCTGAAATCGCATGAACAGTCCGGATCAGGAAATTCCAGTCCGGACCCCGAACTGTTTTTTCAGGAAAATTGCTGAAAAAAGACGACAGTCCGGATCGGCCAAATCCAGTCCGGACCGTCGTGCGGGAAAAATTCTGTTAAGTCAGTTTTTTATGCTTATCTCTTTCCAAAGGTTTCTAACCTATAAACAGACCCTAATATCATCTTTTAGGATATCCGGAAAAAGGGATCAATCCACATATAAAGAAGAAAGGAAAACACGATTAATTCATGTTTCTTCGTCTATATTGATCAATTTGATTCTAGGGTTTCCAAACTCATAATTCTTGTAGAATCAAATTGATGAATACTTAGATGATATTTTCTGATCTATTCTTAATCTAAGTATTCGGCGGATTATCATCACCAAGAAAAACAACGATTTCCAAAATCGGCATCGTGGATTCGATGTGTTGAAGGCGTTTCGTGGATTCGAAACGTGTGCTCGTGGATTCGAGTGGTGCTCGTGGATTTGAGTGGCATTCGTGGATTCGAACGTGTGCAGTGGACGTGCAATCGGTGGAGCGCAAGATCCGAAGAAGTTGAATGAGGGGTTTGAGTCCGTGAAGTCGGTAATCACCTTGTTATTTTTCTTTTCTTAGTGGATTGTTATTGCGTGTTGGTCCCGTGGTTTTTCTCCTGGATTGGAGTTTCCATGTAAATCTCGGTATGCTATTTTTATTTTCCGCATTGGTTTTTTTTTGCACTGATATTGGTTTTTGAGTATTACACCTATTCACCCCCGCTCTAGTTGTTTGATAGTACCTATTTAGATCCTTGTGGATCCTATTAAAAACCAACATATATATATATATATATATATATATATATATATATATATATATATATATATAGAGAGAGAGAGAGAGAGAGAGAGAGAGAGAGAGAGAGAGAGAGTCCGGTTAGTATACTATCGATAGTACCAAACATTTGGTACTATTAAGTTTTCTACCATTAGATCAAGCCCTTTAATTATTTTCACCCGTTAGATTTTACTATTTCCCTAACTATTCATTAAACCCAAGGGGCCCACTATCATCTCAACCACATATCTCTTAATTCAACGGTTAAAAACTTAATAGTCCAATGACTTGGTACTATTAATAGTATTCCAACCTATATATATATATATATATATATATATAAAATAAACTATAGTACATTTCATGTGCTAACATCATGCAATTTAATTTTGTATATAAATGCTCTTTCCTAGGAACTACTCTTCTATATATATATATATATATATATATATATATATATATATCCATGAGAAGCATAAATTTGAAGCTTAGTTAAGAAATAATTATAATATTATAGTTTCACTCACTATTATTTTGTTAAGCAACTACAATCTCTAAGTAGTAGTAATACTAAATATGTAATTTCATTCTTGGAAACTTTTGTTGGAAAAATATTGTTCACAAAGTTAGATTTAAGTAGTGCATTACAAAGAACATCAGGTGTCAACTTTCTTCTTATTAGGTGTCAATTATCTTCTTGCTCTACAAATGCATGTATTCTATAGTGACATGAAATGATCTTTTCCTAGAATTAGAACCTAATTTGATCAAATTCAAGTAGTAGGAACTCAATGTTGTGATGCACAAGAGGTTGCTGCAGTAGTCGCGTGATCCTATCAACAGGCCCACTTTCGAGGTTCATTTTGTCCAAATACGAGCATATGACTATAATCATTATTTTTTGTTTCATTATTATGTTTTCTATAAAAGTTAATTTTTTTTTTATATATATTTTTCATTTTTAATTGTTGAATAAGTATAAGAACTTATAGATTTTCTTTTTTTTTTCGCCCAAACCTAGTCAAACTCTTGTTGGGTTATTACTACGAGGATAAAGGATCTACAAGTTCGTGTTAAACGGACGATTAGGAAATCACTCTTTCAAGAGTAAGTCTCTTGGCAATCCATACTTTTTTTTATTATCTTGATTTGATTATTTTTACACTGTACTATATTAAATGCAATAAATTATTGATATAGAATTACTAGTAAGTTAATTTTTAGCTTCATAACTACAAATTGATATTGAATAAAATGTTTAT
Source organism: Tillandsia leiboldiana (assembly GCA_029204045.2). NCBI lineage: Eukaryota > Viridiplantae > Streptophyta > Magnoliopsida > Poales > Bromeliaceae > Tillandsia > Tillandsia leiboldiana. The sequence continues at coordinate 48,149,514 of CM055066.1, read as the reverse complement.
TGTTATTTCAGTTGTTTTGCTATAATGGATAAAAGTTGGATGACCAAACCTAGAAATAGTGATGCATATAAAAATGGAATCTTATATTTTTTGGATTTTGCATTCTGTAATGCATCCTATAGTGGCAAAATAATGTGCCCATGTGTCACACCCCGGGGTCGAAACTGCGACCCGGGCTCACCAACAGATCCGCCGCCTATACAGAACCCCGCATAGGTGAAGCGTCCAACTTGCAAAGAAAAACTACTAAAGCTAAACAGATATCAGAGCTGTAAAATAAAACGCTAAAAAGAACTCAAATCCAACACTGTATAACTGAAAATAAAGATACAATGTCCACCTCCCAACATGATCAAATACAAATCCTCAGATACAAAACCGAGAACTTAACAGGGAGGGCAACCTGAAATAATATATCAGTGTACAGGCTCTCAGTACAAGTCATTCTCACTACAACAATCTCTCAAAAGGAGAAATAAAACTAATCTACAGACTGTACTATAAATCTCCAATGTGGGGGTACAACTACTCTCCAAAGACAGGTAGGGATCTAGCTCGCGACTCCCTCGCCTCGAACAGCAACAGCAGAATCAGCAGCTCCCACAGATGACTCTGCAAAACAAAGGAGAGGAAAGAAAAAGGACGGGGAGAACCCCCAACGGGTGTGAGAACTACATCAACACGTAGTTCTCAGTGGGTACCGCCACCAAGCCCGACGGTCTGCCCACTAAGTCTACTAGAGGCATAGATAACGATGCAGTGAAATCAGAATAAGAAAAGCTGGAGGTACTCTACAGCTATCATGTCTCTATCTAAATGCTCAATAGGTGGTACAGATGAAAATATATGCAACTACTCGCACCCAAGGTGCTCAATCGACCTAATCGAACTGACTGCCTGATAGGGTCCAGTCAAGCCTGCGCCTACCTACTGCCACACATCCACAAGAGGACGGGACTTACGTAGGGCGTCCGTGACTGCCTAAAAAAGGCCTAGCCAGAGCGACAGCATCGACAAGTCGCGATACAAAAGTAACAGGCCCACTCCGGACGGGGCACTCGAGGGGCGCGACCCACCGAGGAAAAAGGTATCCGCGCACTCTGTCGAGCTCAAAGTGGCTCCTGCAGGCTATAGTCAAAATCCACGCTCACTCTCAGAATGGAAAGACCCAAGATACTCAAACATCTAGCACAACGGTCGGAGTACTCTCGACGACTCAGCTGATCAGCTCTCACGAATCTCGAGACACTAGCAAACTCCGCTAACTCGTGGCACAAAACACACTGGTTGGAGATACTCCACAGCCGGGATCGACCCACAACTCAGGGCTAACAAAACTGGTCGGACAACACTCAACGACCCGGGACCACCGTCAACCCCAACGGTTTCCAACAACACTGACCGGAAGATACTCGACGGCCCGGGACCACCGTCTACCCAAACGGCTCCCTACGACACTAGCACAATCTAAACTCAGCTACCAGACTCCACTCAGCCCCCAGGCACGAGTGCAACAATGTCCCACAGAAACCTGACTACTCGGCCCACTACCTGGGCGAGGAAAATCTATGTCCAGGAAAGATGCAAAGTGTGGGATGTCTAAAGTATAAAAGAACCTAGCCCAAGTGAAGGTTCTCTACTGGTCTGGTTAAACATGTAGCATATAACGGGGGTGCTAGGTCGAGTTCCTATAATAGCATTTAAATAAACTGAATCATAAGCAGGGAACATTAATGGATATAATCACCAAAATCAATCAAAATAAGCCTCATCTCCCTAAACATGCTCTCAACTAGCATAGGTAAATACAATCATTGAACATATAATATCTCGAAGGTATCTAATGTGTACCATAAATCATGTAAGCCTCAATCCACATGAACTATATCATTCTTATGCTCACATCTCAAAGCTATAGGTTGTACAATGAATTATGCATGCTCTCAATTACCAGACATGAATATCTTATCTTGCAAGTTTCCATTAGGCATATCTTAATATCGTATCATATAATTCCTCAAACCAATGTCATTACCAAGCTTGTATCTCAATCAAATATTAGTACCCTAACATGCATGCATTCTATTAAGTAGAATTAGAGAACCATCCACCGGTTCTGGAGACGAAGCACCCACCTGATTCGTTTTCCGCAGGCAAAGCCGAAGTCGGTGAAGTGCGCAGCCACTTACTAACAAAATCCACTGGAACCGTACCCTCGGTACACAGTCGCACCAGCCTCTGCTCAAATCAACAACACAACCCACAATTAAACAACATCACAACTTACCCACAGCAAACACTTGCTGTTTTTCCAAAACAGCACAAAGAAGGCCCTTTTTCACCTAAAATCTGTCCTCAGAAAAATCCATAAAAGTCATCGTTGCGATCCTCGCGACGAGTAGATACAAATCGAGTATTTATACACCTCAATCCGACACCTGTAGGCCAAGATATAAATGAAACACTGTAACAAGCCAAACAATCCACAATACAATTATGCAGGAAAAACAGTCCCAAAGAAGCTCAATTATCACCGTCGTGGACTCCTCCAAAAATTCCAATAAAAATACGGGTGCGTCCCTCTCGAAGAGTAGATGCCAATTGATTCCTCATACGCCCCGATCCGATGCTCGTAGGTCAAGATAGAAAATCGACAAGCCTCCGCTGTCCAAAATCTCATAGCAGAAAAAGAGGGTGACAAAACACCTCGGGAACCATTCCAAAAACCCTAAATGAGGCGAAGTAATCAACACAGAAAATGAAGCCGTACCTCTCGTGAACGCGGTGCCACAAAAATCGTCTCAAAATTTTATCGGAGTGATCCAGGGTGCCTCGCGGACTGAAATGCGATGGAAATGGGCCACTGAAGAGGAAACGTCGCACTGTGCCAAAACGCCGAAGTCGTCGAGGTCGCGCCTTCCAAAAATTCCGAAACTCCTCCGCAAGATGCAGCACAAGAAGATCAACAAAGTTGCTAAAGGTCTCAAGGGCTAAGGAGCTCGGGAAAAGGGGAAAAAGGCCCAAGCAAAGGGCCTATTTATAGGCCCTCCACGAAAAAGAGCAAAAGCCCACCTTAATGGGCTTTCGGGCCCACGATTCGGGCGCCCGAAACCTTTCGGGCGCCAACAGTGCCCGATCGCCAGTCGTCCATCGCACTCCCGGAACGCCCCTGTCGCGCCAAACAGGGGACAGCCAAACCGGCCCCTCACCAAGCGCCGCGTGGCCAGCCGCGGACGCCGACGCGTGGCGCGCCCGATCGCGGGAACCGCGCGTCAACGCGCGCTCGCGTGAGCGCACGCCGGGCTGTCGGCAACCATACCGGGCACGCACCCCGAGGCACCTGCCACGCCCGTTCCGTGGACCGCGCCGGTGCACCCGCCAATCAAACTCTGCCACATGTCCAGACCTCAGCAAATAGGAAGATGCCACGTGGCACTCCCCCGCGCTGCACCGCGCGCCTGCCCGCGCCTGCTCTGCCGCCTTCCCGCGCCTGCGCCGCTGAGCTCCCCCGCCGCCCGCCGCCGCCGGCGATGCCCGACCGGCCGGAACAGTAACCCACTGCCTCGAAAAATGTGCTTTTGCATCCGGACTCCGAAAAAAATAAGTAAATAGTCCATTTCGATCGTTTTCGCGCGCTGAATCCAAATCCGCTGTCCGTTTTGCCCAATTTCACTTCTAAAATTTGTCGAAAATTCTCGGAAAAGTGAACTTGATCTATTTTTCATGCCGGGTCAAATCCTGGGTTCCAATACGCCCGCAAACACCTCTATCACCCAACATGGGCCTCTAGAAGCTGCCGATCAACCAGTAACCTCATCGCGGGATCCGGGTCCTCACATCCTCCCCCACTAAAAGAAAGTTTCGTCCTCGAAACTAACACTACTCAAACAGGAGTCACAAATAGCAAGGGTAAGTACTCAACCTCACCGTCTTCAGCTCCCAACTCACTACTCACTCCCCGTGATTACTCCTCAACAACGACAATAGCTAGCACGGCATGGCCCGGTTGCGCAATTCTCTCATCTCACGAGCCAGAATTCGCAACGGGCGTCCCTCGTACTCCAAACACTCACAGATCTCCAAAAAGAGCGAGTCAATCACGAGTAAGGGATCCATAAGTATAACACTCCTGAGCTGAGACGTGGAAAAACCTCAAGGACTCCAACAAAAGGCTGGGGGGGGGGACAACAAGCTCCAAAAATCAATCCCTCTGTACCAACTCAACTAGGATGATTCAAACCACACCCACGCAACCAAACAGGAAAAAGAAAAGCCCAACATCAGGAATATCATCAACCCCAACTCTCAATTTAGAAAACTGCTGACAACAGTGAAAGGTCCGCAAATTTTGAAAAGGCAATACCTTCACCCCAATTAAACAAGAACAGGCTTCGACACCGTCTCCATTCTGGAGTAGCCTTTCAAAGTTTTCGGCCCGTTCGCGAGCATCGGCATACAGATGTGAAAAAGGGAGAGAAGTGTTGATGTGTTGAAGGTATTCCTGCTGTGGCAGCACAACGAAAACTATAGTCCAACCGTGACCCCTAGGGACACAACCTCAAGCCCTAGCAGCTTCGATAACACCACACAGCGCCAGCTATGGAATCATCAACCTCAACCCCCAAACAACTCCCCCACTCAAGGTATCCGCCACTACCGTGGCTTGTTGGGGTGATACAGGGTACTCAACAATAATCCAACAGTAACTCCACAGCCCCTAAGGGAGACATCACTATAACTCGCAAATCCAACACCCAACACTGGCAATGCTAAAATCGGCGCTGGTATCAATTCCAACATCCAATCGTCAAGCTCTACTGGCACTGCCCAGTCCAAAAAGCTCCTCGCTTCACAAACAGTGTCGGTCTCGGCCAATCTCGAATAGTATCTATTTTGTCCGAATTCCCACAGCCGCCCCTACGGCTAGAATAAAGTGGTCCCAGAAGGTAAGCTCCCGAAGCTAATACTTGTACCTCAACCACTTGGCATACAGCTTCCTCCTCACAGACACTGTAGCACTATCCACAAGTGCTCCTCAAGATCGAAGTCACTCAGGGAGTCAATCCAATATCTATGCAGAACACTTTTATCAATCCGTCCAAGTACAGCTGAAACACCCAATTCCATAATTCATAAAGGCAGCAGGGCATTAGTCAATTCCCCTTGGCCTCATTATGAGCTCATAATGCCCTTACCGTGTCCTGAACACCATCTTGGCAAAATCCTCGGCTGCAAGATTCCAAACTGATACATGCCTCACAGAAGAACAACTACCGGAGTATAACTCAATCAATGGCCCCAAACAAAACCCGAACCTACTAGTGCTCAAACCACAAAAGAACACCTCACAGTCGTGTACCAACGACGTGGCATCACCACCGTACATCAACGGCGTGGCACTAGGCCCAACAGACCCCTCGATCCATCAGATTCTGCGACAGTGCCATGAGCTCTCTCTGCTCTACAGGTGATATCCAATAAGGTGCTGACAAGGTTGACGCGGTTCCCAAAACCACGTCAAACGCAATCTCAAACTCCCTAACGGCGGCATCAACAACAGCTCAGGTGGACTCACACCCGGGGTCTCACGGGCAAAAAGGGATATCCTTGAGTCCCGGTGCCGCCGTAGGCACCTCTCACACTGTCGCTATAACCTGTGTGCTCTGATTGTACCTACAACCAAGCCTCTTCTTGTCTGCCTCGCAGAAGATCAAAGTCCTCTCTCTTTCCACAGTCAACCATCATGTGGTACTGTGCCAACCAATCTCAGGCACTAGGTCAAAACACCCACTACCACAAAAGCCAATAAGTCTGCCAGTATAACTCGTGGTCTCAACGGCACTGGACATGATCCACAAGCCTCCTCCATATGCACTACACCGACAGGAACCAGTACCTCTAGTGCACGTGGTAATGACTTTACCTCTAGTCCATGCAGGGATGCACAATGCTCCAACTCAAACTACTGTAATGAAATCACACCCGCGACAATCCGATCCACTGACGTGGCGGCCTCAAACTAGGCAACACAGACCCATCCGCTCGACGCAAGTGGTCGTCGCTCCGTCTGCTTCATCATCAAAATCCGATTTGCCCGAAAATATCTATACCAATCACATAGGGAGCACGACCTCTGTCTCTGCTCACACTGAGGCGACGAACGTGGTCCTCCGTAGATAACACATCCACGCTACCGCTGCTGCTACTACTAATGCTGGTACTGCTATCGGGGTCCACCCGACCCCTGGCGTCACAGAAATCCACAATCCTGGAGAAGGAAATCGAGAATGCCTCTGCCGGCCGATCTGTCCTCCATCAGCTTGCGCCAAACGCCTCTATCCAGAACTCACCACTGGTGGTAGATCCCTATCCAAAAGGAATTGTAGCGCCATGCTCCACTCAAGCCTACTCCATCGAGGCATCCATAATCCAAACGGAGGAACCGAATAACTGAAAGATATCCTGGCGCAATCCACTCCCAGTCACACTTATCCTATGCGCATCGTCCCTAAAAATCTGGAGCGTGTAGTTCAACAACGGCATAAACTTTCTGACACAAGGAGGCTCTCAAATAGTCTCTCCATCACCACCAACCACGCTTTTGCATCCAAAGGCTTCAACTCAATTCCGCGAATCGGGGTGGTTTATCTGCCGAAACTGGCTCAATTGATCGATGATGTCCCACAGCTCATCAGCTATCAGCTATCCACCCTGCCTCGGTGCCTCGGCACTAATCGTCGGCACAGAGGGGGCTACTCGCACCATCGGCGCCACTGAAATCGCTGCCACAGAGGATACTGCAACCTAGTGGTCTCAGGAGGAAAGCACAGTCGGGTTGCCCCCTGCTCCGACAACTGTGTCACCCAAACCAGCAGCCCACTCCGCCGCTGATAAAACTCAGACAATCCAGTCGCCTGGGCCCGGAGCTCTCTGATCTTAATCCGGGTATCCAGCCCAAACTAACCGCTCAGGCACCACAACTGCCACAGGATGCACACAGGTCAAAACTCAGCGTCGGGGAGACACCGCTCACCACGACAAAACAGCACATCAGCACACAAAAACACTCGACCCAATCCAGCGAAAGTCTAGGGCATGTCATCCATTCCACAGCATTATGTTGTCTGCAGCCAACATAATCACTTAGGAGAATAAACATACCGATCACTCATCCCATCCCTTGGGAGAGGTATAAAACTCAATCAGGACTGTCGCTAAAATCACGACTCTCACGAAGTCATCCTAGGGTCCAACCACAAGCCTAGGGTTTCTAAAGTCCACCATGACCTACATCCTAGGCTCTGATACCATTCTAATCTGTCACGCCCCGGGGTAGAAACTGCGACTCGGGCTCGCCAACAGATCCGCCGCCTATATAGAACCCCGCATAGGCGAAGCGTCCAACCTGCAAAGAAAAACTACTAAAGCTAAACAGATATCAGAGTTGTAAAATAAAAAGCTAAAAAGAACTCAAATCCAACACTATATAACTGAAAATAAAGATACAATGTCCACCTCCCAACATGATCAAATACAAATCCTCAGATACAAAACCCAGAACTCAACAGGGAGGGCAACCTGAAGTAATACATCAGTGTACAGACTCTCAGTACAAGTCATCCTCACTACAACAATCTCTCAAAAGTGGAAATAAAACTAATCTGCAGAATGTACTATAAATCACCAATGTGGGGGTACAGCTACTCTCCAAAGACAGGTAGGGATCTAGCTCGCGACTCCCTCGCCTCGAACAGCAACAGCAGAATCAGCAGCTCCCACAGATGACTCTGCAAAACAAAGAAGAGGAAAGAAAAAGGAGGGGGAGAACCCCCAACGGGTATGAGAACTACATCAACACGTAGTTCTCAGTGGGTACCGCCACCAAGCCCGACGGTCTGCCCACTAAGTCTACTAGAGGCATAGATAACGATGCAGTGAAATCTGAATAAGAAAAGCTGGAGGTACTCTACAGCTACCATGCCTCTATCTAAATGCTCAATGGATGGTACAGATGAAAATATATGCAACTACTCGCACCCAAGGTGCTCAATCGACTCAATCGACCCAATCGAACTGACTGCCTCATAGGGTCCAGTCAAGCCTGCGCCTACCTACTGCCACACATCCACAAGAGGACGGGACTTACGTAGGGCGTCCGTGACTGCCTAAAAAAGGCCCAGCCAGAGGGACAGCATCGACAAGTCGCGATACAAAAGTAACAAGCCCACTCCGGACGGGGCACTCGAGGGGCGCGACCCCACAGAGGAAAAAGGTATCCGCGCACTCTGTCGAGCTCAAAGTGGCTCCTGCAGGCTATAGTCAAAATCCACGCTCACTCTCGGAACGGAAAGACCCAAGATACTCAAACATCTAGCACAACGGTCGGAATACTCTCGACGACTCAGCTGATCAGCTCTCACGAATCTCGAGACACTAGCAAACTCCACCAACTCGTGGCACAAAACACACTGGCTGGAGATACTCCACAGCCAGGATCGACCCACAACTCAGGGCTAACAAAACTGGTCGGACAACACTCAACGACCCGGGACCACCGTCAACCCCAACGGTTCCCAACAACACTGACCGGAAAATACTCGACGGCCTGGGACCACCGTCTACCCAAACGGCTCCCCACGACACTAGCACAATCTAAACTCAGCTACCAGACTCTACTCAGCCCCCAGGCACGAGTGCAACAATGTCCCACAGAAACCTGACTACTCGGCCCACTACCTGGGCGAGGAAAATCTATGTCCAGGAAAGATGCAAAGTGTGGGATGTCTAAAGTATAAAAGAACCTAGCCCAAGTGAAGGTTCTCTACTGGTCTGGTTAACCATGTAGCATATGACGGGGGTGCTAGGTCGAGTTTCAATAATAGCATTTAAATAAACTGAATCATAAGCAGGGAACATTAATGGATATAATCACCAAAATCAATCAAAATAAGCCTCATCTCCCTAAACATGCTCTCAACTAGCATAGGTAAATACAATCATTGAACATATAATATCTCGAAGGTATCTAATGTGTACCATAAATCATGTAAGCCTCAATCCACATGAACTATATCATTCTTATGCTCACATCTCAAAGCTATAGGTTGTACAATGAATTATGCATGCTCTCAATTACTAGACATGAATATCTTATCTTGCAAGTTTCCATTAGGCATATCTTAATATCATATCATATAATTCCTCAAACCAATGTCATTACCAAGCTTGCATCTCAATCTAATATTGGTACCCTAACATGCATGCATTCTATTAAGTATAATTAGAGAACCGTCCACCGGTTCTGGAGAAGAAGCACCCACCTGATTCGTTTTCCGCAGGCAAAGCCGAAGTCGGTGAAGTGCGCAGCCACTTGCTAACAAAATTCACTAGAACCGTACCCTCGGTACACAGTCGCACCAGCCTCTGCTCAAACCAACAACATAGCCCACAATTAAACAACATCACAACTTACCCACAGCAAACACTTGCTGTTTTTCCAAAACAGCACAAAGAAGGCCCTTTTTCACCTGAAATCTGTCCTCAGAAAAATCCATAAAAATCACCGTTGCGATCCTTGCGACGAGTAGATACAAATCGAGTATTTATACACCTCAATCCGACACCTGTAGGCCAAGATATAAATGAAACACTGTAACAAGCCAAATAATCCACAATACAATTCTGCAGGAAAAACAGTCCCAAAGAAGCTCAATTCTCACCTTCGAGGAGTCCTCCAAAAATTCCAATAAAAATACTGGTGCGTCCCACTCGAAGAGTAGATGCCAATTGAGTCCTCATACTCCCCGATCCGATTCTAGTAGGTCAAGATAGAAAATCGACAAGCCTCCGCTGTCCAAAATCTCATAGCTGAAAAAGGGGGTCACAAAACACCTCGGGAACCGTGCAAAAACCCAAAATGAGGCGAAGTGATCAACACGGAAAACTAAGCCGTACCTCTCGTGAACGCGTTGCCACAAAAATTGTCTCAAAATTTTATCGGAGTGATCCAGGGTGCCTCGCGGACTGAAATGCGACGGAAATGGGCCACCGAAGAGGAAACGTCGCACTGTGCCAAAACGCCGAAGTTGTCAAGGTCGCGCCTTCCAAAAATTCCGAAACTCCTCCGCAAGATGTAGCACAAGAAGATCAACAAAGTTGCTAAAGGGCTTGAGGGCTAAGGAGCTCGGGAAAAGGGGAAAAAGGCCCAAGCAAAGGGCCTATTTATAGGCCCTCCACGAAAAAGAGCAAAAGCCCACCTTAATGGGCTTTCGGGCCCACGATTCGGGCGCCCGAAACCTTTCGGGCGCCAACAGTGCCCGATCGCCAGCCGTCCATCGTGCGCCCGGAACGCCCCTGTCGCGCCACGTCGTTCCAAATAGGGGACAGCCAAACCGGCCCCCCACCAAGCGTCGTGTGGCCTGTCGCAGACGCCGACGTGTGGTGCGCCCGAGCGCGGGAACTGCGCGTCAACGCGCGTCCGCGTGCGCGCACGCCGCGCTGTCGGCGACCATGCGGGGCACACACCCCGAGGCACCTGCCACGCCCATTCCGTGGACCGCGCCGGTGCACCCGCCAATCAAACTCTGCCACGTGTCCAGACCTCAGCAAATAGGAAGATGCCATATGGCACTCCCCCGCGCTGCACCGCGCGCCTGCCCGCACCTGCGCCGCCGCGCTCCGCCGCTGCCCGCCGCCGCCGGCGATGCCCGACCGGCCGGAACAGTAACCCACTACCTCGAAAAATGTGCTTTTGCATCCGGACTCCGGAAAAAATAAGTAAATAGTCCATTTCGATCGTTTTCGCGCGCTGAATCCAAATCCGTTGTCTGTTTTGCCCAATTCCACTTCTTAAATTTGTCAAAAATTTCCGGAAAAGTGAACTTGATCCATTTTTCATGCCGGGTCAAATCCTGGGTTCCAATACGGGCGAAAACACCTCTATCACCCAACATGGGCCTCTAGAAGCTGCCGATCAACCAGTAACCTCATCGCGGGGATCCGGGTCCTCACACCATGTGTACGCTGTGTTAATTGTTCACTACAAACATTTGAGGATGCGAAGATACACTTGATATGTGATGGCTTTCTAAGTGGATATACTAAATGGGTTTTCCATGGAGAAGAGCCTTCTTCAATTAATGTTGCCAGCTCTTCTTCAACTTCTCAGTCTTTACATGTCCAAAAAATCTTACAAGTGGAAGAGTGCATCCCTATGACCCAAAATTTTAGAAGATCAGATGACATACATGGACTTTTACATGATGCCATTAGCTTAACCAGTGTACCAACCAATGAAACAGATATATCAATTAATGAATTTGATGGAAGGCTGAACCCCGAACAATCAATCTAGTCAAGATACTAATGGAAATCATGATTTTCACAAACTATTAGAAGATACAAATGAAGAATTATATCCAGGATGCAAGACATTTTCAAAACTATCTTTTATACTCCATTTGTTCCATTTGAAATGCCTAAATGGTTGGTCGGGAAAGTCCTTTAGCATGTTACTGGAGATATTGGCTGATGCATTTCCTGAAGGTACTGCATTACCTCATTCTTCTTATGAAGCAAAAAAGATTATTAAAACCTTAGGTCTAAGTTATGAAAAGATTCATTGTTGTCCAAATGATTGCATGTTATTTCGAGGTGATAAACTAAATCAAGAAGTCTGTGATGTTTGTGGGACCTCCCGTTGGAGACATACTAATATGGAAAAAGATCATGTTTCAAACAGTGAAGAAAATACTTCTAACACACATGCAATACCAAAACAAAAGAGAGATTCCAGCAAAAATTTTATGATATTTTCCACTTATACCAAGGCTACAAAGGCTTTTTGCCTTAACCAAAACATCAAATGATATGAGATGGCACACCGAGGGTCGTAAGAAGGATGGGCTACTGAGACATCCTGCAGATGGTGAAGCGTAGAAGGCATTCGATGAACGATATGCAGATTTCTCCTCTGATTCTCGCAATGTGAGACTTGCTCTTTGTAGTGATGGTTTCAACCCATTTCGAGCAATGAGTACTGCTTATAGTACATGGCCAGTTGTATTGGTTACATATAATTTACCACCCTGGATTTGTATGAAACAATCTTCTTTTATATTATCAATGATTATTCCAGGTGAAAAGGACCGGGAAATGATATTGATGTTTTTCTACAACCTTTAATTGAGGAATTGAAAAAACTGTGGAAAGGCGTTGAAACGTATGACGCTTCAAGCAAAAATATGTTTCATATGCGGGCTGCATTGCTATGGACCATAAATGACTTTCCTGCATATGGAATTTTGTCTGGTTGGAGCACTAAAGGAAAGTTTGCATGTCCTTGTTGTGCGGAGCAAACACATTCTAAGTGGTTACGTCATGGAGGGAAGTTTTGTTACTTAGGCCATTGTCGTTGGTTACCTGAGGGCCATATATTTCGTTATCAAAAAGATTTTTTTGATGGCACGGAGGAGATAAGAACTGCACCTATTCGAATAGCTGGAGTTGATATTTTAAGCCAAATACATGACATGCAATTCAAATTAGGCAAACCACCAATAGTAAATAATCAAGGAGCAAATAGTAAGAGATCGAAAAGGAAGAGACGAATGAGAAACGATAATACAGAACCCATTGGCGCATTGAGGTGGTGGAAAAAGAAAAGCATTTTTTTTGAATTACCATATTGGCAATTTAATTTGTTGCGCTATAATTTAGATGTGATGCATATAGAGAAAAACGTGTTTGATAATTTTGCTGGCACTTTATTGAATCTTGATAAAAAAATAAAAGACAATCGAAAGGCACGACAGAATTTAGTAGAATTGGGCATAAGATCTGAACTCCATCCCGAGTTACTTGCAAATTGTAAGACAAGATTACCTCCAGCTTGCTTCACAATGTCTAAAAAGGAAAAAAGGATTCTTTGTCAAGTTCTCAAAAATATTAAAACACCCGATAGTTATGCATCCAATATTTCAAGATGTGTGAATGTTAACAAGTGTAAGATTAGTGGTCTTAAAAGTCATGATTGCCATATTTTGATTGAGGATATATTGCTATTGACATTACGAGCATCTAGTCCATCAAAGGAAGTGATCTCAATCGCAATTGAATTGGCTTATTTTTTAAAATCGTTATGTTCAAAGGTGTTGAATGTTAATGAGCTGGACAAATTACAAAACCGCATTACGCTTACTCTTTGCCACATGGAAAGAATCTTTCTACCATCATTTTTTACTGTAATGATTCACTTAATGGTTCATTTAGTAGAAGAGGCAAAATTGGGTGGTCCGGTACAATATCGATGGATATATTCTTCGGAGAGGTAAATAATAATTAATTACTTATTTCTTCTAAACTTAATTATGACTTGTATAAGTATATGCTATCTTAGCACTCTTATTCTCTATTATTATAGGAACTTTGTACGAATGAAATCAAATGTTCGTGATAAATCTCATCCTAAAGGGTCAATAGCTGAAGGATATATAGCCGAAGAATGTTTGACATTTTGTTCGAGATATTTAGATGGAGTTGAAACAAGATTTAATCGACCTGTACGGAATCCTAATCCACCTAAAAATGAAACAGAAGGATTATATTTATTTTCAAGTGCTGGTAGTTCTATTGGAAAGATTGAAAATATCATACTAGATGAAAAATCATTGATTCAAGCACATCGTTATGTACTTCGCCATTACGATGACCTTGAGCCTCTTCGCCAGTAAATCAAAGAGTTACCTTATTTACTCTATTGATATTTAAAATTTATATATAAATTGAAAAAACTAACTTTATATAAATAGAGACAATTCATTGATTCAGAGAATAGGAAACGACGCCGTCATACGCGCCTCACTAGTCATGATATAGAAAAACTGGTAAATGAGAGATTTCATGAATGGTTACAAGGTAAGGTACATATTATTTATGACAAAAAATAGTTTACACAATTTAAAGTAATAAAATATATAATAATATTTTTTACAATATAGGTTATGAGGATGGATGATTCAACTATTTCAGGAGAAATTCAAGTTCTTGGTAGAGGCCCTAACAAATTTGCAAAGAGATTTAGTGGATTTATTATCAACGGTTTCAGATTTCATACGCAAGCTCGTGAAGAAAATAGAAAGACTCAAAATAGTGGTGTTATTAATACTTCAGAAATAGGCGACATAAACTATTATGGCCGATTGAAAGATATCATTGAATTAAATTATTATGGTCGTTTAAAGATTATCCTATTCAAATGTGATTGGGTTGATGTTCACCACAGTATGGGCATTAAGCATGATGAATTTGGGTTCACTCTTGTAAACTTTTTTCGCTTAATACATACAGGTGCAGAGTTGAAAGATGATCCTTATGTATTTTCATCACAAGTCCAACAAGTATTTTATGTGCAAATACCGAAAGATGAGAATTGGTTTTCAGTTGTGAGAATCAAACCGAGAGATTTATTTGATATGGGTGAAGATTCAACGGATGAGACTTTTGTAATCCCTCCGTCTCTACAAATTTTAGATGAGAATGAAATGAACATCCAAATTGGATTCGAGTTAATGTAAATGAAGATGCCAATGATGAAGCTGTCACGCCTCGAGTTCGAAAATAGAGTCTATTATTATTATTATTATTTTTTAATCAGAGTTTTAAAACCAACCAGGGCACGACAGACCGCCACATATATAGAAAATTCCCAATCCCCTTGGATTGAGCCTTTTCTATACATGCACGGCTAAGCACTTACAGCCAATACCATAGTAGTCTAAACTACGCACTAACTATAAAAGATTACAAAAGATTATTATTTAACATTTACACCAACTTATTCAATTACATGTTTACAACTTGGTAAAATTTCAACGGCTACCAAGGGTCAAAGCTATCTCGATAACCTCACCAACACGTCCCGACATCCCAGCACCCAACCGACTTGAAAAATGGTCACCCAGGGGGTGTGAGATACATCGACAGTGTATCCCAGTGGGCACGACGAGCCGAAAAATAGCAAATCGTACCTACTGGCATACAATAACTAGCGGATAGTAAGAGTCATTAGGTAAGGCAGATATCATAAGCAGATACTGGCAGGAAACATAATCATGATTTTGAGCATAAATAGGTACTTAACTACTGAAGTAAAAGCATGCTGATATAGATACTGAATCAAGAACTGAGAAATCATAAGAGTATAATGATTAAGCATGCTAAGCAGGTAATCAATGCATCAATGGTAGAATAACCAAATACCCAATCGAAGCCACCATGTTGGTCAACAAGACCTCAGGGAAAAACGCTGAATAATCATGAATACAGTGCAGAGCATATCAAGGTATTGAAAACTAAAACAAGAGCATGCTGGTATAACAACTGGATGATACTGAACAAACACTGGGCAATCATAAGAGTATGATGTAAAGTAGATTTTAAACAGGCAATTATGCATCAAAGGTAGAACAACTAAGTACCCAATCAAAGCCACCATATTGGTCGATATGACCTCAGGGAAAACTCGCCGAACCTGGCTGACATACTCCGACACCCTCGAGCACTAACCTGGGAGTCAACACTCCGGCACCCTTGGGCACTAACCTGGGAGTCACGGGTCGTATACCAGACCACTTTACCGGTAAAGAACATACACACGGGGAGCGACCCCGCTTATGTTCGTGAAGTACAGCAGTGCGGGCGATCAATCATGCGAATGCTCAAGCTCACGGTCCACCGACCGGGTAATCGGCAATAAGCCCGAAAATTCCAACAGGGGTGCAATCGCAGAAAGCCAACAAATCTCGACTCATGGTAATCGGCAACAAGCCGGGAAAATCCCAACAGGGATGCAATAGCAGAAACCAACTAATCTCGACTCATGCAATAAAAATGCAGGAAATAATAACTGATCAATCACACATGGCAAAAGGCAAGAATAATCAGGATATACTGATAAGCGAGTAAATGTGTGATAACTAACTAATGACCAATCAGGCATGGCAAATGTCCAGGATAAGGATCATAATATCTGATAGCAAGCTAAAGATCAATTGAGCATGGCAACATATAAGCTAGCAAGCTAAGGATCAATCAAGCATGGCAACATATAGGCTGATAACTGATAATGATCAATGAATCAAGCAGATATAGCAATATAAAAGTGATGCTGATCAATAAAAAGAGCAGGCTCAACAAGGAAATCTAGGCTATCACAAGAACAGGGGTCCGACCAATTACGATACCCCAGAGGGCCGAGATGATAAAGCCCGGACCGAAGATAAACCCACCTGTCTGCAGGCGAACTATCGACTCCAACAGAATGCTCGAAGACTGTGCCAACATGAATCATATGTTTTGATCAGGGAACAACTCACACATAACCAAACCACAGACTCACTATTCTTACTTAAACCTGGATATTTTCCAGATTGACGCCAAATTTACCAAAATACCCCTCCTAAATATTCATTTTAGATTTTCGGGAGATACGGGCAACAACCCTATGCCGCTGGCTCAACCAGATTCTACTGGGACACATCAGAGAGCAAGGCGTAATCGCCGCAATTCCTCAAATTGCGTGATTACCACCGGGGTGCCGTTAAACCGACGATTTTGCCAATTTACGGACCGATAATCAATTTCTGCTTAATGAGAGCCGTTGGATCCCTAACGAAAAGCTTAGAGATCATGGACACACTGTCCAAGATAACATGTGAGGTTACAATTGCGTTTAGACCCATAGGGTTTCCAAAAATTGTATTTTTACGCGTACTTGAGAGCCGTTTTCGCTCGTTCTAATTATTGGAACATCATTTTAACGAACCGTCACCTCCAGTAGGTGACCCTCGACTTTCTGGACACCGTGTTCACCATTTGGAAGCAGCACGGAACCTGAGAAAAACTTCGGGTCATGACTTTCTTGCTAACATAGGCTAAATCACACTATTTTGCATTTTTAATTTTTCTACGCGACCATTTTCATTTTTAAGGTGAGCATCACATTCAGTGACCTCAAAATAGCCAAAAGCTCACTGCGCGAAGTCACAAAACACCTAGAACAGCCCCATGTCCAAACCATCCTTCATGAGACTTTAATTAACTCAAACTTAATTTCTGCTTGAGACAACATCAAACAAAGTTGAGCATCCCTCTCTGGACATCACAGGGATTCCGGGGCTTTCTCTGGTGCAACCTACAAGCAGCAGGATCAAAGGATCCAAGTTTCCATGCTCTACTCTCTTCAATAATGCTCCACACAAAACCACACAGCCCAAGAATTGGATCTGAAGTGAGCATCAAGCTCAGGGGAGTGTGCGGAGAAAACTTCATATTGGTTGGATGCTCAGATTTTGAACTTGAGTTTATTGGGGCATTTCATCAAACACCTAGTGGGCACAACTCATTAACAAGCAACCAAGCTTGGCCCAAACTAGTTCTCTGCAGAGGGGGGGCCTGGGAGCTTCTAAGATGGAGGGAAATGCTCTTCGAAGCTGCAGGAGCATCCCCAGAAAGTCTGGGTCCATCTTGCTCTCACGGTTGGCGAGAAACAATAAGAAGAAAACGAAGAAGATGACTCCATGGACCCGAAAATGGCAAATTCCCATTCCGGGGCTCTGGGCCTCAAACAAATGCACCAGTAGGTGCAACTTACTCCTCTAAGCTTTACCTGGACCTATGCCCGGCGACAGGACACGGCGGCGGCGGCGGCGGAGAAAACTCGCCATTGTTGAGCTCGAGCTCGGCCGTTAATGGCGGATCTCCCACTAGGCTGATGGGCTCCATAGAAGAGCATAGATGGGACCCTCTTGGTCCCAGAAAACTTCCCGGCCATGCCCTCCCCATCGACGACGGCCGGAAAGCCGGCCACCGAAGCTTGAGCCCGATCTCGGGTCATCCATGGCACCCCCGTATTTGGGCTGCATGGATGCCATGCAAGGGCATGGTTGAACTCCTCTCATACCCAGGAAGCTTCTCAGGCAAGGGGCCGGCGGTTGGGAGCGATGCCGACGCCGGAGCAAAAAGCTCGTCCGAAGCACAATAACCCGAAAACTAGGGTTTAGTTCTGCGACGCGTACACCTAATCAAACTCCCTCAAATTTTGTGGAGATGATCTACAGGTCCTACAGTCCAAGTTCATCATTTTATTTTGGCGTTTGAGCAATCGGTTGCGACGCACGGCCGCGGCGGAGCCTGTTAGGGTTCCGGCGAAGAACTTTCCTCCGCCGGCAACCGGGGGCTTCCCAAGGGCTGGGACTTGGTGTGGAGTATCCTAAGAGCCTACAGAGACTACTTCCATGGGTCTCGGGTGCTACAACACATAGGAGGAAGAAAGCTTACCTCACCGGAGTTGGAGAAGAAGAGGAAGAAACCGGTTCTTTTCCCCCCGCGTCGCGCGTGCTCATGCCTCCTCAAGCACTCTCACCAGAAGCAAAGAGGTCCTCCAGAAAGCACAGGCTCGAGTTTGGGGTTCCTTGTGCACACCTCTCTCTTTCTCTCCCAAGCTCGGACCAAGCTTGTTGGTGGTGTCTCCTTGGCCAACCCTCACACCTAGGTCTTACACTGGAGTGTGCAGAGGAGTAAAGGGAACCCAGATACCTATGTTGGCCCCTCGGCTCGACTTTTCAGCGTTTTTCATGCATTTCGAGACGCACGGGTCGTCAATTGAAAAACGGACTTTGCCATGACGTCCGGCTCGTCGAGACCTTTCAAGTAGCGTATTTGCTTTCTTGATTTGGTGCTCGTATAAATTCTCGGCCCATAAAATACAGTGCATTTTACTGTATTACATGCACTTCGATGCACCAGAGTCGTCAAATGCGAATTTCGTTTGGGCCATTGCGCTCAGAATGTCAAAATTAGCTAGAAATGACTACTCATACTGCTATGTTTGGGTTTTAGATAGTGAAACGGCTGACGTTTGATCGAGAGGGAACCGAAATCAGGGGCTACTATTCATTTCACTATTCACTTAAGTTGTGGGCCCCGCGACTTCTCGCTGATTTGCGGAAGATCCGACCGTCGGATCGAAAACATGTGAATATCAATTTTTCTTGTTTCGACGAGACGGTCGCACTGGTGATCTCAGATTTTCGAGATCAGACCTCGATCAAAAGTCGATATTTTTGGGCCACATATACACTATTAATAATCCATTTTTTTGCCAATTAATTAATTCCGAAAACTATTTAAACTTTAAAAATTCAGTTTCAAAAATCATGGTTACTACAGAAGCATAATTTTTTAAAAAAAAGTATTGAAATAATACTTCTCATGCATGTGATATTTTCATCTCAGGTTAGTTTGATGAATATACTCTTACTCTATATTTGGTTGATTAAGTTCTATTATTTTAGATTTGCTTGATTTATATCATTTGTTTATCATTTGTAGGATATTGAAACATGTCCTCGAGTTCTAGAAGATTGCGTAGTTGCAATATAGTTAGATCTACCCTTGAAGATGACTTGGAAGTTTAAGGATCAGTAGGAGATGAGCATTTGTCATTTTCCACAGAAACTTCTACAAATACAAGTACTATTAAGATTGAAAATAATAATCAAAATGATTTATTTCTTTGGATCATTGGTAAGCAATATTATTTATTAATTATGTAGTGTATAAGCTGATAAAAATCGACATAAGAAATAAGGAAGAACAACATTGGCAGATGTGTGGAACCTAATTGAAAGAGAGAGGATTGATGTCGAAGTTGATAAATATGGGGTTCCGTGTACCTATGCAGGATCTATCCTTGGATCATTTTTAGGAGCAATCGTGAAAAATGGAGCATTTGCTCCTTTAAATATTCCGCAACGGGATAATCAAATTTTTAATCCATTCAAGGAAAAAATGCTAAAACATATTGAGGTTCTTTCATCTTTGCTCATTATTTTTTTTATTGTATATTTATATACTTTTATTATATTACATTTTTAACAGTAAACTTTTTATTTTATGAATAGGCAAAGTTTAGATATCCTGAGGGAACGAGATATTGGGTGTTGGCATCATTGAACAAAAAATGGAGAGATTATAAAAGTGAATTAAAATGTGAATTCTTCTCAGAAGACAAACCGATTCAAGAATTAGTTGACAATGTACCAACAGGACTGATCGAGAGGATCTTGGAAGGCCAAACAACGGACACGCAACTACAACCGGTGCGGGACAAAATATCCTCGGAGCGAAGTGGGGATTTTGCGATTGGCACTGACAATATGATAAGGTTCCGGGGGAGAATTTGCGTGCCCGACGTGCCAGAAATGAAGAAGAAAATTTTGTCGGAAGCGCATAATGCCCCCTACAATGCGCATCCCGGAGGTACAAAGATGTACAAAGATCTGAGGCAGACCTTTTGGTGGCCCAAAATGAAGAGTGATGTGATGCAATTTGTGGCGCATTGTTTGGTGTGCCAACAGGTGAAAGCGGAACATCAGCGACCGGCGGGAAAACTACAACCATTGCCCATACCAGAGTGGAAATGGGAATGGATTACCATGGACTTCGTAACCGGTTTTCCGCGATCGCAACATGGACATGACGCGATATGGGTCATAGTGGACCGTCTGACGAAATCGGCCCACTTTCTGCCTATCCACACGACGTGGACCCGAGATCGGCTAGCGCAAACTTACATCGACGAGGTGGTAAGATTGCACGGAGTATCATCGTCGATAACTTCTGATAGGGACACACGCTTTGTGTCAAATTTCTGGCGGAGCCTGCAGTAGGCACTGGGGACCAAACTGCAGTTCAGCACGGCCTTCCACCCTCAGACGGACGGGCAATCGGAACGGGTGATCCAGATTCTCGAAGATATGCTTCGAGCTTGTGTGCTAGATCTGGGTGAGGGATGGTCACGTTACCTACCCCTCATGGAATTCGCCTACAATAATAGCTACCAAGCTAGTATTCAGATGGCGCCGTACGAAGCCTTGTACGGGCGCCGATGTCGATCGCGTATTTGCAGGGACGACTTGGGGAGCGGAAGCATTTGGGACCGGACCTTGTAGAGGAAATGGAGGCAAAGGTGCGCCTTATCAGGCAACGGCTGTTGACCACCCAGAGCCGGCAGAAGAGCTACGCGGATTAGAGGCGACGGGAATTGGAATTTATGGTGGGGGAGCACGTGTTGCTTCGTGTATCACCGTCTAAGTGGACAAGACGGTTCAGCATACGAGGGAAGCTGAGCCCACGGTATGTGGGACCATTCGAGATTTTGGGGCGCGTGGGCCCGGTGGCATATCGGTTGGCCTTACTGCCAAACCTCGAACGGGTACACAATGTGTTTCACATCTCGATGCTCCGAAAGTACCTCCCCGACCCGTCTCACGTCCTCGATGCCTCCGCCATCGAGTTGCGTGAGGACTTGAGCTTCGAGGAAACGCCGATACAGATATTGGCACGAGGGGAAAAGAAACTTCGCAATCGGACGATCCCCTACGTGAAGGTGCAATGGAGTAACCATGAGGAGCGCGAGGCGACTTGGGAACTCGAGACGAAAATGAGAGAGTGTTTCCCTAAGTTATTTAGCGAGGGTTGAGGTCAAGTTTCGGGGACGAAACTTCTTTTAAGGGGTGTGTGGTGTAATATCACAGTTTTTCTTGTAACGTTTTACCCTCCTGCTAATAAAGTTAAGTTATGGGAAATTGAATTAATGGGTTTACTTAAGTCGATAATCCTGAGGTGCGGGTATTTTTCGATGATAGAGCTCGGAAAACGGTGAATGGCGGTGCGACCGGATCCGGATTCCGACTTACGGATCCCCCCAGAAAGGGGTATTTAAGATTGCGGTAACCGTCGGGTGCGCCGGGATCCGTGCAAAAGGTGCGCACGCTTTTCGAGGAGATAAGGAATCTTATCTTGGGGTTTAAATAATTAACCGATTAACTATTTAATACCCAGTGGGGGTTTCTACGGTGCGTACTGAGAAATGGAATTTACATCTCCCGAAAAATAAACCCTAGCCGGAAAGAAAAGAAAGAAAGAGGAAAAAAAAAAAGGCGAAACCCTAACCGAAAGAAAAAGAGAAGAAAGAAGGAGAAAGCGGAGGGACCCGATCATCCCTGACGAACGTGCCGGAGCCGGGAGCGTGAACGGATCGCCTTCTTCGACGAATCGCGGTAAGCGATGTTTCTTTTCGGTTTTCGTTTCAGAGTTTTTGTTGTCGTCTTTTTGGGTTGCCGTTTTTGTTACCCTTATCGCCGCCATCGCCGCCGCCGCGTAGCCCTAGGGCACCGCCGCCGCCGCAAAGCCGAGGGCACCGCCGCCGCATCACGGGTGGCGCCGCACGGGGCTAGCGCCCGCGCGGCCGCGGCATGCGCCGCGCGGGGCTAGCGCCCGCGCGGGAGCGGCATGCAACCGCACCGCACGGAGCTGCCGCCCGCGTGGCCACGGCACGCGCCGCGCGGGGCTGGCGCCCGCGCGGGCACAGCAGGCGGCCGCGCTGCGCGGGGCTGGCGCACGCGCGGCCGCGGCAGGCAGCCGCGCCGCCGCCCGGGGCTGGCGCCCGCGGCACCCCCACGCGGGGCTGGCGCCCGCACGGCCGCGGCGCGCGGCCCGCGCAGCTGCGGCATGCGCCGCGCGGGGCTGGTGCCCGCGCGGCCACCGCGTGTACCGCGCGGGGCTGGGGCCCATGCGGCCTGTCACGCCCCGGGGTCGAAACTGCGACCCGGGCTCACCAACAGATCCGCCACCTATGCAAAATCCCGCATAGGCGAAGCATCTAACCTGCAAAAGATAGTACTATAGCTACGCAAATATCAAAGCGGAAAATAAAATACTGTAAAATAAAATCCAATCACTGTACAACACGAAATAAAGTACAATACGAAATAAAGTACAACATCCATCTCCTCAAATACAGATGATCATCGTACAATGTCCTCAGTACAGCATCTCTCAACTATAAAAGGGAGATAAACTAAAACTATTGTACATCAGTCTCCACATCAGTCTCTCCAAATACAAAAGATCCCTCTCCAAAGTAAACAGTAAAAACCAGCTGACAGCTACAAGGAATCTCCAACCAGGGGATACAGCTACACTCCTCGGGCGGTAAGGATCTAGCTCGTGACTCCCTCGCCTCGAACAATGACCGAAAGATCAGCAACTCCCGCAGAAGACTCTGCAAAACAGGAGGAAGAAAAGAGGGAAACAACAATGGGGGTGAGAACCACTAGTAAACCAGTAGCCTCCTGCTGTGGGTAAAGCCTCAAACTTCGGCGTACCCACTAAGTCTACCAGAGGCAAGAAAAGGAATAAGTGGTAAAGCTGTAAACAGAACTGCTGAATAAAGGGAAACCACCACTAGTATGCCTCTAAATGCAATACCGAAAGAAATGACTGTATGAATGCATCAGGAAATAGTATCTGACCAAATAAACCCAATCTAGTCACCAGTAAAACTGGTACTGCCTACTCTGTTGTCGAACTCAAGAACTCAGTAGGGGACCAGCACATAAGGCTCGAAATCCCAATCAGATGGACCGGTACCTATCACGGTCTAAAGCCTACTCTGGAGTGGCACTCGAGGGGAGCGACCCACACGAGTAAAGTAACACTGTCACACATATCTCAATATAGCAGGACTGGATCAAGACTATGATCAAAGTGGGAAACTCCGTCCACTAATGAAACCCCGATCTGATGCAATGGTACTCAATAAGTGGGAAACACCATCCACTAGAGAAATCTGATACCCAATCTGATGCAAGTAAACATCCGGTCAACCGCCCAATGTCCGCGGTCGCCGCAACACCCCACAAGACCCAAAATATGATAAAGTAATCAACATCTGGCAAACCGCCTAATGTCCGCGGTTACCACAATAACCCACAATCCACATTCAAGTACACCCTGTCTCCGACCCTAAGGTCCCGGCTACACTATCCCAAACCTCTGCTCGAACCCGAGCAACATGCCTCGAAAGTCTAAATAAGAAGGAGAAAGGAAACAACCATCGTTTCTCCTAAGTCAAATCCCAATATGGCAGTGTAGCAATAAATAGTGGCCTATCTAGATGTCCATTCAAGTATGCAAAAGTCCTCATGCAAGATGAAAGAGAGAATGACAAATAACAGTTCCACATGTGTAACAAATAATAAATCCACATAGATATAACCATCATGCTAAAATCATCAATCAACTACACATGTAAATAATCCCTGATCCAAAATAAATCACGAAGTGGTACCCGCACATAGATATGTCATCATGTCCCAATAATTAGTCCATTTAAACAACTTTCATAAAATCTATGTACTAATATGGCATGTTAATTATCACTACTAGACTTGTCCCCGCAATCATATTTCCACAACAATATTATCCCAATAATATTCCCAATATGCTATGTCCATAAAATTAATCTCAAATGATAGGCACACATTTATATCATTCAATCATGCATGATAATCAATCAACATGTCCAATAGAGGGCTTCTCTAATAAATTTAGTGAGCAAGTCAGAAGTAGAGGTATGCAACAACCACCCACCTCGAAAAACGCAATCCACAGCAGTAGAAGTCTCCTCGTTGTCCAACCTTCATTTCCTCACAAAACACCAAAAACAGCAAACCACTGTACAAAAGTCACTTCCGGTATACAAACCAACTCCCCAAAAAAAATAGCACCTTGTTGTTTTGTAAAACAGCACCTTGCTGTTTTGTAAAACAGCAGTGAAAATAGGGATTTTCACCTCTCTGCAGTCCCCAAAAAAATCCAGAAAAATAACCGCTGCGATCGTCGCGTCGAGCCGGTCAAAACGAATACTCGCACGTTCCAAACCGATACCTGTAGGCCAAGATAAAAATAAAACACCGCTGCATGCTCAAAACCTCCCACAATCAAAATTCCTGTAGCAATCTGTCCAGAAAAGTGGGATTATCACCTTTGCAACAATCTCCAAAAATCCCAGAAAAATCACCACTGTGTTCCTCGCGACGAGTAGATCCAAATCGAGTACTTATACGCCTTGATCCGATACTCCTATGCCAAGATATAAATCGAACAAGCCGGTACTGTCCAGAATTCATCACAGAAAAAAGGGGGGTCAAAAATGCCTCGGGAACTATGCCAAAAACCCAAAATGAGGTGGGACAATCGACACGGAAAACGAAGCTTTACCTCTTAGGAACGCACCGCGGTAGAAATTTCCTAAAAATTCCTCCTGGTTTGCTCACAAAAAAATTCTGACTGAAATGCGACGAAAAAGCCCAACTGTAAGAGAATCGTCGCAGTGCGCCGAATCGTAGATAACGCCGATACCGAGGCCTCCAAAAATTTCGGGGATCCATCAAGAAGTAGGAACAAGATGATGAACAATTCTTCTTAAGGGCCCAACCCGAGAGGGGCTCGGGAAAAGGCCCAAAAGAACAGCCCAAGAGGAGTTTATATAGCCCATTCCAAACAATTGAAGAAATGAACCCTGTGTCCCTAAATCCGGGCGCCCGAATCGTTTCGGGCTGCTACAGTGCCGCACAGTAACTCAATCCCGGCCGTCCATCCAGCGCCCGAATCCACCTGATGCTGCCACGTGTCCCCGAACAGCGTACAACCGATCCAGCCGCTCCCGTGCTGCCGCGTGGCCCGCCCTGGTCAACGGAGTGTTTGGCGCCCGCCAGTGGTGGGCCGCCACGTGGCGCACGCGTGCGCCACGTCGGCGCCGTGGCCGCCACGCCAGCCGCCCGCTGCCATGCCGTCTGCCACGCCACCTGCCCCCCGTACGCGCACAGTGACGCGCCCAATCCCCGCGCGCCACGTGTCAGGCCCCCGCGCTCGCTGCACCCGGTGCACACACTCCGTGCACCAGACGAACCACAACCTGCCACGTGTCCAACTCTCAACCAATAGGAAACCGCCACGTGGCACACCACCAGCCTGCACCTCCGCGCCTGCCCGTACACCTGCCCGGCCTGGCCGGCCTGCCCGCGCACCCCCGCGTGCGCCGCGTCCGCTGCACCGAACCAATGAAGAGCTGCCACGTGTCCCGCTCCGGTCCACCGTACACCCGCGCGCTCTACCGTGAACCGAGCGCGCTGCGCCCGCCAATCCGGCACTGCCACGTGTCAGCCCGCCCGGTCCACTGCACCAGCGCCTCACCCAGTGGACCGGGAAGCGTGCGCCGGCCAATCCGATGCTGCCTCGTGTCCCGGCCGGCGGTCCACGGCTCCCCCATGCACCAAAATACACCAGAAACTTCTGGGTCTTCGTTTTTGGACGTCCGGACTCAGAAAAATACAAGTAAATAGCCGTTTTTCATCGTTTTTCCGTGCTGAATCCAAATACGGCCTCCGCTTTGCCCAAAGCTCCTCCCAAAATTTGACGGGGGTATCCGAATACACTCAGGATCCATTCAACGCACTGAGTCCATTTCTTGAGTCCGATACACACCCAAACACTCCCATCTTCCAAGATGGTCCTCCAGAAGCCACTGATCAAGCCATAACCCCCAATGAAGATCCGGGTCATCACATCCTCCCCCACTAAAAAAAAGTTTCATCCTCGAAACTAAAACAACTCAAAGGGAGTCTCAAAACTAGGGTAGATATCCATCAACACCGTCTCCAGCTCCCAAGTCACTACTCGCTCCCCGTGATTACTCCTCGACAACAATAACAACAACCAGTATGGCATGACCCGATTGCACAATTCTCTCATCACACGAGCCAGAATTTACAACGGGCGTCCCTCGTACTCCAAATACTCACAAATCTCAAATAGAGCGAGTCAATCACGGGCGAGGGATCCAAAAACATATCACCCCCGTGCTGAGACGTGGAAAAACCCCAGGGGCTCCAACAAAAGGCTGGGGGAAAAGGGGAGAAGAACAGTACAACACACACATCAACAACACACCCTGGTGCCAACTCGACTAGTGCAACCCAAAACACCCCCACGCGATCATCCAAAAAGGGAAGAAGTCTTAACCAGCCGGGGTCCTCACTCGGTCACTCTCAATCCTGACCCTCTGAGTGGACTGCTCCACCGCAGTCTACCATCAAAAGGAACCCCCAAGGACACAACCTCGAGCCCTGTTCACTTCAACGGTCCCACACAGCGCCAGCTACGAAATCATCAAACTCAACCCCAAATAGCTCTCCTGCTCCGGGTATCCGCCACCACAGTGGCCCTATCGGGGTAATACTGGATGCTCGTCAATAATCCAACTGTAACTTCATAGCCACAATGGGAGGCATCACTGTATCTCACAAATCCATCTCCCATCACTAGCGATGCTGAAATCGGCGCTGGTATCAATGGCATCGCCCATTCGTCAAGCTCTGCTGGCACTATCTGGCCCAAAAGCTCCTCACCTCAACAATAACCGTCGGTCTCGGCCAGTCTCGAATAGCATCCATTTTGGCCAAATTTCCACCGCCGCCCCCAAGGCTAGAATATGTAATCCAAGAAGATATGCTCTCGAAGCTAAATCTTGTACCACAACAACTTGGCATATAGCTTCTTCCTCACAGACCTTGTCACACCATCTACAACTGCTCCGCAAGCTCTAAATCACACAGGGAGGGGGGGTAAAATCAAAAAGTCCCAGGAGAATACCGCCAATAATCCTTCCAAGTGCAGCTGGAACACACAATTCTTCAAATCTTAAAGGCGATAGGGCATTAGTCATTCCATCTGGCCTCACAGTACTCATAATGCCCCTACCGTGTCCTGAACATCATCTTGGCAAAGTACTCAGCTGTATGATTCCAAATAGATACATGCAGCATAAGCAAACGACTGCTGGAGTATAACTCCATCAAAAGGTCCTAAATAATACCCGGACCTGCCTGCGGTCACACCACCAAGAACCCTCACCGCCGTGTATCAACGACGTGGCATCACCACCGTGTATCAACAGGGTGGCATCACCACCGTGTATCAACGGCGTGGCACTAGGTCAAACAGACCCTCGATCCATCAGATCCTGCGACTGCGCCATCAGCTCTCTCAGCTCTACAGGTGATATCCAATGAGGTGCTATCGGGGTTGGCGCGGTTCCCAGAACCACGTCAATCGCAAACTCAATCTCCCTCATCGGCGGCATCATTATCAACTCAGGTGGAATCACACCCGGGATCTCACGGGCAACAGGAATATCCTTGAGTTCCGGTGTCGCTGTAGGCACCTCTCGCACTGTCGCTGCAACGTGTGTGCTCTAACTGTCTCAACAAATACACCTCCATTGTATGCCTTGCAGAAGATCATAGCCTTCTCTCTCCGCAGTCAACCATCACGTGGCACTGTGCCAACCAATCCCACGCACTGGGTCAAAACACCGAACTGACACAAATACCAATAAGTCTGCCAATATAACTCGAGGTCTCAACTGCACTGGACATGATCCACAAGCCTCCTCCACATGCATGACACCAATAGTAACCTGTACCTCCAGTGCACGTGGTAACAACTCTGCCTCTAGTCCATGCAGGAATGCAAAGTGCACTAACTCCGACTGCTGTGATGAAATCACACCTGCGACAACCCGATCCACTGCCGTGGCGCCCTCCAACCAGGCGGCACAATCTCATCCGCACGATGCAAGTAGTTGTCGCTCAGTCTGCCAAAAATATCTAGACCAATCACACAGGGAGCACGACCTCTGCCTCTGCTCACACTGAGGCGACGGATATGGTCCTCCGCAGACAACAAATCCACGCTACCGCTGCGCTACTCTGATATAGATGCTGATCCTGCCATCGGGGCCCACCCGACCTCTGACATCTCAGAAAATCCATTATTGCAGCCGTCATATGACAAAACACAATTAACTCATGCAATTCCTTAGACAATTATCCTTACTAAGCTCACCCCTCAATCACATATATAGTACCCTAAACATGCATGTTATCAATCACAAAGGGTAACATTCCCTTGGGTAAGCTTTACATAATCCATCCACAAGGATATCCACCATCTGGGAAAGGAAAACGAGAATGCCTCTGCCGGCCGATCAGTCCTCCAACACCTAGCGCCAAGCGCCTCTATCCAGAACTCACCTCTGGCGGCGGATCCCTATCCAAAGGAACTGCAGTGCCACGCTCCAAACACAACGCCTACACCATCGAGGCGTCAACAATCCGTAACGGAGGGACCAACTAAACTGAAAGGTATCCTGGCGTAATCCACTCCCAGTCACACATATCCTATGCGCCTCGTCCCTCGAAACCTGGAGCGCGTAGTTCAACAACTGCATAAACTCTCTAGCACAGGGAGGCTCTCAATTGATCACTCCATCACCACCAACCACGATTCTGCCTCCAAAGGCTCCAACTCAATTCCATGAATCGGGGTAGTTCATCTGCCAAAACTGGCTCCATCGATCGATGATGTCCCACAGCTCATCAACTATCAGCTATCCACCCCGCCTCGGTGCCTCGGCACTAAACATTGGCACGGAGGGGGCTACTCGCTCCATCGGCGCCACAAAAATCACTGCCGCTGAGGATACTGCAACCAGGTGGCCTCAGGAAAAAGCACTGTCGGGCTGCCCACTGCTCCGACAACTGTGTCACCCAGACCAGCGGCTCACTTTGCCGCTGATATACCTCAAACAATCCTGCCATCGGGGCCCGAAGCTCTCTGACCTCAATCCGGGTATCCGGCCCCAAAACAATCCGCTCAAGCTCTACGGCTGCGACCAGTGCACACCAATCCGCACAACGCGTCGGGGAGACACAGCTCGCCACGACCAACTGCACCACAGCACAAAACAAAACTCGACCCAATCCGGCGAGAGTCTAGAGCATGTCAACTGTTCCACCGCATTATGTTGTCTGCAGCCAACATAATTGCTTAGGAG
Source organism: Tillandsia leiboldiana (assembly GCA_029204045.2). Classification (NCBI taxonomy): domain Eukaryota; kingdom Viridiplantae; phylum Streptophyta; class Magnoliopsida; order Poales; family Bromeliaceae; genus Tillandsia; species Tillandsia leiboldiana. Next base: position 48,119,711 of record CM055066.1, on the reverse strand, counting down.
AATAAACATGTCAGTCATCCATCCCATCACTTGGGAGAGGTATAAAACTCAATCAGGACTCTCGCTAAAATCACGACTCTCACGAAGTCATCCTAGGGTCCAACCACAAGCCTAGGGTTTCTACAGTCCCAACTGACCTATCCCTAAGCTCTGATACCAACCTATTCTGTCACGCCCCGGGGTCAAAACTGCGACCCGGGCTCGCCAACAGATCCGCCACCTATGCAAAATTCCGCATAGGCGAAGCGTCTAACCTGCAAAAGATAGTACTATAGCTACGCAAATATCAGAGCGGAAAATAAAATGCTGTAAAATAAAATCTAATCACTGTACAACACGAAATAAAGTACAATACGAAATAAAGTACAACATCCATCTCCTCAAATACAGATGATCATCATACAATGTCCTCAGTACAGCATCTGTCAACTATAAAAGGGAGATAAACTAAAACTATAGTACATCCGTCTCCACATCAGTCTCTTCAAATACAAAAGATTCCTCTCCAAAGTAAACAGTAAAAACCAGCTGACAGCTACAAGGAATCTCCAACTAGGGGATACAGCTACACTCCTCGGGCGGTAAGGATCTAGCTCGTGACTCCCTCGCCTCGAACAACGACCGAAAGATCAGCAACTCCCGCAGAAGACTCTGCAAAACAGGAGGAAGAAAATAGGGAAACAACAATGGGGGTGAGAACCACTAGTAAACCAGTAGCCTCCCCCTGTGGGTAAAGCCTCAAACTCCGGCGTACCCACTAAGTCTACCAGAGGCAAGAAAGGAATAAGTAGTAAAGTTGTAAATAGAACTGCTGAATAAAGGGAAACCACCACTAGTATGCCTCTAAATGCAATACCGAAAGAAATGACTGTATGAATGCATCAGGAAATAGTATCTGACCAAATAAACCCAATCTAGTCACCAGTAAAACTGGTACTGCCTGCTCTGCTGTCGAACTCAAGAACTCAGTAGGGGACCAGCAAATAAGGCTCGAAATCCCAATCAGATGGACCGGTACCTATCACGGTCTAAAGCCTACTCCGGAGTGGCACTCGAGGGGAGCGACCCACACGAGTAAAGTAACCCTGTCACACATATCTCAATATAGCAGGACTGGATCAAGACTATGATCAAAGTGGGAAACTCCGTCCACTAATGAAACCCCGATCTGATGCAATGGTACTCAATAAGTGGGAAACACCATCCACTAGAGAAATCTGATACCCAATCTGATGCAAGTAAACATCCGGTCAACCGCCCAATATCCGCGGTCGCCGCAACACCCCACAAGACCCAAAATATGATAAAGTAATCAACATCTGGCTAACCACCTAATGTCTGCGGTCACCACAATAACCCACAATCCACATTCAAGTACACCCTGTCTCCGACCCTAAGGTCCCGGCTACACTATCCCAAACCTCTGCTCGAACCCAAGCAACATGACTCGAAAGTCTAAATAAGAAGGAGAAAGGAAACAATCATGATTTTCCCTAAGTCAAATCCCAATATGACAGTGTAGCAATAAATAGTGGCCTATCTAGATGTCCATTCAAGCATGCAAAAGTCCTCCTCATGCAAGATGAAAGAGAGAATGACAAATAACAGTTCCACATGTGTAACAAATAATAAATCCACATAGATATGACCATCATGCTAAAATCATCAATCAACTACACATGTAAATAATCCCTGATCCATAATAAATCACGAAGTGGTACCCGAACATAGATATGTCATCATGTCCCAATAATTAGTCCATTTAACCAACTTTCATAAAATCTATGTGCTAATATGGCATGTTAATTATCACTACTAGACATGTCCCCGCAATCATATTTCCACAACAATATTATCCCAATAATATTCCCAACATGCTATGTCCACAAAATTAATCTCAAATGATAGGCACACATTTATGTCATTCAATCATTCATGATAATCAATCAACATGTCCAATAGAGGGCTTCTCTAATAAACTTAGTGAGCAAGTCAGAAGTAGAGGTATGCAACAACCACCCACCTCGAAAAGCGCAATCCACAACTGTAGAAGTCTCCTCGCTGTCCAACCTTCATTTCCTCACAAAACACCGAAAACAACAAACCACTGTACAAAAGTTACTTCCGGTATACAAACCAACTCCCCAAAAAAAACAGCACCTTGCTGTTTTGTAAAACAGCAGTGAAAACAGGGATTTTCACCTCTCTGTAGTCCCCAAAAAAATCCATAAAAATAACCGCTGCGATCGTCGCGTCGAGCCGGTCGAAACGAGTACTCGCATGTTCCAAACCGATACCTGTAGCCCAGGATAAAAATAAAACACCGCTGCATGCTCAAAACCTCCCACAATCAAAATTCCTGTAGCAATCTGTCCAAAAAAGTGGGATTATCACCTTTGCAGCAATCTCCAAAAATCCCAAAAAAATCACCACTTCCTCGCGACGAGTAGATCCAAATCGAGTACCTATACGCCTTGATCCGATACTCCTAGGCCAAGATATAAATCGAACAAGCCGGTGCTGTCCAGAATTCATCACAGAAAAAAGGGGGGTCAAAAATGCATCGGGAACTGTGCCAAAAACTCAAATGAGGTGGGACAATCAACACGGAAAACGAAGCTTTACCTCTTAGGAACGCACCGCCGTAGATATTGCCTAAAAATTCTTCCTGGTTTGCTCACAGGAAAATTCTGACTGAAATGTGACAGAAAAGCCCAACTGTAAGAGAATCGTTGCAGTGCGCCGAATCGCAGATAACGCCGTTGCCAAGGCCTCCAAAAATTCCGGGGATCCATCAAGAAGTAGGGAACAAGATGATGAACAATTCTTCTTAAGGGCCCAACCCGAGAGGGGCTCAGGAAAAGGCCCAAAAGAACAGCCCAAGAGGAGTTTATATAGCCCATTCCAAACAATTGAAGAAATGACCCGTGTCCCTAAATGCGGGCGCCCGAATCGTTTCGGGCTGCTACAGTGCCGCACAGTAACTCAATCCCGGCCGTCCATCCAGCGCCCGAATCCACCTGATGCTGCCATGTGTCCCCGAACAGCGTACAGCCGATCCAGTCGCTCCCGTGCTGCCGCGTGGCCCGCCCTGGTCAACGGAGTGGTTGGCGCCCGCCAATGGCGGGCCGCCATGTGGCGCACGCGTGCGCTACGTCGACGCCATGGCCGCCACGCCAGCCGCCCCCGCTGCCATGCCGTCTGCCACGCCACCTACCCCACGTACGCGCACAATGACGCGCCCAATCCCCGCGCGCCACGTGTCAGGCCCCCGCGCTCGCTGCACCCGGTGCACACACTTCGTGCACCAGACGAACCACAACCTGCCACGTGTCCAACCCTCAACCAATAGGAAACCGCCACGTGGCACACAACCAGCCTGCACTTCCGCGCCTGCCCGTGCACCTGCCCGGCCTGCCCGCGCACCCCCGCGTGCGCCGCGTCCGCTGCACCGAACCAATGAAGAGCTGCCACATGTCCCGCTCCGGTCCACCGTACACCCGCGCGCTCTACCGTGAACCGAGCGCGCTGCGCCCGCCAATCCGGCACTGCCACGTGTCAGTCCGCCCGGTCCACTGCACCAGCGCCTCACCTCGTGGACCGGGAAGCGTGCGCCGGCCAATCCGATGCTGCCACGTGTCCCGGCCGGCGGTCCACGGCTCCCCCATGCACCAAAATACCCCAGAAACTTCCGGGTCTCCGTTTTTGGGCGTCCGGACTCAGAAAAATACAAGTAAATAGTCGTTTTTTATCGTTTTTCCGCGCTGAATCCAAATACGGCCTCCGCTTTGCCCAAAGCTCCTCCCAAAATTCGACGGGGGTATCCGAATACACTCAGGATCCATTCAACGCACTGAGTCCATTTCTTGAGTCCGATACACACCCAAGCACTCCCATCTTCCAAGATGGTCCTCCAGAAGCCACTGATCAAGCCATAACCCCCAATGAAGATCCGGGTCATCACACGGCCGCCGCATGCGCCGTGCGGGGCTGGCGCACGCGCGGCCGAGGCATGCGCCGCGCGGGGCTGACGCCCGCGCGGCCGCAGCATGCGCCGCGCGGGGCCGGTGCCCGCGCGGCCACAAGGCATGCAACGACGCGGGGGTGTCCGCGTCGCCCACCGCACGTCGTCGCCACCGCCGTGCCGTGTCATTGTTAGTGTTTTTGGGTTTTTGGGCTTGATTTATTACAGTTTATGTTCCGATCTGACCGCGGTTCTTTTGGGGACTATTTTTAGGTCCGAGTGCCGATTGTGAGCGTGGTTCGGTCTCCAGTGTTCGGGTCAGCACATTCGAGGTGGGTACCTTTGGTTATTTTTGGTGTAATGTCGTTCCCGTATATTTTACATGATAAAGTAGCTGTTTTGGTAAACTGTCTAACCCCATTGCATGTAAATCCTGTTAACTACTCTAACTGAGGCGGCTGAGGTCGCAGTATCGTTTTATTATTCTAACCGAGGCGGCTGAGGTCGCAGTATTGTTTATATACTCATATTGCTTACACGCGCACCGGCGGTTTGGCCACCGCATAGGGCGTATTTTTTCGGAAAGATGGTAAGGATTACCCGTGTACCCCACGACTAGAGATGATGGGGACCCCTCAAGGAGAGGCGGCTGCTACTTGGGCAGTCAAGGGGTTGGTGGCACCAAGAAAATGAGTACGGTATTCTGGGGTTGGGGCCCAGCTTGTTTTTAATTCTGGGGTAGGGGCCAGTGTGATTTTTGATAGGGATTTAGCGGTACATGAGGGGAAGTAAATGCTTCGGTGTATCGGTTTGTCTTTACAGTTTTTGCATTTACTGTTTATATCTACTTTATCAGTCACTGACTACCCACGCTGTGACAGGTCCGAGCAGGGGTGGGAACCGGGACGACGGTGAGGCATCGGTTAGAGGACCCTAGCCATGGTGGCTGTTAAACGTTATAGCTTATGGTTATTTCTTTAATGTTTGGTTAGTTTAACTGTGTTTTACTTGTGCGTGGTTTCTTATGGATGTTGGATTGAGGACTTAGTGTAGAAATACCTTTTTATATCTGTGAATGTCGAGATGTATGAATACGGCTCGTTTTCAAATACAAACATGGTTTCAAAAGCGTTTTCAAACCAAGTGTCGTGTGGGCACTGATTTCAAAACCCGTGGATTTATCCTTTCAAGCAAGGTTGCCGCTTTGAAGAGATTGCGAAAATATTTTGTAAAACTGGGTGTCGTGTGGACACCGTCTTTCAAACCCATGGTGATTATGATAGTATGGTTTGGTGTAATCTCTTTATTATCGTTCAATGATTGCATGGTTAAAGTGTTTGTCGTGCTCGGAACGCCGTACATATACAAAGGAGGCTCCGCCCGTTTGGGGAGTGAATTTGTACATGTGGCGGGTCTGGCGCGCACCGGAGGCGAGGTTCTTTTAAAGAAAAAAAAAATGTATACGTTTTCCGCTCTTTTAGAACCTCCGGGGCGTGACAGTCTCGGTCAAACAAATCGGTTGGGTCTTGGATACACTCGAACCAGCAATGATCCAAGTTCGAGTAGAACAGTTTTTGTGCCCCAGTCGGCTTCTCCTCCTCTGACTAAAATCACTGCATCCAACATGAACAAGCCTACCTCATCTACTTCGGGTTCAACATGTACAAAGGTATGTTTTCGTTGCGGTTTTGCAGGGCACATAAGACAAAATTACAAGAATGGAGCGAAGCGATCAAATCAAGCACCTCTTGTAACAACTACCATTGAGGACAAAGACCGGAATTCAAGAAGAAATCAACCAAAGGTCAAGAACAATGGTAGTACACCCCACAAGACGACGTCATCATGGATTCCAAAGAAAAGTGATCAACCGAACAAGACGCATTCACCAAGGAGATCAATGCCACGATCATTGCCGACGTACTCCAAAACTCGTAAGGAATCATCGCAATTACCCCCGAGTACTCCGTTACCTCAAACGCTACGAATCTCCAAGGACCATCCGGAATCAAACATCATTGGAGATCCTCAAAAAGGAGTTAGGACTCGGAGACAGTTGGAATGTGGAGGCGCATGTTATGTCTCCATGGTAGAACCAAGGAATATTGATGAAGCTCTTCAGGACGACTATTGGATTGAAGCAATGCAAGAAGAGCTCAATCAATTTGAAAGGAACAAAGTCTGGGAACTAACGAAGCCCCCAAAGCAACAAAACATCATCGGTACAAAATGGATTTTCAAGAACAAGAAAAATGAAGAATGTACCGTTATTCGGAACAAAGCAAGATTAGTTGCTCAGGGCTATTCACAAGTTGAAGGTATAGACTTTGATGAAACTTTTGCCCCGGTAGCCCGTCTCGAGTCAATTCGTATTTTATTTACTATTGCTTGTCATTTTAAAATAAAACTTTTTCAAATGGACGTTAAGAGCGCGTTTTTAAATGGTTTTCTAAATGAAGAAGTTTATGTTGCACAACCGAAATGTTTCATTGATCATAAACTTCCAAACTATGTTTTTCGATTAAAAAATACTCTTTACGGTCTAAAACAAACACCGCGAGCATGGTACGAAAGACTGACAAAGTACCTTTTGGAAAAGGGCTATACTCGAGGGGGAGCCGATCGGACACTCTTTGTGAAGCACTTTCAAGATAATTTCATTGTTGCACAAATCTATGTCGACGATATTGTGTTTTGTGCTACAAGGAATAATGATGCTTCAAAATTCGCTGAAACAATGGAAAGCGAATTTGAGATGTCCATGGTGGGCGAGTTGGCATACTTTCTTGGATTGCAAGTAAAACAAACTGAAGATGGCATTCATTTGTGTCAATCCAAGTATGCAAAGGAGTTGGTCAAGAAATTTGGATTAGAAGATTCTAAAGACTTTCCGACTCCCATGGGAACTAGCAATAAGGGACTTGGATGTGAATCTCACGGAGAAAAAGTAGACGAGAAACTTTACCGAAGCATGATTGGAAGTCTACTTTACCTTACGGCTAGTCGCCCGGACATTGCCTTCAGTGTAGGGATTTGCGTGAGATATCAATCAGCACCGAAGGAAATTCACCTGAAAGCGGTGAAACGGATCATCCGGTACATCAAAGGTACGTTGAATTTCGGAATTTGGTATCCTATGGGCACATCTCTCGACATAATATGATATTCGGATGCCGATTGGGCTAGATCAGTGGATGATCGGAAAAGCACGAGTGGTGCATGCTTTTACCTTGGCCATTGTCTTATTGCATGGCATAGTAAGAAACAAAACTGCATTGCTCTCTCGACTGCCGAAGCGGAATACATTTCAGCGGGAAGTTGTGCAACTCAATTGATTTGGATGAAAAGCGTATTGAGTGACTTCCGAATTTCTGCTACTTCGGTAACAATTCTTTGTGACAACACTAGTGCCATTAACATTTCTAAAAACCCTGTGTTGCACTCAAGAACAAAACACATTGAACTTAGATATCATTTTCTTAGAGAGCTAGTTGAATCAAGTACTTTACAACTTTCTTATGTTTCAACTGAAGATCAATTAGCCGATATTTTGACAAAACCTTTGGATCAAAAACGTTTTATTCATTTGCGAAAAGCAATAAGAATGCTTTCTTTGAAATAACAATTTTTGAACTTTTGCTTAAGTTAGGTTTTGTTTTGTGTTTTTGTTCTTTCTTTTTGTTGATATATAGAACATTAACTGAGCATTAGTTAATTGACTTTAATTGCATCCTTTCATATTTTGAGAAACCTATTATGATTTAGATATCATGATAATTCATTTGATGCATTGATCATTTATATCAATTATTTCATCTTTAATTGATCAAAGTCAATTTCTCTCTCGATGATCTCTTGGAATAGTTTTTATCTTATTTGATAATTGAGTTAAGTATGAACACGAGATCAATTTTTGGTTGAATATTTCATATCTTAAAAAATTGATAACCAATTGAGGGGGAGTTTAGTATTAAAGTGTCATGCTCAAAAGATGTGGAAAGAGTTACATCCTTAAGTGGAGTGTGAAAACTACCACCACATGGAGGAAAGAGCTACGAATTCCAAGGTTGGTATAAGGTAGGATTTTTATTGAAAGATGCTCAAAGAGCCACTCTCTACAATAAATTGACTAGATACATTATCTAATTTATTTGGGATTTCTAACATCTATCGATCTTTGTGCTTCATTTTCTCTACTAAATTGATGATTTGATAAACGCATTACTCATTAGATCGTGGTTGATGTTTTGAACTTGTTCAACTTTAAAGGATTTAATTTTTATAAATTTTTATTTCATTATTTGGATATTATTGATAGATTTAGCATAATCTATTTATTTTGATGTGAAACGATAATTTTTGTTTAAAGTTGATATACAAAAATGCTTACATTCATTTTCTGGATTTTCTGGAATTTTTACAAGTTTTTCTGGAGAAAAAGTTGAATCCGATCCGGACTGGATGAATCCGATCCAGATCCCGAACGAGGGATTTTCATGCGCATAGCCGATCCGGACTGAACTCCAACCCGATCCGGACCGCGGCTAGGTTTTAATTGAAACGAAAGGATTTTTCAAATTCTATTCTCTTCAATCTTTTGTTTCTAGCTTCCTAGAGTTTCTCTCTCTAGAATCCAGGAGGTTTGGACTTTTCTCAACTTGATTTCTCTCGATTCAAGTAAGTTTCCTTGATCGAAACCTCTGTTCTTCACTGTTTTTGTTTTTGTTCATCAAAACGTGAGAGATTTCTTGGCTTAATCTCGATTTTGCATGGTTTTTGATCAAATTTCTTTTGAAATAAAAACTCTGGAGACATTAGTTGTGTTCATATGCCTTGTATTTTTTTGTTTAACGAATTTTTGGGCTTCGATTTTTGAAAATTCGATTTTAAGGTAATATTTGAGAATTTTCTAAAAACATGGAATTGATCTAATTTTAAATTCCTTTTTGGAAATCTAACTTGATTTCTAGTCTCTATACACGATAATGATTGTTTGGGTATGATTTTTCAAATTTTTGAAATTAAACATTTTTTTCGTGTTCTTGAGTTCTTGTTCACGGGTTCAGTTTCTTCAAATCCTCAACCAAGATGGTATTTGAATGGATAGTAGTGTTCATCTCAGCACTAGTGAGCACTAGGATAACAAATAAGCTCAAGAGAGCGAAGAAAACTCAAGAGGAAGGAGAGTATGTCCCTGTGGATGACTCGGATACGAAATTCGAGGACTGGGACAAAATCTTGGAAGAAACGGTAGCATTGGCTGCAGCAGCATCGAAGGGTAAAGCCCCAATCACTGGAAAAGCAAAGACTACTCCGCCAACTGCAGCAGAAAAAGGAAAAGCTCCAATACAACAAACACCTTTGTCTATGAAACGAAAAAGTGTTGCTCGAAAGAGAGGACGATCTCGTAGAATTGAGATCGAAGAACCAATTGCGAGTGAACCACCTCCAGCTGAAGAAGACGTTGTTCACATCGACTCAGATCGAATGAAAGCTTTTAAAGATAGAGAGTGTATTGGCGAGCGACATGTCAATGTCGGAAATTTGAGTGATCGGTCAACTGCTTTTGGAGAACTTTTTAATCAGATTGGACTATCTCAAATCTATAAGTTTCCATAGACTATGGGATTTTGTGTTCATCTCGTGCGAACATTCTATTTGTGTGGAAATAATCTTCGGGAGAACGAAGGAGGACCTATGGAGTTTTATACTGCGGTCCGAGGCATCAAGCTCAAGATAACACCTCATTTGATCGGAGAAGTGTTAGGGATGAAATCTGAAATGAGAGGAATTCATTTCTTAAAAGGAAAAAGTTTGACAACTTCCACGTGGAGGACAGTTGTTGATGGGATATGCATGTCGGATACTCAGTCAGCAGGGAACTCTGTATATTCAAAGGAGCTTCGACCTGAGTATAGGTTTTTGAATTTTATTGTATGTTACAATATTCTTCCGAACATGCAGATAAAAGTCCTTAGATGGGATCGAATGCTGTTTTTATATCTCTTGGGACATCCATCGGAGGCAGAGGGATTGAACATTAACATTCCATACATCATTTGGAATAGAATGGCGCGCTATGTAGATCACCCTCATCAAACGGAAAGACTTCCATTCCCACTAATTATAATGTGAATTCTTAAGAAGTTCAAAGTTGATACTAGCTCTTCAAGCTATCAACATAGTTTGGGAACAATTAATGATTCGACAGTTGTGAAGTCCTTACTAAGACAACCTGACGACACACCTACTCCTCCACAGAGTAAGAAGCCTTTTTCTCGACAAGCAGCAACAACAACGGCAGCAGCAACAACAACAGCAGCAGCAGAACAACCAACAGCAGCGACAGCATACACATCAGAGGATGAAGCCTCTGTGACCTCAATCTATCGAGAGCAACAACGACTCTCGTTTGAACAAGAGCGCATCGCAATCGAACAAAGTCGGATTTCTCAGGACCTTGCCCAGATTACTGCAACCCAAAAATACTTGAAAAAGAAGTACGAGTCATTAACCAAGTTGGTTAAGAAAATTTTTGTAAAAATGGGTTGTACCAGTTCCGAAGACTCCGACTCGGAATGATTTCTGACTATGTTTTCTAACAGTTTGGTTTGCAGGTTTTTTTTTCATTTTTTTTTGCTCTGTTACCTTAAGTTCTAGTTACTTTTGAACTATTTCCTCCTAATTTTGGATTTTCTTTGGCGATTTTTGACAAAAATGGTGAGAGAATATTGAACTTGAGAGAACTTTGAACAGGTAAGTTGTAAGCTTTGTTTGAACTTGAACAAGTAAGTAAGTTCTAAGTTGAACTTTGATCATGCCCCTACTAACTATTTGACTAACTATTTGGGCATGTACTATTACTAACACACTACAACAAAATAGGCCTTTTGTGGTAATTTAATAGCGGCAATTATAAAATTACTGCTATTAAATAATATCTAATTATACTTTAGCGGCAATTATTATAAATATTTTTACCGACAAATAATTTTATATTACATATGTGGGTGTTTGACTATTATTTGAAAAGTGATTTTGGGCAAAAATAAATTTTTTTTTTTTGGCTCAATAGAGCATTTAAGAAGTGATTTTAATTTTTAAAATCAAATTTTAAAACTCTCAAATTAAAAATTTAAAAATTTTAGTGTCCATTTATATCTAAATCCAATCTTATACCTAGTTGAATGAGGGCATAAGTAAAAAGGGAGTTGATTCGAGCATGGCTCCGCATCACCGGATGCTCTTTCCCGATTATCCTTCCAACATCACGGATTGCTTGTTCGAGTGCTCCGACGCGTGCGCACTCTGCGCCCCTCCCCATCCCCCTCCCCCATGTGAGGACCCGAAATCCCCACTTAAGAGATTACTGTCGGATTAGTGGCCTTTGGGAGTGTTTGTGCGCGTGTCGGGCCCAAGAAATGGATTTGTGGTGCAATTTGGGATTTAGTTTGCATCACTGGAGGCCTGCGTGGTGTGTCAGTGGTGTTTGTGCGCAATTTGGACACAAGTGATGGACTTCGGGCTTAAAAAGGGATCACGTGGGTAATTTGAGGACCCGTCGAGTGTTTAGAAGTGATTTCGCGCGACACGGATGTCAAATTTGGACTCAGGGCGAAGTTTGGATAAAAGATCACCTCTCCGGATGCCTTCGGGAATTTTTAGAGTTGGATTTTGGCAAAACGGATTTTAGAAATGGACCCGGCGCGAAAATCGGATCAAGTGGGCTTTCCGGAGGCTTTCGGCAAAATTTCGGGTGAGAATTTGGCCAATCGGACATCGTTTTTGGATTCAGCGCGCGAAATCGTTGTGAATGGACTATTTACTTGCTTTTTTCGGAGCCCGGGTGACGCGCACGTTTTTTGAGGCACGTGCGCAAATTTCGAGTCAGCTCGGATCCCGAGGTGGTGGCTCGGATCCCGAGGCGGCGCGCGGCTCGAGTGCGGTGGAGTGCTGCGCACGGCGCGCAGAAGGCGCGCTGGGGAAGCGCGCTTCCTGCGCGGGTGATGCAGGGGCCGCCACGTGGCGGGCCCCCGTTGGCGCCCGCGCGGGCGAGGGGGACGCGCGCCGTGTGGCGCCCAGGGTGTCCCGCGCCTGCGTGTGGCGCGGTGTAACGCGCCCGTGTAGCGCGCGGGATGTCGCGCCCGCGTGGCGCGCGGTGACGCGCGCCACGTGGCGCAGGGGGGCGCGCGTTGTGCCTGGTGCGCGCTCCCCTGTGTGGTGGACCGCCTGGCAGCGGGCCCCCTTGGGCGGTGCACCGTGGACCCGGTCCATGGGAGACCTCCCCTCCTCTTTCTTCTTTTTCTCTTCTTTCTTCTCCTCCCCGCACACCATTTCTTCTCCCATTTTTTTTCTTCTTCTCCAAGGAGGGGATTTTGTGAGGTGCGGCGGTGCGTCGTGGACCTCGCGGAGCGCGCGAGGTGTTTCAGGGGGTCGGTTGGGCGGCGCGACGCGGTCGAGGTAGGTCCCGCGCGTTAATTTTACGGTGTTTTTAGCACAGTTTTGGGGCGTTCTTTTGGACATTGGATTGACCCCTTGTTCTTATCTGTGTTAGGGACCGTATTTTTACTGCTCCGTTTTGCGTGCGGACCCCGACGGCATGCTCCGTTTTGCGTGCGGACTCCGTTTTACGCGCGGATTTCGGCACGGTGCACCGATTTACGTGCGGACTTCGTTTTGCGCGCGGGTTTCGGCACCGTGCTTTTTTTTGCATGCGGACTCCGGCGGCATGCACCGTTTTGCGTGCGGACTCCGTTTTACGCGCAGGTTCAGGCACCGTGCTCCGTTTTGCGTGCGGACTCCGGCTGCGTGCACCGTTTTGCGTGCGGACTCCGACACCGTGCTCCGTTTTGCGTGCGGACACCGGCGGCGTGCTCCGTTTTGCGTGTGGACTCCGGTGGAGGCAAGGAATCGCGTGGAGGCCAATTGCAAGTGTCTACGAGCAATTGGTGGCTTACCGAGGTGGGTTGGTTTTTATCTCCAAGTCTGCGGACTTCTCTCTAATTCTATTATGATAGGATTTTGCATGCTAGTTTAAGTGTTTAATTGGAACTTTGACTAGCACCCCCGTCATATGTTGCGTGTGTAACCAGACCAATAGAGAACCTTAATCTGGGTTAGGTTCTTTTATGCTTTAGACATCCCACACATTGCTTTTCTTCTGGACATAGAGTTCCTCGCCCGGGTAGTGGGCCGATTGGTCAGGACATTGTGGGACGTGTGTTGCACTCGGGCCTGGGGGCTGAGTGGGGTCTGGTGGCTGTGTTAGGCCAGTGTTAGTGTTTTGGGAACCGTTTTGGGTATACGGTTGTGGTGACCCTGATCCCCGTGTTGCTTCTCCCATGAACCGTGGTGTAGAACACCTAGTGTTGGTGTATCTGGCCCATAGTGCATCAAAGGGATGCCACAGATGGACCCTGTGTGATATCCACAGCTGGATTGGCCTTCGGCTGCATTTGCCGAATTTTCGGTATTGTTTTGGGCCAAACAGAGGTTGGATTTGGATTCAGCGCGGAAAAACGCTTGAAAATGGCTTTTTGTTTGCCAAATTCTGAGTCCGGATGCCCAAAAACGGACTCCCGGAAAATTTATTGGATTTCTGGTGCATGGGGGGCTGTGGACCGGCGGGGGTGCCACGTGGCAGGCCCTGATTGGCCGGCGCACGCAGCTGGGTCCACGGAGCACAGGGGAATGGGCCGGGGTGGACCGCGGCGCGCGTGGACCGGCGGGTGTCCACGTGGCAACACCCGATTGGCGTGGACCGGGGGCGCGCCACGTGGCAGCACCCGGTTGGCGGGCGCATGCGCGCTCGGTCCACGCAGCGCGCGGGGCAGGTGTCGGGGACAGACGCCATACCGCGGGCAGGTGCCGTACCGCGGGCAGGTGAGGCGCGGCGTGGGCAGCGCCACGTGGCGCCCGCTGATTCGCGGGCGCCACCTACCGCGTTGACGCGGGTACGGACACGTGGCGCTCCCCGCGGCGGTTTGCACGGCTGCAGCGTGTTCGGGGGACACGTGGCGGGCGCCGGGGCGGGTCGGACGAAGCCTGGATCCCGTCCGACCACGCGGGTTGGGCTGGGCCGCACTGTGCGCGCCCGAAAGTCTTAGGCCGGGCCGCACTGTGCGCGCCCGAAAGATTTCGGGCGCCCGAATCTCGGGACAAAATGGGAATTTCCCAGAATGTTTTCTTCAGCCTATAAATAGGCAGCCCGAGCCCTCTTTGCAGCCCTTTTTCTCTCAGTTTGTGCAAGATCTCCCTGAGCTTCCTCTTGATGAATTTTTCCTCTCTTAATCCTTGATCTTCCTGCGGAGTTTCAGTATTTTTGGAGGCTCGAATCCCAAGGTTCTCTATTTTACGGCGTGGCGCAACGTTGTGGTTTCTGTGTTCTTCTTCGGCGCAGCAGCAGTGTTTTAGCTCCCCTGGTCTACCCCGAGATCCTTTTTCTGTGATTCTTACGCCGACAGACTCCTAAGAGGTAGGGCTTCATCTTTTGTTTTGATTGCACCTTCCCGTTTCGAGGTTTTGGCACGGATCCCGAGGCAACACAGTGACCCCTTTTTCTGTGTGGATTTCTGTGACAGCAGCAGAGTGTTTTGGCCGTATCTTCGCGCACGAGCGTCAGACGGAAACGTGCTTATACAACTTTTTCATCTACAGATCGCAAGGAACGTTCTCGTATTTTTCTTGGATTTTTCAGAGATTTATTTGGAGGTGAAAATTTCTGTTTCCCTGTGAACAGTGCTACAGTTTTTGATACAGTTTTTGTTGGGTGTACCACCTTGCCGAATTTATATCTTGACTTACTGAACTCAGATTTGGGCGTGTAAACAGCCGTTTCGAAGGTATCGACGCGAGGATCGCTGTGATATTTTTCTGGGAATTTTCTGGGCATTATCAGCAGGTGAAATTTAAGCATCTTTGGGACTGAAATTGTATGTGGTTGGAAGAGCAGTTTTGGGAACTTATGTGTAACTGTAGCCTTATATTGTACCCAGGAGGGATTGTGGACTGTGCTGAACCTGTTGGACATAGAGCTGTTATTTTCCTGGTTTTCTCAGCTGTACGACTCCGGACAGTTAGCGTTTTCAGGTGGGTGGCTTGCTTTCAAGATCTATGGACTGTGCTCTAATTCTATTGATATAGATTCATGCATGATAGTGATTGGACTTGGGTAGCATGCTAGAATTCGAATGTTATTATTCTTGTAATTATCTGATGATCGTATGATCTCTTCTGCTTCCTACCACTTGTTAAATATTTTATTATCTTGGAACCTGACCTAGCACCCCCGTCATATGTTGTATGTGTAACAAGACCAGTAGAAAACCCTCACTTAGGCTAGGGTATTTATGTTTAGACATCCCCACTTTATGTTTCATTCCTGGACTTAGTGTTATCCTCGCCCGGGTAGTGGGCCGAGCGGTCGGGACTTCGTTTTAGTGTGGGATGCATTTGCACTCGTGCTTGGGAGCCGAGTGGAGTCTGGTAGATATTGTGGTTCGCTTGTCTGTACCGGGAACCGTTTGGGATAAACGGTGGACCGGGGAGATCTTGTTTTTTTCCCTGTTTGGGTTGTCGCCACTGTGTTAGTGGCAATAGTTACTAGTGTTAGCCGGACCTAGAACCCAGAACCCTTTTCGACATACACATGATTTTAGCCTACCAATGTTTTCTTCCAAGCATCGAAGGGCCGCTGGAGTCTGTTCTTGTTTGATTGGACAAAGGCATCAGCCCTTCGGGGCTTAGGTAAAACACTTATTTTTCTAACTGTTTTCCTAAAAAGAACTAAAATCATTAAATATGGATTTCTTCTAGATCAAAATGATTTTCAATAACAAATGTCACCTTTTTCTTGTAAATCTCCTCACTCGAAAGGATTCGAGTGATCCGGGTTCTAGGGGTCGTTCCTTTGTCGGGACGAAAGCCACGGGGGCCGAGCCTAGAACCTGTTCTTGTTTGATAGGGTTGTAGGTGTAGGTCTTCCGGGACTTTCGGGCCCTGTTGGTGTCTTCTGCGTGTAGTATCGAGATTGTTATGTCCCCGAACTATAAGGGGGTCGGGAACTTCGATAGGTGGAGCCTAGAGTCTGTTCTTGTTTGATAGGGTTCTAAGCACCGGCCTATCGGGTTTCCGAACCCTTATGGTGTCGGCCTTTCCTGTGAGTTTAGTGTTCTGTTGTGGGAGCCGTCTGGTGGACGGTGGCCCCCGGCTGTGTGGTTTTCCAGCCTGTGTGTGAGCGTTGGTGTTGTTAGTCAATCTTGTGATCGTGGTTTGGACTTTAGCCTGCATGAGCCATATTCGAGCTCGACAAAGATGCGCTGATACTTTCCTCGTTGGGGTCGCACCCCTCGAGTGCCACTCCGGAGTTGGGCCTGTTACTTGCTATCGCGACTTGTCGACGCAGTCCCTCTGGCTGGGCCAGTTTTGGCAGTCACGGACACCCTACGATAGACCCGTCCTGTTGAGGATGTGCGGCAGTAGGTGGGCGCAGGTTTGACTGGACCCTTTGCGGCAGTCAGTTTAGATTTGGTGACTACTGTGTGTATTAGTAGATGCATCATGTTCCATCTGTTCCATTTTCTTGAGCATCTAGATAGAGGCATAGTAGCTGTAGAGTTACTTTCCCAGCCCTTTCATTTCAGTTTTATATTGTTGCTTTATGCCTCTAGTAGACTTAGTGGGCAGACCGTCGGGCTTGTTGGCGGCACCCACTGAGAACTACTTGGGACGTAGTTCTCACACCCGTCGTGGTGTCTTTTCCCACAGGGTCTTCTACTCCTGCTCCTGTTGCTCCTGTTGCTGCTTCTTCTGATCGAGGTAAGGGAGTCGCGAGATAGTTCCCTACCAGTCATCGTCCTGAGAGTAGATGTACCCCTTACTTTTGTGAGTTCATGTTGAGAGATCTTGTAGTGAGGTATAGAGTTGTACTTTTATTTTACTGCTTGAGAGACGTATGTACTTTTGGTGAGGGCTTTGTGTTGTATATATTTCCTCTTTTCTAGCAGTTTACTTTCAGCTCTGATATCTGTATAGTATAGTTGATCTTTTGCAGGTTAGTCGCTTCGTCTATACGGGGCTTCCCGTATGGGCGGCGGATCTGTTGGCGAGTCCGAGTCGCAGTTTCGACGCCGGGGCGTGACAACGGTGGTCCCGGGTCTCTGGATATTTCTCCGTTTTATTCGTCACCACCATTTTGTGATCGTGGCGCACGTGTGTTATCAGGACCTTGAACCCAGAATGTTTTTGGACACTCATGATTTTGGTAAACCAGTATTTTTCTTCCCGAATTTCTAGGGGCGTCGGAGCCTGTTCTTGTTTGATTGGGCGTCGGCATCAACCCTTGGGAGTTCGGAAAATAACCTTGTTTTTAACTGATTTTTCAAGAACTAAAATCTATAAAAGTTGGTTTTCTCAATTCAAGACGGTTTTCAAAAATAGGCAATTTTATCCTCACCCCAAGGGGGTTGAGTGAAAATAATATTTTATAATAAAGGTCATCTTTTCTCCTAAATTTCCTCACCCGACCGGGGTGAATGATCTGGGTTCTAAGGGTTGATTTCATTCTTGGGTCGAAAACAACGGGAGGCTACGCCTATAGCCTGTTCTTGTTTGATTGGGGTCGTAGGTATTAGTTTCCCGGAGTTTTCGGACCCTTCGCGGTTCTGGCTGTTGAGCGTCTCCAGCCCCTGAGTTTGGTGTGTTGAGTTGGTTTCCCACTTTAACCGAGAGGGGCCGAATCCCTGAACGGCAAAGGATCGAGAACGTCGATAGGCTGAGCCTAGAGTCTGTTCTTGTTTGATTGGGGTTCTAGGTACCGGCCTAACGGATTCCCGGGCCTTTGCTGCGTTAGTCGGTTCTTCTCGCCTATGAGTGGGGTGTCTTTTTGGGAGCCTTTTGGAGTGACGGCGGTCCCAGCTGTGTTGTACCTTCTTTTAGTGGGTTAGTGTTGTGAGATTGAGTCGTGGAGGGTTCTCCGACTGAGTGATGGTTTATGCATTATCAGATTGAGTCGTCGAGGTTTCTCCGACATAGCTTTGAGATCGTGTGGGCATTTCCTGATCGAGTCGAGGGGTCTTTCACCGACCGAGTTGTGCTTTTGAGCTCGTGATACCGATCTGTTTGATCGTGGATTATAGCCTGCTGAGCCTGGCATTTTATGCCAGTTATGAGATACTTGAGATACTTGAGTTCGCGGGGTCGCTCCCCGCGAGCTACGCTCCGGATGCGATGATGATACCGAGCCTGACGAGGCTGCGATGATGCGACTAGTTGATACACTAGAGTTCGCTTGAGATTGAGATAGTCCATGTGGGACACCCTACGTAAGACCAAGTCCTGTTTGGGCGTAGTGGCAGTAGGTTTGGCGCAGGCTGGACTGGACCCTATGAGGCAGTCATGGAGATTGGGTGTTATGTGAGAGAGTATGCATATCATGTGTCTTAGTGAGTTTTTCTTTGAGCATAGTACTTGACATATTGTCAGTAGTGAGTGGATGCATACCATCATCTGTGTTTTTCCCCTTGAGCATAGTAGATAGAGGCATGATAGCTGTTGATACTTATCCAGCTTTGTTTTCCTATTCCAATCTTTTTCTGTTATCTTATGCCTCTAGTAGACTTAGTGGGCAGACCGTGGGTCTTGGAGACGGTACCCACTGAGAACTACTGTAGGATGTAGTTCTCACACCCTCTGTCGGTGACAGGTTGCTGAGGCTTTTCTTCCGTTCCTGCCCGAGTTGGCTTGACGGATCGAGGACAGGGAGTTGCGTGATAGTTCCCTACCAGCTTAGTTCCTTTAGAGTGTGGTAGATGTACCCTTTTTATATTTTGAGAGTTTCTTGTTGAGAGACCTTTGTTGTGAGGTATAGAGTTGTATTTTATTTTACAGTTTGAGAGACTGATGTAGTGAGGATATTTTTGTATTGAGAACTTGTACACTGATGTATTTATTGGCGATATCTCCCTTTTGAGTTTTGTATCAGAGGACTTTTCATACGATCGTATTTGGGAGATGGATATTGTATTATTTTCAATTGTACAGTGATTGGATTTCAGTTTTTCTGCAGCTTTTATTTCCGCTCTGATATCTGTATAGCTGTAGTTCTATCTTTTGCAGGTTAGACGCTTCGTCGGTGCGGGGCTTCCCGTATCGACGGCGGATCTGTTGGCGAGCCCGGGTCGCAGTTTCGACCCCGGGGCGTGACACCCCACCTCTGCAAAACCCTACCTCCCCGATCCGCCTCCACCACTCCTCTCGCCTCTCTCTCGCCCCGTCGCCTCCACGTCCTCCCTCGTCGCCGCCTCCTTTCTCCTCCTCCTCGCCTGCCTCCTCTCCATCCACCTCCGCCGTCGCCGCCGCCGCCGATCCACCGCGGGAGACGGCGTCGCTATTCTCGTCGCCGTCGCTGCCGCCGATGCCGAGGGTTTTGTCGACGAGGACGGAGAGGTGGACCACCACGTGTGGTACATCAGGACCGTAGGGCTCGACGAGCCCACCATCGGGGCGATCGCCGTGTGGGTCTACCAGTCCGGCGAGGGCGGCGTCCTCGTCGTCGTCGTCATCGGCGGCGGTGGAGGGGGGTGCGCCGTGTGCCTTGCCGAGTTCCGGGACGGAGAACTGCTCCGGCTCCTGCCCAAGTGTAGGACCCCCGAACCCCATGCAGCATTTTTCCGATGGATCCATTGTTAGAACACCTGTTGTTGGTGTATCTGGCCCATGGTGCATCAATGGGATGCCAGAGATGGACCCTGTAAGGTTTTATTAGCTGTGTTGGCTTTCGGCTGGCTTTGTCGAAATTTTGAAAAAGAATTAGGCCAAACAGACGGCGGAAATGGATTCAGCACGGAAAAACGCTTGAAAATGGCTTTTTGTTTGCCAAATTCTGAGTCCGGATGCCCAAAAACGGACTCCCGGAAAATTTACTGGATTTCTGGTGCATGGGGGAGCCGTGGACCGGCGGGGGTGCCACGTGGCAGGCCCGGATTGGCCGGCGCACGCGGCCGGGTCCACGGAGCGCAAGGGTTAGGACCGGGGTGCACCGCGGGGCGCGTGGACCGGGGGCGCGCCACGTGGCAGCGCCTGATTGGGCGGCTCAGGTGCGCTCGGTCCGCGGGTGCGTGCGGGGAGGCGTGGACCGGGGGCGCGCCACGTGGCGGCACCCGGTTGGCGGGCGCTTGAGCGCGCGGTCCACGCAGCGCGCGGGGCAGGTGCCGCGGGCAGGTGGCCGTACGCGGGGCAGGCGCGGGCGACGTGGGCGGTGCCACGTGGCGCCCGCTGATTCGCGGGCGCCACCTACCGCGTTGATGCGGGCAGGGACACGTGGCGCTCCCCGCGGCGGCTTGCACGGCTGCGGCGTGTTCGGGGGACACGTGGCGGGCGCCGGCGCGGGTCGGACCAAGCAGGCGTCCGGCTGGATCCCGTGTGCGGGCTGGGCCGGGCCGGGCCGCACTGTGCGCGCCCGAAACCGGCCGGGCCGGGCCGCACTGTGCGTGCCCGAATCCGGGCTGGGCCGCACTGTAGCCGCCCGAATCCGGGCTGGGCCGCACTGTAGCCGCCCGAATCTTGGGACAATTTCGGTATTATCCGAATTGTTTCTTTGGGCCTATAAATAGGCAGCCCGAGCCCTCTTTGCAGCCTTTTTTTCTCTCTGTCTGTGCAAGATCTCCCCGAGCTTCCTCTTGATGAATTTTTCCTCCCTTAATCCTTGATCTTCCTGTGGAGTTTAAGAATTTTTGGAGGCTCGAATCCCGAGGTTTCAGATTTTTCTTGGCGCGGCGCGACGCTCTTTCTTCGGTGTTTCTTCCGTCGCTCTTCGCTGTACGAGCTCCCCCGACCTACTCCGACCATCGTTTCGAGCGATTTCTTCGCTGCTGGATTCGTAACAGGTGAGGCTACGATTTTGGGTTTCTCGCACATTTTCAGATTTCACGTTTTTCGAGGTGTTTTCTCGTGCTCATTGGGACCCTTTTTGCTGTGAGATTTTGGTGAGGGCAGCACCTTCTTTTGAGGAGATCTTCGCGCACGAGTCTCGGATCAAGACGTGCTTATAGACTTTTTTCATCTACTCGACGCGAGGATCATCGTGGATTTTTCTTGGAATTTTTGGAGACCTTCCCGAAGGTATACACTTTTCCTTTTATCTGTACAAGAGTTTACAGTTGAATGGTTTTGGGATTGTGCGCACCGATACTGTGGAATTTGTAACTTGGCCTACGGTGCTCGGAATTGGACGTGCAGGTACCCGTTTCGAAGCTATCGACGCGAGGATCGCTGTGGTATTTTTATCAGAATTTTTGGAGTTCGTTTTACAGGTGATCGGCCCGTGAATGCATACATAGCCGAATTCAATCAGCTGTTGGCCAGTATGCCTCACGTGGCCAGGGACAAGTCTCACCGGATCTACATGTTCGAGCGGGGGCTGCGCCGGGATATTTATCAGCTTGTTCGCTCCTGCAGATTACAGACTTTGGAGGCATCGATGGAGCAGGCGTTATATGTTGAGTCTGGAGAGGCAGTGATGTCAGAGGTGGCTCTAGCCCCCGTAGTGATTCCTGGGGCGAAGCGCCCAGCACCGGGTGATGAGGGTCAGACGAGCGGGCAGGGACCTCCGAGACCTCCACGATCTCATCCTGAGGGTCGTGGGTTTCGTAGGCGCCGGAGATCTGGTGAGCCCCAGCAGCAGCAGCATCAGCGGTATCGGCAGCAGCGGCAGGAGCGGTGTGTCATCTGTGGCGGGCCTCATCCACCGTCGCAGTGTGATCAGAGACAGGGGCGGTGTTTCCTCTTTGGAGAGTTGGGACATTTCCGCGCAGCTTGCCCCCAGGCCATTTTGTCAGTGCGGCCGTTTGCGACAGCACCCCCCTTGCCCATCCATGCAGCGGGAACCCCTCCGGCACACCAGCAGACAGAGTGGGCCACGACGTCGGGACAGACGGGACGACGACCTGCAGCACCCAGTGGACGGGTTTATGCAGCCCTGTTGGAGGACACCCCGGCAGCGGATCTTGCCGTGGCAGGTATGATTTTATTTCAGTTAGCCGAGTTGAGCATTTTGTTACCGCTGCATTCTTCTGCTTTATTAGTTGAGTATCTGCATCGGCGTCCTTGCATGGGTATGGGTTAGGAATTTCTGCTACATGTTTTAGCGATTGGATTCTTCCCAGTATCCTACGAGTAGAGGAGGATCGCAATGTGTGATCAGTGCCGTCGAGACTTGGGACTTCGCCTGCCGATGTAGCGATTCTATGACAGCTCCAGGACTTGGTTTGAGCACACGAGTTGGACTGGAGGAGGTCATTTTTTCTCGGGATGCTGGCATATCCTCCCAACAGCATGGGCTTCAGCGACTGTGGTCAGACGCCACCTCGGGAGCAGACGTGATGTTAGGACTAGTGGTTATGTCCTTAGGAGACTCGGTTAGTGATAGCTTTCTTTTGTGGCCACAGTAGGAACGACACCAACACTTCTCCCCCTTTTCTCACCTTGTACTGAAATTTACGAACAGGACGAAAACTTCGAAAGATTGCTCCAGAAATGGAGACAGTGCCCGAACCTGTTCTTGTTTGATTGGGGCGAAGGCACTGATTTTTCGAAATTTTCGGACTTTTCGCTAATTTCAGCTGTTTTCTAAATCGAGGGTTGGAGTTGATGACTTTCCTGCTGGTGGAGCCGTATCTTTCTTGTTAGTTTAGTGTTGCGTTCTTGGTTGTTTTGATTGTTTTGTTTTTTTTTTGTTGTGGCGTGTTTTTGTTTCGGGGACGAAACTTCCTTTTAGTGGGGGAGGATGTAGGACCCCCGAACCCCATGCAGCATTTTTCCGATGGATCCATTGTTAGAACACCTGTTGTTGGTGTATCTGGCCCATGGTGCATCAATGGGATGCCACAGATGGACCCTGTAAGGTTTTATTAGCTGTGTTGGCTTTCGGCTGGCTTTGCCGAAATTTTGAAAAAGAATTAGGCCAAACAGACAGTGGAAATGGATTCAGCACGGAAAAACGCTTGAAAATGGCTTTTTGTTTGCCAAATTCTGAGTTCGGATGCCCAAAAACGGACTCCCGGAAAATTTACTGGATTTCTGGTGCATGGGGGAGCCGTGGACCGGCGGGGGTGCCACGTGGCAGGCCCGGATTGGCCGGCGCACGCGGCCGGGTCCACGGAGCGCAAGGGTTAGGACCGGGGTGCACCGCGAGGCGCGTGGACCGGGGCGCGCCACGTGGCAGCGCCTGATTGGGCGGCTCAGGTGCGCTCGGTCCGCGGGTGCGTGCGAGGAGGCGTGGACCGGGGGCGCGCCATGTGGCGGCACCCGGTTGGCGGGCGCTTGAGCGCGCGGTCCACACAGCGCGCGGGGCAGGTGCCGCGGGCAGGTGGCCGTACGCGGGGCAGGGGCGGGCGACGTGGGCAGTGCCACGTGGCGCCCGCTGATTCGCGGGCGCCACCTACCGCGTTGACGCGGGCAGGGACACGTGGCGCTCCCCGCGGCGGCTTGCACGGCTGCGGCGTGTTCGGGGGACACGTGGCGGGCGCCGGCGCGGGTCGGACCAAGCAGGCGTCCGGCTGGATCCCGTGTGCGGGCTGGGCCGGGCCGGGCCGCACTGTGCGCGCCCGAAACCGGCCGGGCCGGGCCGCACTGTGCGCGCCCGAATCCGGGCTGGGCCGCACTGTAGCCGCCTGAATCCGGGCTGGGCCGCACTGTAGCCGCCCGAATCTTGGGACAACTTCGGTATTATCCGAATTGTTTCTTTGGGCCTATAAATAGGCAGCCCGAGCCCTCTTTGCAGCCTTTTTTTCTCTCTGTCTGTGCAAGATCTCCCCGAGCTTCCTCTTGATGAATTTTTCCTCTCTTAATCCTTGATCTTCCTGCGGAGTTTAAGAATTTTTGGAGGCTCGAATCCCGAGGTTTCAGATTTTTCTTGGCGCGGCGCGACGCTCTTTCTTCGGTGTTTCTTCCGTCGCTCTTCGCTGTACGAGCTCCCCCGACCTACTCCGACCATCGTTTTGAGCGATTTCTTCGCTGCTGGATTCGTAACAGGTGAGGCTACGATTTTGGGTTTCTCGCACATTTTCAGATTTCACGTTTTTCGAGGTGTTTTCTCGTGCTCATTGGGACCCTTTTTGCTGTGAGATTTTGGTGAGGGCACCACCTTCTTTTGAGGAGATCTTCGCGCACGAGTCTCGGATCAAGACGTGCTTGTAGACTTTTTTCATCTACTCGACGCGAGGATCATCGTGGATTTTTCTTGGAATTTTTGGAGACCTTCCCGAAGGTATACACTTTTCCTTTTATCTGTACAAGAGTTTACAGTTGAATGGTTTTGGGATTGTGCGCACCGATACTGTGGAATTTGTAACTTGGCCTACGGTGCTCGGAATTGGACGTGCAGGTACCCGTTTCGAAGCTATCGACGCGAGGATCGCTGTGGTATTTTTATCAGAATTTTTGGAGTTCGTTTTACAGGTGAAAATTTCGCAGTAAGTGGACTGTTCCCAGCAGATTTGTAAAGCCTGGATTTTATTGGATTTAAAGTGTAACTGTAGCCTTATGTTGTACCCAGGAGGGATTGTGTACTGTGCTGGACCTGTTGGACCTAAAGTGGTTATTTTCCTGGTTTTCTCAGCTGTACGACTCCGGACAGTTAGCGTCTTCGGGTGGGTGGCTTGCTTTCAAGATCTATGGACTGTGCTCTAATTCTATTTATATAGAATCATGCATGATAGTGATTGGACTTGGGTAGCATGCTAGAGTGTAGGAATTGTTGATCCTTGTTCTATCTGTCGATCTTGTGATCTCTTGCTTCCTACTATTATGTTAAATATTTGTTATGTTGGAACCTGAGCTAGCACCCCCGTCATATGTTGCATGTGTAACCAGACCAGTAGAAAACCCTCACTTGGGCTAGGGTTATTTATGTTTAGACATCCACACTTTATGTCGCATTCCTGGACTTAGTGTTATCCTCGCCCGGGTAGTGGGCCGAGCGGTCGGGACTTCTCTATAGTGTGGGATGCATTTGCACTCGTGCTTGGGAGCAGAGTGGAGTCTGGTAGATGTAGTGGTTCGCTTGTCTGTATCGGGAACCGTTTGGGGTAAACGGTGGACCCGAGAGATCTTGTTTTCCCCTGTTTGGGTCGTCGCCACTGTGTTAGTGGCAGTAGTTTACTAGTGTTAGCCGGACCTAGAACCCAGAACCCTTTTCGACATATACATGATTTTAGTCTACCAATGTTTTCTTCCAAACATCGAAGGGCCGCTGGAGTCTGTTCTTGTTTGATTGGACAAAGGCATCAGCCCTTCGGGGTTTGGGTAAAACACTTGTTTTCTAACTGTTTTTCTAAAAAGAACTAAAATCATTAAATATGGATTTCTTCCAGATCAAATTAGTTTTCAATAACAAATGTCACCTTTTTCCTGTAAATCTCCCCACTCGAAAGGATTCAAGTGGTCTGGGTTCTAGGGGCCGTTCCTCTGTCGGGACGAAAGCCACGGGGGCCGAGCCTGGAACCTGTTCTTGTTTGATAGGGTTGTAGGTGTAGGTCTCCCGGGACTTTCGGGCCCTGTTGGTGTCTTCTGCGAGTTGTACTGTGATTTTTGCTTTCCCGAACTATAAGGGATCGGGAACTTCGATAGTCGGATCCTAGAGTCTGTTCTTGTTTGATAGGGTTCTTAGCACCAGTCTATCGGGTTTCCGAACCCTTATGGTGTCGGTCTTTCTGGAGAATTTAGTGTTCTGTTGTGGGATCCGTCTGGTGGACGGTGGCCCCAGCTATGTGACTTCCAGCTTGTGGTTGAGAGTTGGTGTCGTTGGTCGATCTTGTTGATCGTGGTTTGGACTATAGCCTGCATGAGCCATATTTGAGCTCGACAGAGATACGCGGATACTTTCCTCGGTGGGGTCGCTCCCCTCGAGAGCCACTCCGGAGTTGGGCCTGTTACTTGCTATCGCGACTTGTCGACGCCGTCCCTCTGACTGGCCCAGTTAGCGGCAGTCACGGACACCCTACGGTAGACCCATCCTGTTGAGGATGTGCGGCAGTAGGTGGGCGCAGGTTTGACTGGACCCTTTGAGGCAGTCAGTTTAGATTTGGTGAGTTTACTGTGTGTGTTAGTAGATGCATCATGTTTCATCTGTTCCTTTTCTTGAGCATCTAGATAGAGGCATAGTAGCTGTAGAGTTACTTTCCCAGCCTTTTTCATTTCAGTTTTATATTGTTACTTTATGCCTCTAGTAGACTTAGTGGGCAGTCCGTCGGGCTTGTTGGCGGCACCCACTGAGAACTACTTGGGACGTAGTTCTCACACCCGTCGTGGTGTATTTTTCCCACAGGGACTTCTACTCCGGTTCCTGCTGCTCCTGTTGCTGTTTCTTCTGATCGAGGTAAGGGAGTCGCGAGATAGTTCCCCACCAGTCGTCGTCCAGAGAGTAGATGTACCCTTATTACTTTTGAGAGTTCCTGTTGAGAGAACTTTGTAGTGAGGTATAGAGTTGTATTTATTTTCTACTGCTCGAGAGACTTTTGTACTTTTGGTGAGGACTTGTGTTGTATATAGTTTTTATTTCTAGCAGTTTTACTTTCAGCTCTGATATCTGCATAGTATAGATGCTCTTTTGCAGGTTAGTCGCTTCGTCTATACGGGCTTCCCGTATGGGCGGCGGATCTGTTGGCGAGCCCGGGTCGCAGTTTCGACGCCGGGGCGTGACACCAAGTGCGGCCACGCCTTCCACGTTGCGTGCATCGACGCGTGGCTCCGGGGCCACGCCAACTGCCCCTTGTGCCGTGCCCCGATCATGGCACCAACCCCCGCCCCCGCGCTTCCCTCGCCGTCGCCTTCTTCATCCCCGACGTCGTCGTCGTCGTCTTCTTCTTCTTCGAACGCCGCCATTAGCGATCACGATGGCTCCGATTTGAGTAATCAGGTGGAAATTACAGGAATTGAAGAGGGAACCGATGCTGGAGATGTCAAAACTGGAGGTGGTGATGCAATTGAGGTTAATTCGACATTAGAATTGTCCTCTTCTTCATCTAGGGTTCTTTGGAACTCACAGATAATGATCTAATGAACAAGTTAGGGTTTCTTATTACAACCATTTATTCAAACATTTTATCGGCACTAATTGCCCCTTTCTTTTGTTCGTCTTAGGATAAAGTTTGAAGAGAGATATGTTTGGGAGACTAAAGTTTACAACTTTGTAGAGGAGAAAGGTTTTGTATCAGAAAAAAAAATTGGCTACATGATTCCTCGAATCTCGTATCAAAGAGAGGCAGATTAATCAAGGTTCGTCATACATTCTGTATGTCGCTTACATCATAGTTACCACTTCACAGTTCTTATATTTTGTTGAATCCAAATAATATTAATGTTTAATTAAAAATACTTCAGCCATCAATTAAAGTAAGCAACCTCATGGACTTGCCACCAGTGGCTCTGATTTTTGCATAAAAAATTCAAATACCTCTTTTGTAGCATCGCATCTTACTCTTCTTTTTTTTTTAAGTTAAACATAGGGTTATTCCCTATGGATCACATCTTGCTGTAAGTTTTAGATTAATAGTTTGACTTGCTTTAAGCAGGACAGGGTTCAAGATCCATTTCTAGATTTGATTCGGGAGGTACTTTCATGCCTTTGTATGTTCTAGAGCCGAAGCTTTTTAATCCATTGCCCAAATAATAATATGTAGATGGGGAACTTGTTTCACACATTGTTGGACATTTAAGCAAGTTTTCCATCTGGAAACTCTTTTCAGGGTATTTCTATATGCAATTAAACATTAGCCTATATGTATCTGAAATTAACTTTTCAGGTTCTTTGATTTTTCGAAGACGATTGCTAGGAGTGCTTTTAGAGTTATCCAGGTTCTTACGATCATTTTACCTTCAATATGTAGTTCGGTAGGATCAAGCTATTGCTTGTAATAGCTTATTTGCTTATTTTGTATAAATTTATGGAACATGATACGCATAATGTGAGATATGTTTGTTTTCATCCTTCTGGGGAATATCTCTTGGCTGGTATCTTTCTGTCTTCTTATTTTTGTTAAATTTACAAGCCTTATACCATATTCTCTAGATCTGCATCAAGTTGAGAAAATTGAAATCAGATGCCTTTCTTTTTATTTCCATTATATGTTTACCTGCAATTCTTAGTAGTTCCTAGTTTACATTACAGTGAAATGACTAGGATAATCATTTTACAGGGACTGATCATCCTATTCCGCACTTATATGATATCAATACTTTCAAGTGTTACTTGTCAGCAAATGCCCAAGACCTAAATGCGAATGCTGCCATCAACCAGGCATGTTGGTTTCTTTCTATTGTGCATCCATCTTGATTGAAAAAAAGAAAAAAAAAAAAATCACTTTTAGAAAATTATTATCCTACATTTTTGAAATTTTGGGTGTTGGTACGATATGTTACGCCTTTTTGTGTTAGCATATTTCGTGAGTTGAGTCGGAGTCTTGAAGTGATCAAATTGTCAATCAGCAATTGAAGACTCAGAGAAGATTCAACAAGAGCTCAAGTTGACACTCAGTGTTTTGAGTCTTGAAGATTGAAGTTGAAGAATTGTGGATCATATACATCAATCTCAAGAAAAATGGATTCGGAATGATCAGGTATGTTTAACTAAATAATTTTGGTGATCCGAATACATTTGTGTAGTTTAGAAACACTTGGATAAGGTTTCATTGCTTAAAAATAAAAAACTGGACATGTTGGATGTTCAGGATCCGGATCAGACCATTCCAGTCCGGACCCCGAACATAGTTTAGTTCATGCGGAAATCCAGTCCGGACCTCCCCTGTTTCAGTCCGGACCCTGAACTATGTGTTTAATGAAATCGCATGAATAGTCCGGATCAGAAAATTCCAGTCCGGACCCCGAACTGTTTTTTCAGGAAAATTGCTGGAAAAAGACAACAGTTCGGATCAGCCAAATCCCGTCCGGACCGTCGTGCGGGAAAAATTCTGTTAAGTCAGTTTTTGATGCTTATCTCTTTCCAAAGGTATCTAACCTATAAATAGACCCTAATTTCATCTTTTAGGGTATCCGGAAAAGGGATCAATCCACGTATAGAGAAGAAAGGAAAACACGATTAATTCATGTTTCTTCATCTATATTGATCAATTTGATTCTAGGGTTTCCAAACTCCTAATTCTTGTAGAATCAAATTGATGAATACTTAGATGGTGTTTTCTGATCTATCCTTGATCTAAGTATTCGGCGGATTATCATCACCAAGAAAAACAACGATCGGCATCGTGGATTCGATGTGTTGAAGGCGTTTCGTGGATTTGAAACGTGTGCTCGTGGATTCGAGTGGTGCTCGTGGATTCGAGTGGTGCTCGTGGATTCGAGTGGCGTTCGTCGATTCGAACTTGTGCAGTGGACGTGTAGTCCGTGAGCGCAAGATCCAAATAAGTTGAAGGAGGGGTTGGAGTCCGTGGAGTCGGTAATCACCTTGTTATTCTTCTATTCTTAGTGGATTGTTATTGCGTGTTGGTCCCGTGCTTTTTCTCCTGGATTGGAGTTTCCACATAAATCTCGGTGTGCTATTTTTATTTTCCGCATTGGTTTTTATTTTGCACTGAGATTGTGATTTTTGTTATTACACCTATTCACCCCCCCTCTAGTTGTTTGATAGTACCTATTTAGATCCATATTATCATAACCCAACAATTGGTATCAGAGTGGATTTTAGGTTTTTCTATCATGTCGGGTGAAGGTGGTAATATTGGTACACCTCCTCTTTTTGATGGGACCAATTATGCCTATTGGAAAGTGCGGATGAGAGCTTTTCTCATCGCAATTGATGAGCGGGTATGGCAAACCGTGGAATACGGTTGGGTGCATCCAATTGAGGAAGTAGGAAATTCTACTACCCTAAAATCTCGCTCTAGATGGTCCATAGAGGAGATCGAAAAATCTTCTTACAACGGGAAAGGTATGAACGCTTTATTTAATTCTCTTTCCTCAACCGAGTTCACACGAATTTCCGCGTGTGAAACTGCAAAGGAGATTTGGGATATTCTCAAAATTACACATGAGGGTACTAATCTAGTAAAAGTTCAAAAGCTCCAGATGCTTACAAGTCAATTTGACTCTATTCATATGGATGAGTATGAATTGTTTACTGATTATTACACTAGACTTCAAGATATAATCAATACATGTGCTAATTTAGAAGAAAAGATCCCGGAGTCGAAAGTTGTAAGAAAGATACTTCGGATTCTTCCGGAACGGTTTAGGGCAAAGGTTGCCGCCATTGAAACCGTTAGTCATCCGGATGACATGAGAGTAGAGGAATTAGTAGGTGCTTTACAAACATATGAAATGACTTTTCCTACTAATCAAGTTTCTTCCAAATCTTCTTCTAAGCTTACAGGTATTGCATTCAAATCAACGAAGGAAGAAGATAGCGAATCAAGTTCCGACGATGAAATCTCTTTTGCCGATTTTGAAGAACAACTGGCGCGGATCACAAAGAAATTTCGTCGGAAGTTTTGGAAGAATCGAACCGATGGATCTTCATCCTCGAAACCATCTAAAGGATCATCGGGTTCTAAATCCTCTAAACTCAAAAGCTTTGCAAAACCCTCTAAAGAAAAAGAAAAAGGTGAATTCGAAGGGGAAATCCAATGCTATAGATGCAAAGGCTACGGCCATATTTCAACGGATTGTCCTTCTAAGAAATCATATAAAACGAAGGCTTTGCAAGCAAAAACTTGGGACGATTCTACTTCCGATGAATCGACCTCAAGCAAAGAGGAAAAGGATAAAGTTGTTGCCTTTCATGCTTCTCAAATTCCCTCCTCTAATTTTTGCTTATCATCTTTAATTACTGACTCTACTTCTTTGATTTTGCGTGAAACATCAACATCTGATGGAGAGTCATCAATTGAGGGGGAGTCGGATGAAGAAGAACTCGTTGAGGCATATCAACAACTTCTTACGGAATCAAAGAAGATGGCCAAGCATATTAAGAAGTTGAGGAAGCAACGACTTGAGGTTCTGGACGAGAACCGTGCTTTAAAGATCAAACTTCATGATCTCGAGGAGGAACGAGAACTTTTATTGGATAATAATAAAATCCTCCAAGAAAAGATAAATCAATCGGAAACAATCGTTAAATCACATATTAACAAGATTGGTTTTCTTGAAAAGTAGTTTGAGGAAATTTCTGTCACCAACCAAGCTTTGACCAAGCAAGTTCATCAACTCAAATCCGACATACAAAAGCTTTCAACCGGTTCCAAGAAACTTGACGGTATGTCCGGATTAGGTCAAACAAGCAAAGTTGGTTTGGGATTCAAAAAGAACCAAACTGTGAAGGCTTCAAGTTCCACAACTAAATTGAAAGGAAGAACTTGTCACCAATGTGGACTTGAAGGACACTTGATGAAGACGTGCCCGAAAAAGAGAAAGAAGAATTCTTCGGCAACTTCATCTACGGAGCGAACTCAACGGAATCAAAAGCAATATCAATTTAATGGAGTTCCCTCAATCCACCAAAGGTCCGAGCCACAACATCAATCATTCAAGTGGATCATTGCAACGCAAAGACCTAAGGTGGATCAACAGTCAAAGCCGACTACCCACGGCCACAATGAAACAAGACAACCCAAAATCCGACGATTTTGGATTCGGAAAGGTGATATCTTTCCTTGTCTTAAGTTCTAAATAGCTTTTGACTGTATGTAATGCTTTGATTGGGTTTCCTTTCATATTTTTCTTAATCTTTGCATTACATGATTTCAATGCTTTTCGTTTATATGTTTTGTTTTCGAACAAAAGGGTTTTATCGAACGAGTGCATTGAATATGAAAAGGGTTTTACTTTCATTCACTCCTAATTAATTTCATATTAATTATCAACTTTACTCCATAATCATAATCTTTGAAGGTATTCCATTATAGGAGTTTTTGATAGTTATATTCATCAAATTTTAGTAATCATGTGTGATCTTAAGGTGCTTAACCTATCTCAGTTGTGTGAATTCATTGTGATAAACATGAGACAACCGATAGACTAAAATTTGGGATTTAATTCTTTCACATAAGAGATTGTATTTTTTTTTTAAGGGTAAATAAATAAATTGTAAAAGATGTGGAAAGAGTTACATCCGAAAGGAGTGTGAAAACTACCACCACATGTTGGAAAGAGCTGCTCCCCCGGTCGTCCGGTTTGTGTGTGAAGCTACCACATGTTATGGATGCTTGATAGTATTTTTTTTGAAAAAAAATTTAGATGAAGCATTTGGAGATTCATTTTCAAAGTTCTTATATTTTGAACAATCTCCTGGTTGGTATAAGATGGGATAGTTGAAAGATGCTCAAAGAGCCACCCTCAGGTATTTTAGTGTTTATCTCAAATTTGAAAGGGTAGAAATCAAATTGATGTCATTTGGAAATCTCTGTAAGTCATCTTTGTAAATCCGTTACATCTTGATAGAGTTTGGATCTCTAGATTATTTTTGATGACTTGTGTTTGATTTATATAATATGAAAAACGGTTTATAATGTTTTATCTTTATTTTTCATGATTTCGGAGTAAATCTTTTTAATTTTTGTAAAATTAATTGGATTGAATGACATCTATGTGATCTCATTATTTTCAAGCACTTAAATTATTTTCTTGATGGCACGCAAATCGGTATTTGAAAGATTTCAAAATTTGGATTTGTTTCAAGAATTTTTGTGATTTTTGCTTTCGAGTACCGGTACGCAATCTGTGTTTTTGTTATATAACGGAACTGGGCTTTTATCTCTCTTTCTCTATGAACTAATGTTGTTAGTGATTTCTTTTTGTCTAGTATGTTCACTGTTTGACAATTTGTGACAAAAAGGGGGAGAAGAGAAATGACGGAGATGAGATCATCGAGATAGGGGGAGATGATTCGAGATAGGGGGAGATGATGAAAAAGGAGCCGAAAAACAAAAAGAACCAAAAGGACGAATCAAATGTAGGATTTACATTTAATTTCTAACGACTAACGTTTGATTTTGTTTGGAGTTTTTGTTTTGCAGGATATACATCACTTTAAGACTCCAAGTCCTAAGTCATAGAGTTTGTTCTAGGACTGGTTCAATTGTATTCTTATTTATTGGATCTTTCACGCAAAGAAAGTCAATGTTTTGGTGATGACATTGAGTTTCGATTTTTTGGTTTAAGATGAGTATCTTGAGCGTTTTATGTATTTTTGGGTTTTGTCACGAAATTGCCAAAGGAGGAGATTATTACGGCTTTTTGTGTTGGCATATTTCGTGAGTTGAGTCGGAGTCTTGAAGTGATCAAATTGTCAATCGGCAATTGAAGACTCAGAGAAGATTCAACAAGAGCTCAAGTTGACACTCATTGTTTTGAGTCTTGAAGATTGAAGTTGAAGAATTGTGGATCATATACATCAATCTCAAGAAAAATGGATTCGGAATGATCAGGTATGTTTAACTAAATAATTTTGGTGATCCAAATACATTTCTGTAGTTTAGAAACACTTGGATAAGTTTTCATTGCTTAAAAATAAAAAACTGGACATGTTGGATGTTCAGGATCCGGATCAGACCATTCCAGTCCGGACCCCGAACATAGTTTAGTTCATGCGGAAATCCAGTCCGGAGCTCCCCTGTTTCAGTCCGGACCCCGAACTATGTGTTTAATGAAATCGCATGAACAGTCCGGATCAGAAAATTCCAGTCCGGACCCCGAACTGTTTTTTTAGGAAAATTGCTGGAAAAAGACGACAGTCCGGATCAGCCAAATCCAGTCCGGACCGTCGTGAGGGAAAAATTCGGTTAAGTCAGTTTTTGATGCTTATCTCTTTCCAAAGGTATCTAACATATAAATAGACCCTAATTTCATCTTTTAGGGTATCCGGAAAAGGGATCAATCCACGTATAGAGAAGAAAGGAAAACACGATTAATTCATGTTTCTTCATCTATATTGATCAATTTGATTCTAGGGTTTCCAAACTCCTAATTCTTGTAGAATCAAATTGATGAATACTTAGATGGTGTTTTCTGATCTATCCTTGATCTAAGTATTCGGCGGATTATCATCACCAAGAAAAACAATGATCGGCATCGTGGATTCGATGTGTTGAAGGCGTTTCGTGGATTCGAAACGTGTGCTCGTGGATTCGAGTGGTGCTCGTGGATTCGAGTGGCGTTCGTGGATTCGAATGTGTGTAGTGGACGTGCAGTCGGTGAGCGCAAGATCCGAAGAAGTTGAAGGAGGGGTTGGAGTCCGTGGAGTCGGTAATCACCTTGTTATTCTTCTATTCTTAGTGGATTGTTATTGCGTGTTGGTCCCGTGGTTTTTCTCCTGGATTGGAGTTTCCACGTAAATCTCGGTGTGCTATTTTTATTTTCCGCATTGGTTTTTATTTTGCACTGAGATTGTGATTTTTGTTATTACACCTATTCACCCCCCCTCTAGTTGTTTGATAGTACCTATTTAGATCCATATTATCATAACCCAACACGATATTCAACTACCGGCAGTATTTATGTAACAGCTTCAAAAGATGGTTCTATTTGTGTATGGGATGGAGTAACTGCACAATGTGTTCGGCCTATAATTGGGGCACATGGTTTGGCTGAGGCCACTAGTGCAAGTTTCAAAAAGGACCAGAGGTATAGTACATGTTTTGTTTCCTCAAAATGTTTTTTTTTTACTTGTTGTACATTTCTTCCTGAGAATCTTTGTTATTCTTGTGTTACATAATGAAGCTGATACCTAGTTAATCACATGGTCCAAGATACAACTGATAGTCGCATTTATTACTTGCGTTCCTTTTCCTTTATTATGACATGTATAGCTTCAATCTGTTAGGTTTATTCTATCTTGCGGGAAGGATTCTTCGATAAAGTTATGGGAAGTTGGTACAGGAAGACTAGTCAAACAATATCTGAGCGCAATCCACACGCACTTACGTTGCCAGGTCGATTGATATTCTTCTTTCCATTTAAAGCATCATGGCCTTACTAATGTCTAAAATGTGATCTTTTATCAATATCTCTTACCTGTTTCAATATTTATAAATGTTCAAACTAGCATTTGGAATAACGACAATTCAGTTAATGTGACCTGTAGGAAATTTTATATTAATAAGATATCAATATAGGCAATCTACTCATGGGATGAATTTCTGGCGTTCGTAAGATTTACTTTATTCTTGGCAGATTTGACATGTTAAAGATGACAGCCAACTTTTGAAATCACTTCTCACCTCTAGTTTCTGGTGAAATGTAATTCGAATGTTTTCACCTTTCAATTCGACCTAGAGCAAGTTGAGTCCTCTCTGTGCGAAATAATTCTGGTTCTACAGATCCATGTGCTTTTTGAATCTCTGTCTCCATCTTAAACTTTCAATGATAAATTTTCTTGGTTTAATATATTCCAAAATTTAAAATTTCTGCTATATTTTGTTTGCAGGGAAATGATCAACAGTTTGATCTTCCCGTGAAGGAAAAGGCTGATATATGCACCATTATGTATACCAGTGGAAAAACTGGTGATCCTAAGGGGGTCATGATCTCCAACAGGAGCATTGTTAGTCTTATTTCTGGCATAGCTCATGTTCTCGAGTATGTGAATGAGCAGGTTAGTAATTCTTAATATCTTAATCTACCAAAATATCAGAAAGTTTTCTCTGCATCATATATATATATATATATATATATATATATATATATATATATATATATATATATATATATATATATATATATATATATATAGCTAAATCATTGCAATAAAAGTAGGGCTATATATATACTAGTGAATAATTCAATAAATAATTCAAAGAATTATTCTATGAATAAGAAGTTTGTGAATTATTAGTGATTTATTTTTGAGAAATTGGATCAAAATATTGTGGCTATGATTGTAAAACCATGCCAAGTTGTTCATTTGTTAATTAAGTAGCAATCAAGGAATTAGATTTCACGATTTGATTGCGAGTGAAACTTCGCTTGCATGAGTCTCATTTTTATGTATTCTCAGATTGTGAGGACGACTACTCAGTGCTGCACCTACATTATAAGGTTTCTCATTACAAACTACATAGATTACTTTACTATGCCTACATTTTAAAGTTCTCATTTCTCGCCAAAATAATTATTTTTTAGTGTATAGATTAATGGAAGGAATGAGAAAGAGTAATTTGGCACAGCTTCTTTCCATTTTTTCTTCCTTTTAACACTGCATCTATATTGTAGTCAAAATTTTAATTTAACTGTTGGCAATTTTTCAATGTATAGATTAATGCAAGGAATGTTCATTATTTTCAATGATGAAAAAAATATTATTGCTTTAAATTGTTCAGTCAGTTTCACTCTTCATTGGGCAACTATTGATGTTTACAGCTTTATGAACACTTTTAAAATATTTTATACTTTATGGCCTCAATTGGATGCATATTCATTTCATAATTTTGTGTTTAAAATTTTTAAGCTGAGCTCTACTTTTTATGCATTTTTGAACATTCAATCTATTTTTAAGTTGATGGTTTTTTTACTGCATGCTTTTACTATTATTGCATTTACCATTATTATTTATTCGTACTATTAATTATGATAGTCTTTAGCTTATATAAATTCCTAGCCTGTTCCATATTCTTGCATGCATAGAAATTTAATGAGAAGAAGAGTTATGTCCAATCAAGTTGTACCTGTATTTTCTTGAAAGATCTCTGTAGTAGATTAGCTTAAAAGAAAATCCAGCTTGTTTTCTTGGCCTACCGAACAATCGAGTATCCTAGCCTCATCCAGGTGATATCTGACTAATATTTATATCTAACCTCATCCAGCTAAATTATAGAATAATAAAGGTTTGTTGTTATTTCTGTTGGTATATAAGAATTATGCTTTGTCTAAGAATTCTGAGTTGTCTGATTTGTTATTTGCATATGTTTCAATCACTGGCCAAAGAAGAGTCAACATCAGCTCTGCAGGAGCCTTCCCCATCAACTGCACGTTTGGGAGGCTAATTGAAGTTTAGAATTACCTCAAAATTGACTAATATGTTCTGACAGTCTGCCAACTTTCAGATATTGATCCATTTAATTCACTTGTCACTGGGTGTAATGGTGGCAAAAAAACTCATTAATCATGTAGTTTGTTGTAGTTAATTAGCACTTATTGCTATTGATGAGGGTATTTTGACAGTTATATTTGCTGTTTGTGCTTGCCTTGTAATATGAATACTGTTAATCTAAGTAGCTGGTGCACATCCAATCTGATGTGATGTTATTAACTAATAATCATATGTCGTTGGCTCGTTGCAATTGTCGTCGTTGCAATTGCCGCTATAGTTTCTATTTACTAGTCATTTAATATGTTTTTAGTGGCAATTATAGATAATTATAGTGTCATTTATAATAGTTGCTATTAGATAGTATTTAGCGGCATTTGTTTAGGCTTTTACCAACCGCCGAAACAAATGCCGCAATAACTTTTAGCGACCCTACCAATAGCGGCAATTATTATAATTGCCGTAAAACTATTTAGCGGCAATTATAATCGCTGGGAAAGTAAAAAATAATCGCCGCTAAAACCCAGTTTTGTTGTAGTGACAAGTTGTTTGCGACAACTGACATATTTATGAACTTGTTATGACATGACATTTGGATTGTAATGATTAAGATATGTGAATGTTTGTTTGCTAAATCTTTCATACATATCTGATAATTAATGTCATGGTGAGTATAAACTCTATCTCTCTAATTGTTTATTTGAGTTCTTGAGGTATCTAACGATTTTTTTTATCAAGAATTATTTCTTTTGCAGAGAGTACAAACGTCTAAGTGTAAAGTCTGTTTTAGGAGTTTATCTCTTGTATTCATTTTATTTGGATCATACTTGTAAATTTTTGTTGTAGGGTGATAACAACAAAAATATCTTTTAGAATTTTTTTTAAGTGAATTTTTATTTTGTCACGAAACCGCCAAAGGGGGAGATTGTTAAGGATTTTGTATTGGCGTATTTCGTGAAATGATATAAGTCTGGAAGATTGAAGTTGAAGAATTGTGGATCAACTACATCAATCTCAAGAAGAATGGATTCGGAATGATCAGGTACGTTTAACTAAATAATTTTGGTGATCCGAATACATTTGAGTAGTTTAGAAACACTTGGACAAGTTTTCATTACAGAAAAATCAAAAAACTGGACATATTGGATGTTCAGGATCCAGATCAGACTATTCTAGTCCGGACCCCGAACATAGTTTAGTTCATGCGATTTTCCAGTCCGAACCTCTCCTGTTTTAGTCCGGACCCCGAACCTTAAATTCTGCAAAATTGTATGAACAGTCCGGACCTCCTCTGTTTTCAGTCCGGACCTCGAACTGCGTTTCTCAAAAAATTGCTGAGAAAAAGACGACAGTCCGGATCAGCCAAATCCAGTCTAGACCGTCGTGCGGAAAAAAATTTGTTAAATCAGTTTTTGATTCTTATCTCTTTTCAAAGGTTTCTAACCTATAAATAAACCCTAATTTCATCTTTTAGAAAAAGATAGAGAATTAATCGAGATAATCAAAAGATTATAGAAAAATCCACAAATATAGAGAAGAAAGAAAAACACGATTAAATTCATGTTTCTTCATCTATATTGTTTAATTTGATTCTAGGATTTTCAAACTCCTATTTTTCGTAGAATTAAATTGAAGAATACGTAGATGGTATTTCCTTATGTATCTTTGATCTAAGTATTCGGAGGATCATCACCAAACAAAACAACGATCTATCAAAAATCGGCGCAAGGATTCGCGTGGCCTTGTGGATTCAAGGTGTGACCGCTCTCGTGGATTCAGAGCGAGGCGCGTTCGTGTGATCGAGGCGTGCCGCATTGGTGAAGACCGTGGATTCGGTTGGACGTCATGGATTCGACGTTGGACTTCGTGGATTCGAAGTTGGACGCAAATCGTGGATTCGAGGCGCGTTGTGGAGCGAGCGGAGAAGATCAACTAGGAGCGTATGGAAAAGGTTGAGTCGTAGGTTTACGGTAAATCACCTTGTACGTGTTTTAATTCTAGTGGATTTCGCCGTGTTATCGGTCCCGTAGTTTTTTACTCCTGTGACGGAGTTTTCCACGTAAATCTTGCGTACGTTATTTATTTTCCGCATTGGGCTATTTTTACGCAAAGATTTGGTGTGCTTATTGTTTTCACCTATTCACCCCCCCCCCCCCTCTAGGTGGTTTTTCCCATATTCAGATCCATATAATCCATAACCCACAGGAGTAGGGATGAATGTGGTTTGGGTTTTTTGGATCTAGCTACGACGAACGACGCCATCCTTACCAAATGGTGGTGGTGGTTTTTCACGAGCCCGGAGCTCCAATGGAATAAGATTATTAGATCACTATACTATTCTTAAAGAAGACCCTTATGAGAGGGAAGATCTTTTAGATTGGCCTCGCAATGGTGGAAGAATATTCTCAGTACTAAGGAGATTTTCAAAAGGGAAGTATCTTATGTGCTTGAAGACGGAAGAATGATATACCTCTAGAGGGACAGATGGTGCGAAGAGGTGACATTGCACTCTTAATTATTTTCCAAACGTGTTTGACGAAGTAGAGGACAAAAAATTACGAATATGTGATTGCTCAAATCGCAACGGGTGGATATAGAAAAAGATTTTAAAAGGGAATGGATGGGGGAGGAGTCCCGAAACTAGACGCATTCTCGAGTTCAAAGAGGCACTGGCGGGTGTTAGATTCAGGCAAACGAAAGACAGAGTGTTTTGGCACTAGAACATAAAGGGAGTTTTCACAGTGAATTCTACTTACTCGATGCTTATTGATGGGGTTCTAAGGGATAACTATACCACAAAAATATGGAATTTACGTTTACCGATTAAAGTTCATATTTTTGTATGGCTTGTCCTCAAAAAGCGGCTTTTCATAGCTGACAACCTTGTTTAAAGGGGGTGGATAGGATGCGTTCAGGGCATGCTGTGTGGTACAGAGCCTGAAACTGTGGAGCACCTTTTTGCGGAGTGCGTTTACACGCGATACGTGATGTGGATGGCGTTAGAGGGTTTGAGCTATGAGAAACTCGGACATGATGCCAGGCGGGTTTGGGAGAAGTGGACGACACGTGGTGGGCTTAGGCATATACAAAGAAACTTATATGCGCTGGCAGCCTTATGGTGGAGGATTTGGGAGGTTAGAAACAAAATGATTTTTCACCAGACAAGTCCTAATCCCCTACACGCAGTCAACTGGGTCAAAAGTCTCGTTTTGTAATGGAAGATAATCGGCGGACAAGTTGGTGGATGCGATCGTTACTCTAGAAACGCGCCTCTCCAGGAATAACACCCTTCATTGTACTTTTTTTTTTTTTTTTTTGAGACCGAGTTGGCTCACTTTCGTTACTAGTTCAATTTTCTAATGAATGAAGTGAGTACCAAGCTACTTTTTTCTCAAAAAAAAGAAGATATTTAAGCTAATTTAAAAACCTAATTGGAAGCAAGTTGGAAGCTTAAGATATTTAAGCTAATTTAAGAATCTAGTTGGAAGCTTGTGTATAGTGTCGGACTAATAAGCTCCGATTCATGGACGAGCCAAAATTGACTCATTGAAAGGCAGCAAAAAAAATACTACGCTACATTAATGGTACACTAATCCATGGCTTGCTATATTCTTTTTCTAGCGAATTTTGTTTTGTTGGTCTGATAATGATTGGGGTGATGATTTAAATGACGGGAAGAGCATAACTGGTTTTGCATTTTACATAGGTAACATAGTAATTACTTGACTTGACACAGTAATTACTTGGCTTTCAAACAAACAATTGCTCTTTTGACATGTGAAGCAGGTGTGGCTACGAAAACTTTTAAAGGATATTCAATATCCTCTGGATGCTGATATTACCATCTACGTTGATAACAGATCAACCATTGCCTTGGCAAAGAACCCGGTCTACCATGAGCGAAGCATGTACAATAGTACATTGATGTTAGATTTTACTTCATACAAAATTACGTAAATAAAAGATGAAGGTTCAATCGGAACACTTGAAGTCCGATTATCAAGTTGTTGATATTTTCACAAAACACATCGCCTTCCAAGAATTTTGCAAGATAAAGGCTCGAATTGAAATTATTGATAAAGAAGAAGGAGATAAAATTAATTATTTTATTTTTATCTATTAATTAAGTTAAACTTAAACCATATCATTTGTTGAAATTTGTTCTTATCTTGTACATAGTTTTTAATATTAATTAAATTTATTAAAAGATTTTAATGTTAATCAAGTTTGTTAGAAAATTTTTGATAAGATTAGATTATATTTGTCCATATAACTTGAAATATATATATATATATATATATATATATATATATATATATATATATATATATATATATATATATATATATATATATATATATAATATCCTCTAAATAATTTTTTTCTCTTTTAATTATTTGTAATATTTTTTTGTATATGAATATTTGGATAAGCATGCCCTCCGTCTTTACAGACGAAAGAATATTTTGATCAGATTAAACAATTTTAGGTCTGAATCTATAGCAGTAAAAAAAAATAATCTATTGCTAAAAATAAATGCAAAACTAATAGACTTTATATGTAAAAAAAAAAAATATTTTCTTTTATAATATAACGTTTTATTTATTTATTTCTCACACCATTTTCCGTCCCGAAACCCTGAACCTCCGCCGCTTCTCCTTCTCTCTCTCCTCTCTCTCTCTCTCCCTCTGGACTGAGTCTGGAGTTCGCCAAATAGGTACGATTAAACTTTTTTTTCCGCTGATCTTCCAGTTGGGCCCTGAACCTCCGCCGCTTCTCCTTCTCTCTCTCCTCTCTCTCTCTCTCCCTCTGGACTGAGTCTGGAGTTCGCCAAATAGGTACGATTAAACTTTTTTTTCCGCTGATCTTCCAGTTGGGTTTATTTTAGGTTGGATTCAAAATGTCTCTCCGTGGTCGCCGTCCTCCGTGAACAGCGAAGAAACCCAAATTTTGGTCTCCGATTCCCCTTCGATCGGTATTACTTTTCCTTTTTTTGATCCTTTATCTCACGATTTAGCGAAATGCCTTTTTGAGTCGTTCTTGACGGTAGGTTTTGATCACAAACTTTGGGGATTTTTCAGATCATAAGACTCGATTTGATAGATTCGCCTGTAATGTGGATGATTTTGTGGAATCGATTAAAGATCAATTAGGCAGAAGCAAAATGTCACATATATTGCAAATGCAAATGATGATGATTACGATTTTGTGAACCCTTTTAGTAAGAAACAGTCAGATAAGAATTCAAATACAAAACGGATTTGATATAGGAATTAGGGGGACCGACACTACTAGCCGCAAAATGGGTGGAAAACGGAAAGAAACTTTGTCTTATGATGAGAAATCTTCGAATGAATTTGAGCAAGTGGACAAAGATACTGGTGCCGAATCAAAATCTGGTGAGACATCTGATCCGATTTCATTTTCGTACCCCGATCCGGAATTCTTCGACTTCGACAAATGCAGGGATCCGAGTTTATTTGAAGTCGACCAGATTTGGGCACTATATGATGATCTTGACTGTATGCCTAGATTTTATGCTTGGATTAGGCGCATCTATGGAAATCAAGATTTCAAGGTGCGCTTCACTTGGTTAGAGCACGATCCTTTAAATGCAGCTGAGACGGCATGGTCTCGTGGGTTATTGCCTGTTGCTTGTGGGAGCTTCAGGCGAGGGAGAGCAGAAGTCACTCAAGACCCTCTCATGTTCTCCCATATTATTTCTTGGGAAAAAGGTAAAAAGAGGAACACTTATGATATTTATCCAAAAGAGGGTGAAGTTTGGGCTGTTCACAAGGGCTGGGATATTGCATGGAGCTCAGATCCGGACAACCACAGGACATATGAGTACGAAATTGTTGAAGTCCTTTCGGATTTTATGGCGGCAAGTGGTATCAAAGTCATTCCACTAGTTAGGGTAAAAGGTTTCGTGAGTCTGTTCGTGCGCGCAAGAGACAAAGCACCGTATTGTATACTATCCAGTGAAACACTTAGGTTTTCACACAGAGTCCTTTTCCACAGGATGAGCGGTGCTGAACGTGACGGTGTCCCACAAGGTTCTTTTGAACTAGATCCTGCATCTCTTCCTATTAACATGGAAAATGCTTTTCCATCTGTTGCTCTTGAATGTGGTATGACCAAAACTAGAAAAATGGACGGTGAACTAAATGGAATATCTCCTAAAAGTTCAACTAATGATGCAAGAGTTGGACCTGCTGCGGTTAAGGAGATTGAGAGATTGAGGAGGAAGGAATGTGATAATTCTCAATCAGCAACCACGTCCCATTACTCGGAAGAATATCCTGTACCCGAGTTCTGCGACGCTGATGACGGGAAATTGATCGATAGGCTTCAGCCGGGGCAGATTTGGGCACTTTACAGTGAAATTGATAAGTTCCCTAAGTACTTTGGAAGGATACATAAAGTTAATTCGGTAGATTGCTTAGTTGAATTAAAATGGCTTGAGGTTTGCCCTCGGCGAGAGGAGGAAAAACAATGGAACCGCCAGGGCCTGCCAATTGGATGTGGAACATTTGAATTAACCAATGAGTGTGAAACTTTTGATGGTACAGATGCCTTTTCTCATTTAGTAAATGCTAGACTACATGGAAGAAAAAACCAATATGAAATCCTTCCTTCTGTCGGTGAGATTTGGGCCATGTACAAGAATTGGAGGCCTGGTTGGACCCTTTTCGACTTTGAAAATTGTGAGTTTGATTTGGTCGAGATTTGCGAGCGCAGTGGTTGTGGAACAAAGGTCTCTTTACTGACCAAGGTGGATGGGTATAGAGCTGTATTTATGCCTGACAAAAAGAAAAAAGTAATGAGGATTCTGGAGGGCGAGTATTTAAGGTTCTCTCACCAAATTCTTGCGTTCCAGCTGACAGATCAAAAAGGTGGCGTGCTTCGAGGCTACTGGGAGCTTGATCCTGCATCTCTACCGGAGGCCTGGTTCAAAAATTCTCAGTGAAAGTTGGGGAATCTTTGTGGCCTGTGAGTGTGGTCCAAACGGGAATCATGTCATAGTTTCCTTGTACTTTGTTTTTTTTCTTTCTTGTTGACGCACTTTGTTTTTTTTTTCTTTCTTGTTGACCTTTTAATCAATGTTTGTTATCATCGACTCAGGTTCTATGTAAATGGCCGACAA
Organism: Tillandsia leiboldiana; assembly: GCA_029204045.2. Lineage (NCBI taxonomy): Eukaryota > Viridiplantae > Streptophyta > Magnoliopsida > Poales > Bromeliaceae > Tillandsia > Tillandsia leiboldiana. The sequence continues at coordinate 48,075,572 of CM055066.1, read as the reverse complement.
GACTGCTACTTATTTTTGCTTTAGAATTATCAGATCATGATGCAGATCTGTTGGTCAACGAATTTGCAAGTTAGGGGTGGATGTCTTCTACCAATGAGGCCAAGTTACTAAATTGTTCAACATTCCTACTGAGACATCCACTGTAGTATTAGCTGTAGTATTTATTCATTTGTTTTTCATTACCTTTGCAATTCCTTGTCTCAGACACCTGATTTATTTCAGAAGGAAGTTGAACAAAATGGAACCTAAGAAATGCAAATCACTTTGGAACAAGGTACACTGTTTTGCTTCATAATATATCTAATCCTCTAAACTTCCAATTTATTAAATTCCAACTTTTGGGGTAAACCTGGCACAGCATGCTCTTTTACTTTTGGTGTTTGTTTGACGTATGAGTATGAGTATCGCTTTTAAGATATATTTGTACCTTCACATGTGTCAATTTGTGACTGTCTCCTTGTAATGCACTTTCTTTTTCCGGATCAATATCAATTTCATGCCTCCTGCAACTTTTAAGAAAAATCTAATTTTTGAATCAGGACTTGTTAGTCGTTCTTGTTTTGTTTTGCTTCATGCTCCTCTTCCGGGTTACATTTCACCCAGCCAGGTGAAGAGATAATTGAGCATGCCATGACCGTGTTGCAAAAATAGAGATGGTTTCTTTCTATTTGGAACATGAACAAACTGAGTCTCCGAATTGTTATTGATTGCTCGTATAAATATCTTTTGCTCTTAAATAAAGTGAGACTCTGAACATTTAGATTTACGGTACGTTTCACTTTGCTGGAGTTCCTGTAGAAGTATTGTTCGAGTGCAGTTGTATAAAGAAGATCGAAGATCCCTTTACTATTTCTGCACTGCAGTTTGATCTAAGTTTTTGGTTGAAGCACTTGCTTTCGGGGTTCAGCTTTTCGACTTGACGTTCAAGCGAAAAGTTCTAGCATTTTTGTTTGTTGAATTCATGGCTTCTATTTGTGAAAATAGAGTTGTTCTAGGAACAAGACCAAGTAAGCTTTAGTAGATCCGACTTCTTGAGTTCCGGGGCCAGTGATTTTATGGAATGGTGTCGGACTTCTTCAGTTCCGGGGCCAATGGTTTTACAGAATGGAGTGCTTATGTTGTTTAGCTTGGCTGCTCATAAAATCTCTTGCAATTGCTAGACCTGAGTTTGGCATCCAGACTTGGATTGCGAAACCCTGGTCTCGTTTTGTCATGTCTGATCTAGTCTTGGGTGCAGAATCATGTCTGAAAGTCTCAGTTATATGGTTTTTTGGATTTTATTTCTCCGATCTCTGTGTTTTTGATTTAGAGGTTTCTGTCAAAATTTCTGGATACAAGCCTTTTTTTTAACTCTTTCCAGACTGTCTCACTCCATTTAAGATACCTTCTAACAGAATAAGATCACTTTTGACTAATCATTCCAATCTAAATGTGTAAAATATAAAAAGATGGTCTGATTTTACAAAATTACAAATTTAGTAAATTTTGTTACGCAAAAGGCCATTTGTTATTGCGAAGCAAATTTCCAAGTAGTAAGTGATAATCACATTTTTTTTTTAGAGCATTAGTGATAATACTCTCAAAAAAAGAAATGATGGTGCTTTGGATGCAAAATTTAAATTATTTGCTTATTTTAGTGAAATTATCTTTACGTAAATTGCGTAAAATATTCTAATTAATCTGTAAATATAAATGCTATATTCAAATTTTGAAGTTAAAAAATTACTTGGCTCAAATTAAATAAATTAAAGATTTTTTTTTCTCAAATTAAGTAAATTAAAGGTTTAAAATTTTTAGACTTCATTTGATTGGAGAATAAGAAAGAGATAAGGGGATTATTCCTTGTTCCTCAAACAAAATTTATTGAGGGTGGGAACAACTGTAGGCACTATTTGTTCCCACCCTTGGAAGGAACAGGCCTAAGACTTCGACTTGATGCTGTTGTCCTTCTTGGTTTCCTAACATTTCTTCTTCCTCACCCTTTCTCACCTCCCAAGCTCCTCCTTCCTCACCTCTCCTGATCTCACCTCTTCGAGCCCCTCTATGTGGTCAGTCGCTCTCCCCGAATCACCCTTCTTCATAGCCATGCGTGTCTTTTTGCTCGTTGCGAACTTGCTATGTTTTTCGATTTTGTGTGTCCTCTTGTCCTCACCGAAGCATCTCTCTTCCTCTCTGTTCCCCAACCAAACAGTGCCTCAAATAAGGCTTTTCGTAGGCCTTCCTTCACCTCTCCGAAGCACCTTTCGTACACCTCTCTTCACCTCTCCAAAGCATCTCTCTTTCTCTAACAGCATGTGGATCTCGATTTTGGGTTGAGAGACTCGCGACCTCGGCAACCTGTGGAATAGGGTTTATACTTTTGATCTCGCCATCGCCCCTGCTTGCCATTTCTGCTCTCCGAAGCAGTCTTGTTCCTCGCCCTATCCCTCTTCGACATCGCATTGCCTCGCCAATTTCCATACGCCGTTGATCGCCACGGTCTTCATTCGAGACCGATCCGTTATTTTCGATCGTCTAGATCTAGCTCCGTTCACGTGGTTGGTGCCTTATTATTATTATTATTATTATTTTACGAGTATTACATTAGAAAGAGTGTGCTTGCATGATGATATATTATTTAAAATTAATTGCTTGATTAGATTTTACATTACTTTATTACATATGTTTGCGTACTTCAATTTTTAATATTCAAAAGCAAACAATATTTTTAAAACAAATTTTACAATTTTAAAATTTTACACAAATTTAGCAATTTTAGAATTTAAATATTTACATATGTGTATATTTTTTATATAAATAAATTTTTAAAGGGTATTAATTTTAAATAATTAAAATTTATACATACATATATATATATATATATATATATATATATATATATATATATATATATATATATATATATATATATATATATATATATATATATATATATATATATATATATATATATATATACACACACGATATTTTGTATATGAACAAAAGGTTAAAATTTTTAACTTTTCATACAAATAATAGAATTTACATAAAATTTTACATTTGGTAGAATTTGGATAATTTACACAAATTTTATATACATAAGCTAAATTTAAATAATACAAATTATAATTCAATTTCTTTAAAAAAAAATTAAAGGGAAAGACAATTTCATCATTTAATAAAGATTCCTCCTATCTATTCTTCTTATTCTCTCCGGTCAAACCAAACACTAATTTTTTTATACCTATTACAAATCTAATACCTAACCAAACACAAAATTACATTAGTTCATACTTGTTCCTGAGCTTATAGCTATCCCTAGAATAAGCATTTATCGCATATTCCCCAATCAAACGCGACATAAAGTGTGATGATCCGGATTTCCGCAGAGGTTTTGCAGAGTGATCAGCAACTTTTGGAGGCTTATTCTGTGTGATGGAGGTGCTTGTGCGCGAATCAGACTCAAGGAATGGATCCCGCGCGAAAAATAGATCAAGTTTCCCTTTCGGATGCCTTCGTCAAAAAATAAAAGTGGTTTCACACAAAACGGACACCGGATTTGGATTCAGCGCGGAAAAACGTTGAAAAACGGCTATTTAGTTGTGTTTTTCTGAGTCCGGACACCCAAAAAGGACAACCGAAAGTTTTCGGTATAATCGGGTGCACGGGGGAGCCATGGACCGCCGGATAGGACACGTGGCGGCCGCTAAGTGGCTGGCGCACGCGGCGCGGTCCACGGGACTTGGCGGGCAGGTGCGAGAAGGTGGGGGCAGGCCGGCGGCATGGCGCGCACGCGGGGGGGTGCCACGTGGCGCCCCGCGACTGGCGGGCGCCACCCGCTCCCCTGCTCTGTCGGGCCACGCGGCGCGGCCCAGTTGGCCGCGCGCAGCTGTTGCGTGGCCCGGGACACGTGGCGCGCTCGGAACGATCCAGGCGCTGCCTTGGTGTTCCTGTGCGGCGCCCGGAAGTTCCGGGCGCCCGAAAACGTACCCAGAACCCCTAGATTTTGGATTTTGCCTATAAATAGGCTGTTTCATCCCTCCATTTTGGGTTTTTGGAGCTTGCTCTTGGGGATTTCTTTTGCTGAGGATCTTCTTCACCCGGTCCACCATATTTCTTAGGATCCTTGGTATTTTTGGAGGCCACGACACCGATGTTTTCCCCGACTCGACGCGCTTCGACGCTTCTTCGATTTTGGGCTTTTCCATCGACATTTCTTTCACAGACTCTTCTATGCTCATCCGAGAGTGTTTTTGGCCGATTTTTATGGCAGGGTTTTCACGAGAGGTAGATATTCAATTTCCGTATTTATCATTCCTCTCCATTTTTAGTTTTTACTGGGTTTTTCGGAGTATCTTTAGATACCTTTTTTCTGCGGCAATTTCTGGACAGCAGAGGAGTATTATTGCGTTTTCTCGGCCTACGGTTGGCGGATTTGGGAGTTTAAGGACTCGATTTGCATCTATACTTCGAGGGAAACGCAGTCGTATTTTTCTTGGATTTTTTTTAGGACTCTTCGTAGGTGAACAGTTTTGGTTTTTGGGACTGATGCGCAGAACAGTAAATGCAGATTTTTGTGAGCGTAATTTTTGCGGTGTTCGGCTTCTGATGCAGTTTTCGCAGGAATTTTGGAGTTTCCCAAGGAAAGTAAAACTTGGATTACGTCATCACGATCAAGGTGAGCATTTTTCCTTTTGGTCCCGGCTGAAAATGATGTTCGGATTGGCCTCCACATTATCTTGACGCGCTCGCTGAATTTTTGTATCATTGTGGACAGCACTACAGTGTTTTGGTTGCCGTCGCCGATCCGGGAGGAGTTTTTGGATGATTTTCATTGCGTTGGAATCTTGAGAGGTTGAGAAACGTGCACGCCAAGTTTCAACACGATCAGACCCTGGATTGTCGCGTTTCAGGTGGGTTAGATTTTTCTCCAAATCGACGGACTGTTTTCTAATTCTATCCTGTAGTGGACATGCATGATAGATAGGTTGATTGAGATGCGTGCAAGGTAGAGTTAGTGGCTTATTTATTGATCGCGATATATGCATGATATAGTTGGGGATTTATTTATCGATGTATGATGGATGCATGATAATATCTGTGATTAATTGTTGGTTAAGCCGATTACATGCTAGAGTTAGCATTTTGAGCATCGGTTATGTTGTATGTTTAATAGTGGAACCTTGACTAGCACCCCGTCATATGTTTGCATGTTTAACCAGACTAGTAGAAAACCCTCACTTGGGCTAGGTTCTTTTATGCTTTAGTCTTCCTACACATTGCATGTTTTTCTCTGGACTTAGAGTTTTCTCCTCGCCCGGATAGTTGGCCGAGTGGTCGGGACAGTGTAGGACGCATGTTACGCTCGTGCCAGGGGGGGCGAGTGGAGTCTGGTGGTAGAGGTTAGTTTGGTGCTAGTGTCGTGAGCCATTTGGGATAACGGTGATCCCGGGTTGTTGGGTTTTCCTCTGATTTTGGTTCATCATCACTGAGTGGTGGCGATGTTGATCTTATGATAGCAGGACCTTGAACCCAGAGATACTTTTGGATACACATGATTTTAGTAAACTAATGTTTCCTTCCAAGCTTCGAGGGGCGTCAGAACCCGTTCTTATTTGATTAGGGCAAAGGCACTAGTCCTTCGGGACTTGAAAAAATAAAACCATTTTTAATTGATTTTCTTATAAACTAAATGATATTAACATTGGGTTTTTCCTCCCAACAAGATGGTTTTCTAAAAATGAAGTTACTTTTGTCCTCACCCAGAGAGGGGTCGAGCAAAAAGAGTTTTCGGAAACAAATGTCATCTTTTATATAAATCTTCTCACCCCGCCGAGGGTTCGAGTGATCTGGGTTCTAAGGGCTGCCTCTTTTCGAGACGAGAGCTACGGGCGGCTGTGCTTGGAACCTGTTCTTGTTTGATTGGGGTTGTAGGCGTTAGCTTCCTGGAATTCTCGGTCCCAGTATTGTTGGTCGGCTGGGTTCGATGTTGGGCCGATGAGTGTACCAGTCCCGGTGTTGTTGGTCGGTTGGGTTCAATGTTGGGCCGATGAGTGTACCGGTCCCGGTGTTGTTAATCGATTGGGTTCGTTGTTTTGGATCGGCGAGTTCTTTCGATCTGTTCGATCGTGGTTTTGATTACAGCCTGCATGTGCTTCGATCTCTGCTCGGTTCTTTTCCTCATTGGGGTCGCTCCCCTTGAGTGCCGCTCCGTCGCTCCCCTTGAGTGCCGCTCCGGATGCAATGGTATATTGGTTCGTGGTACGCCCTACGTAAATCCTGCCCAATGCGTGGGAGGTGGTTGTAGGTGAGCGTATATCAGTCTGTTGGGACACCTACATAAATCCTGCCCAATGCTTGGGAGGTGGTTGTAGATTAGCGCAGGCTTGACTGGCCCTTTTTGGCAGTCATTACGATTGGGTCTTTATGGGCACCTCGAGTTAGAGTGGTTGCATATCATCATCTGTTTTACCCACCCATTGAGCATCGTAGATAGAGGCATGGTAGCTGCAGATTTCTTTTCCAGCTATTTTATTCCTATTTACTGTATTCCTGTTATCTTATGCCTCTAGTAGACTTAGTCGGCAGACCGTAGGGTTGGAGACGGTACCCACTGAGAACTACGTGACGGTGTAGTTCTCACACCCTTTGTTGGTGACAGTTTTGCAGAGGCTTTCCTTTCCGTCCCTGCTTTAGTTGGCTCGACGGACCGTGGTGAGGGAGTCGTGGATAGATCTTATCTTTTGGTGAGATAGATGTACCAACCCGGATTGTGGGTTTTACTGTACGCTGTTGTATTTATGATTTTAGTATATCTCCCTTTTTGGATTCATAGATAATCTATAGGTGGATTTTATTTGTATTTTGTTTCAGTGGACCAGATTGTTGTATTACAATGCTTGGGAGATGAATATTGTACCTTTATTTCAGTTGTACAGTGGGTTCAGATCTTTATTACAGCAGTTATTTTCAACTCTGATATCTGTATAGTTGGTAGTTATTACCTTTTTCAGGTTGGACGCTTCGCATATGCGGGGTTTCCCGTATAGGTGGTAGATCTGTTGGCGAGCCCGGGTCGCAGTTTCAACGCCGAGGCGTGACGTAAAGGCACTGTTTGTTTCAGGTATAAAAGGTGAGAGGGATAAGGGGTTATCCGCCCACTTTATCCCCAAACAACATTCAAAAGGGGTGGGAACGACAGTTCCCACCCTTGGGTGCAACTGTTGTTCCACCCCCTCCTGCTTTGCCCCCACGTGATTCTCGAGGCTTCAAAGTTGCCCCCTTTTTCCCTCTTCCTCCCCCTTTCGCCCTCTTCCTCCGATCATCTTTCTTCTCCTCCTCTGTGTGAAACCCTCTTTCTCTCCTACTCTGTGTTAAACCCTCACCCTTACCTTCGCTCATCTCTCCGAGCAATCTATGCCCTCACCTCCGAGAAGCTCCCGGGTCCTCTTTGTGCGTGGGATTCCATCATCTTCTCCGCTGGTGACCCCTGAAGCTGGTTTACCCGGTTCCGATCCCTTGTGTAGTGAACCGGACAAGTGCAAAATAGCGGAGTACTGGTAGAGAATGAGTGAGAGGAACCACCTCCATGATTTAGGTGAAGTTTCAAACTCATTCGAGTGTTTTTGACTCAAATTCAGTGCAAAAATGAATTTTGAAGAAAATGTCATATTGGGCTTTGGCTCAAAAAGAGACCTCGAAATAGTCAAGGGATGCCCCTCCGATTTACCGCCGACAGATAGTGCTACGACGTCGAGACAGACGGAGGGACGAACTTTAGCGCCCAGTGGGCGGGTTTACGCAGCCCAGGTGGAGGACACCCCGGCAGCGAATTGTGTCATCGCAGGTGTCACGCCCCGGGGTCGAAACTGTGACCCGGGCTCGCCAACAGATCCGCCGCCTATGCCAAACTCCGCATAGGCGAAGCGTCCTACCTGCAAGAAAAGTACTAAGCTAACAGATATCAGAGCTATAAATGAAAATCTGCTGTAAAACTAAAATCTACCACTGTACAACTGGAAATAATACAACAATGCCCACCTCCCAAAAAAGATAAGCATAAAATATCCTCATATACAAAACTTAGAACTCGACAGGGAGGTATCTCCAATAAATATATCAGTGTACAGGCTCTCAATACATATCATATCCTCACTGCATCAGTCTCTCAAAAGAGGAAAATAAAATAACTAATCTACAGAGGATCTCCTCTGAAGGGGTACCGCTACTCTCCAACGACGGGTAGGGATCTAGCTCGTGACTCCCTCGCCTCGATCAACAACCGCAGAATCAGCAACACCCGCTAAGACTCTGCAAAATAAAGGAGAGAAAAGAGGGGAAAACAATGGGGGTGAGAACCACTGGTGAACCAGTAGCCTCCCCTTGTGGGTAAAGCCTCAAACTCCGGCGTACCCACTAAGTCTACTAGAGGCAAGGAAAAAGGTAAGTGGTAAGACTGTAAATGAACTGCTGAAACAGGAAAACTACCACTAGAATGCCTCTAAATGCAATATCGAAAGGAAAGACAGTATGTATGCATCAGTAACCCAATCTATCCACCAGTAGAAACTGGTACTGCCTGCCGCCGCCCTCATCATCGGGCAATAACCGCGCCGATGTGATAGCAAAACTCAATCGCTGTCACAAGTATCATAAAAACAGGACTGGATCACGACTCTGATCATAGTGGAAGAAAATCCATCCACTAACGAAATCTGATACCCAATCTGATGCATAAGTAAACATACGGTCAACCGCCCAATATCCGCGGTTGCCGCAATAACCCACAACCACAATGATGTCACACATCCGACATCCGGTCAACCGCCTACTATCCGCGGTAGCCGCAATAACCCCCAATCCAAAATCGGGTAAAATAATCTGTATCCGGTCAACCGCCTACTATCCGCGGTAGCCGCAATACCCCACAACCCATAATCAAATACCACCTATCCCCGACCCCAAGGTCCCGGCTACACTATCCCGTACCCCTGCTCAAACCCGAGCAACAAGACTCAAAAGTCTAAATGAGAAGGAGAAATGAAACAATCATGGTTTCTCCTAAGTCAAATCCCAATATGATAGTGTAGCAATAAATAGTGGCCTATCTAGATGTCCATACAAGCATGCAAGAGTCCTCATGCAAGATGAAAGAGAGAAAATTAAATAACAGTTCCACATGTGTATCAAATCATAAATCCACACAGATATAACCATCATGCTAAAATCATCAGCCAACTACACATGTAAGTAATCCCTGATCCATAATAAATCACCAAAGTGGTACCCGCACATAGATATGTCATAATGTCCCAACAATTAATCCATTTAACCAACCTTCATAAAATCTATGTGCTAATATGGCATGTTAATTATCCCTATCAAAATATCCCAACAATCATGTTCCAACATGCTATGCTCACAAAAATTAATCTCACATGCTAGGCTCACAATTATCTCATTCGATCATGCATGGTAATCAATCACATAGTCCAAGTGGGGAATTCTCTAATAAACTTAGTGAGCAAGTCAGAAGTTGAGGTATGCAACAACCACCCACCTCGATCGCTAAATCCAAGTCCGAATAGTACTCTCGCCCAAAAAGATAAACCGCCGCGATCACTGTACAAAAATATCCCCAACATACACACAGATAAACACACAAGTAGACAAATACATGCTGTCCCAGAATTCAGTCCCAAAGATGCTCTGTTTTTACCTACGAGATGGAACCAAAAATTCCCGAAAAATTGCTGCTGCGATCCTCTCGTTGAGATGAACGAAATGAGTACTCGCACGCCCAAATCCGATACCTGTAGGCCGAGTTACAAAATCAACAAGATAACCATCCCAAAATTCCCAAGAACAAAATCTGTAGCACTAAGCTCTGGAAAATGGGATTTTTCACCTTCGGGCCTACCTCCAAAAATTCCAAAAAAATTTGAGGACATTCCTTGCGATGTGTAGATGCAAAATGACTATTGGCACGTCTCAATCCAATGCCTGAGCGCAAAGTTATTGCCGAAACACTGTGGCGCTGTCCAAAACTCCGTCCAAGAAAATGGGTCAAAAGAAAGCTCGGAAAACTCCAAGAAACTCGAAATGAGGGGGAGCCCAAATCACGAAGATCGTAGCCCTACCTGTCATGAAGCCAACGGCGCAAGAATGGACGAAAACGGAGGTCGGAGTAAGCCGGGGGAGTCCTCGCACCGAAACGCGACGAATGGGATCACAAATGAACGAGCGTCGCGCCGCGCCGTAAAAATGAAAACCTCGAAGTGCGTGCCACAGAAAAATCCAGGAACCCATAGGTGGAACCAGCTCTGGGAGAGGAAAAGTTTTGGTGAGGGTCGTACTGTGAGAAGATGAACAGGGAAAGGGATACAAGCTGCTGTTCATGGCCTATTTATAGGCTGGGAAAACAATTCACTTAATTCCCATTGTGTCCCTGGATTCGGGCGCCACACGGGATTCGTGTTACGGAATTTGAGTTGGCGTATTTCGTGAATTCGGTTAAGTCTTGAAGATTGAAGATAAAGAAGGTTGGATCATGTAACTCAGTCTCAAGAAAGAAGAATTCAAAAGGATCAGGTATGTTTAACTAATTATCTTTGGTGATCCAAATACTTCTTATAGTGTAGAAACACTTGGATGAATTTCTAATTGCATAAAAATCAAAAACTGGACATGGGACATGTTCAGGATCCGGATCAGACACTTCGATCCGGATCCCGAAGGGTGTTAGTTCATACGCAAATTCAATCCGGATCGTAGCCTCCTTTGATCCGGATCCCGAACACTGGTTTTTACCGTAATTTATGAACGATCCGGATCAGGCAGTTCAATCCGAATCCCGAACATTGGTGTTTGGTAAATTGTATGAACGATCCGGATCAGGCACTTCGATCCGGATCCCGAACCTTTGTTTTTCTGGAAACTGTCTGTCTCGTTACTGCAATCCGGATCGCCTAAATCCGATCCGGATCGCCGTCCTGTAAAATTCCAGAAAAGGTTAGTTTTTTATTCTTATCTTCTTTCAATGGTTTCTAACCTATAAATAGACCCTTTAATTCATCTTTAGGGTAACGACGAAAAATGGAAAAAATATGACTGAAATAGAAAAATCCACAGATAGAGAAGAAAGGAAATACTAGATTTAATTCTATGTTTCTTCATCTATTTTATTAATTTGATTCTAGGTTTTCCAAACTCGGATTTTGAGTAGAATCAAATTAATGAATACTTAGATGGTATTTCCGATCTATTTCTAATCTAAGTATTCGGCGGATCATCACCACCCAAAAACAACGATTTCCCCAAAATCGGCGCGTGGACTCGCGTGGCCTTGTGGATTCAAGGTGCTACCGCTCTCGTGGATTCGGAGCGAGGTACGTTCGTGGATTCGAAGCGTGCTACTGGGTGAAGACCGTGGATTCGGTCAGACGTCGTGGAGCCGACGTTGGACGCCGTGGATTCGGCGTTGGACGCAGATCGTGGATTCGAGAAGCGTTGCGGAGCGAGCGGAGAAGATCAACTAGGAGCGTATGGAAAAAGGTTGAGTCGTCTGTGAGTACGGTATATCACCTTTGTACGTGTTATAATTCTAGTGGATTTCACCGTGTTATCGGTCCCGTGGTTTTTTACTCCGGTTTGGAGTTTTCCACGTAAAAATCTCTGCGTGTTATTTATTTTTCCGCATTGGGTTTTTTATCGCAAAGATTTTTGAGTGTTTATTGTTTACACCTATTCACCCCCCTCTAGGTGTTTTTTCCCCTATTTAGATCCAATTATACATAACCCAACAAGTGGTATCAGAGAGGGAATAGGGTTGTAAACAATGGTTGAAGGTGGAAACATCAACAGACCCCCGTTCTTCGATGGAACAAATTATGCCTACTGAAAAGTATGGATGAAAGCCTTTTTAATTTCCATCGACGAACGGGTGTGGCAATCAATTGAATTAGGATGGTCTAATCCAACTGAAATTCTTGCTGATGTTCGCACCATCAAACCTAGGTCGAAATGGACCAAGGAAGAGATAGATTCTTCTTCTTACAATGGCAAAGGGATTAATGCTCTATTTAATGCTTTGTCTCAAACTGAGTTCTCTCGCGTCTCGGCATGTGAGACTGCGAAAGAAATCTGGGATGTTCTTCAAGTTACACATGAGGGAACTAACCTTGTGAAGATTCAGAAACTGCAAATGCTTACGAGCAAGTTTGACTCTATTTTCATAGCAGAAAATGAATCGTTCACAGACTATTACACACGATTGCAAGACATCGTAAACTCATGTGCTAACTTGGGAGAGAAGATTCCAGAATTTAAAGTTGTAAGAAAAATATTAAGAACTCTTCCTGAAAGATTTCGATCCAAGGTTACGGCCATTGAAACTATTAAACACCCGGACGAAATCCGTGTAGAAGAATTAGTTGGTTCTTTACAAACATATGAAATGACATTTCCTACTAACTATTCTTCTGGAAAAGCATCATCTTCTAAGTCTTCAGGTTTAGCATTGAAAACAACAAAAGAAGAAGACGCGGATTCATCCTCCTCAGACGATGACGTAAACCTATCTATGGAGGACTTTGAGAAGCAGCTTGCTCTCTTGACGAGAAGATTTCGCCGAAACTTTCGAAGGGGTAACTCAAGCAAAACTCCATCCTTCGTAAAGTCGAAGAAAGGCAAAGGTTCTTCAAGTTACAAATCAAGAAAGCAAGAGGGTTTTTCTAAGGATAAGAAAAGCTCAGAAGGACAAGTCCAATGCTTCAAGTGTCGAGGGTACGGCCATATCTCAACGGAGTGTCCCAATAAGAATCCGTCAAAGAAGAAAGCGATGCAAGCCGTCACTTGGGATGACACCTCATCGTCAAATGAGTCATCGTCAAGTGATGAAGAAGATAACGCAACGGCATTCCACGCGTCCACATCTTCACCCTTCATGTGCTTAATGGCTAATACATCCGAGTCATTGTCCAACTCCACTGTTGAAAAAATTGCAACGGACGATGAATCGGATAACTCAGAAGGTGAAGACTTTGCTCTTGCCTATCATAAGCTTTTGAGGGATTCAAAGAAACTGGCAAAACAAAACAAGAGTTTGAGAGGGAGATTGCAGGATCTCGAAGAAGAAGCAAAAAGGGCAACTTCTCTCTCAAACGCTCTTGAAGCGAAAAGGGATAACCTAATTAAAGCAAATGTTTCCCTTCAAGAGTCCAATGAGCAATTCGAGAAGAATTATGTAGATATGGTGAACAAAGCGAATTACTTCTTGAAGCTCAACGGCGAGGCTCGACAGGAAAAATTGGAAATGACAGAGACCATTCTCCAACTCAAGGATGACTTACAGCGATTTTCATCAGGAAGGAGTAAGTTGGATAAGCTTCTTGGTCTTGGTCAATCAAACAAATTCGGCCTCGGATACAATCGAACTGAAGACAATTTTAGTTCGGTTGGGACAGTCTTTGTGCCCCAGTCGGTATCTCCTCCTCCGACACTGGAATTGACGACAAACAACGACAACAAACCTACTTCCCCCTCTTCGGAATTGTCAAGCACCAAGGTATGTTTTCGTTGTGGTATTGCAGGGCACATAAGGAGAAATTGCAAGATGGGAGCCAAACGCTCAACTCAAGCACTACTTGCAACGACTACCAAAAGGGCGATTCCTCGGAAATCAAATGCAAATTATTCAAAGGAAAAGAGCCCCGGTAGTTCATCAAACAAGACGATGACGTCAAGGAAAAGCAATGGATCAAACAAGATGCTTTCACCAAAGGTATCAGCATCACAATCATTTCCGACGTACACCAAAACTCGAAAGGTTTGGGTACGTAAAGGTGAAATCTATCCTTGTCTTGTTATAAATATTTCCTTGCATGCATATGATAATTCGTCTTGGTATCTGGATAGCGGTTGTTCCCGTCACATGACCGGTGACAAAAACTGTTTTCAAAATTTTGAGAAAATCTCCGGAGGACTTGTAGTTTTCGGAGACGGTCAGTCTTCCAAAATTATTGGAAAAGGAACAGTAGCTATTCCAGATGGCCCGATTCTAAATAATGTGTTATTTGTTGATGGCCTTAAGACTAACCTCATAAGTATCAGTCAACTTTGTGACAATGGTTTTTCAGTTAATTTTTCATCTGTTGAATGCATTGTAACTGATAAGGACCATGTTTTCTTTTTAAATGGGGTTAGATCTGAAAACAATTGTTATGTTGTTCCCAATAAAACTTCTGAAAATTGTAACTTAGCCTCTTTGAATAATGAAACTCTTTGGCATGAAAGGCTAGGTCACATAAACTTTAAGGAACTTGCTAGAATTTCAAACAAAGACGTGGTCAAGGGGGTTCCAAAACTTTCACTTAAACAAACCATTATGTGTGGTGGTTGTCAAAAGGGAAAACAATCCAGGACTGCACACAAGAACTTGAACCACGTTGGTACTAATCGGCCCTTAGAATTATTGCATATGGATCTTATAGGGCCGACACGTCAACCATCCTTGGGAGGTAAATGGTATGTTTTCTTATTGGTTGATGATTTCTCTAGATACTCATGGGTAGCATTTTTAAAAAGAGAAAGCTGATACTTTTGATTCTTTTCACGAGATTTGCCTTCGTATTATGATTGAAAAGAATGAAAAGATCATTCGTGTTAGAAGTGATAGAGGTGGAGAATTCATAAATTCTAAATTCATTGATTTTTGCACTTCCAATGGCATTAAACATGAATTCTCAGCACCCTATACACCTCAACAGAATGGTGTAGTCGAGCGCAAAAACAGGGTTGTACAAGAGATGGCACGTGTCATGCTTCATAGCCGGAATTTACCGTTATATTTTTGGGCTGAAGCTGTGAACACTGCAATCTATGTTATTAATCGAGTTTATTTGCGCCCGGGAAAGTTAAATACACCATATGAACTATGGTTTTGTAGAAAGCCAAACATCAAATATTTTCGTATCTTTGGGAGTCGGTGTTACATTTTACGTGACCGCGAAAATCTTGGAAAATTTGACTCTCGAAGTGACGAAGGGATTTTCTTGGGTTATTCTACAAATAGTAGAGCATATCGGGTATTTAATTTGGAATCTAAAACGATTGTAGAATCCATAAATGTTAAAGTAGATGAAGCTTTCCACTTTGCATCTGATAAATCTACCCCTGATATCTCTCTTGATGATGATACTCCTGTAAATGCATCTTCTCATGATAGTACTTCCAATATTAATGATGCATCTAATGGTTCTTCAAGTTTATCTGATGTGCAGGAATCATCTCATGTACCTCCGAGTACTCCTTTACCTCAAACGTTACGCATCTCCAAGGATCATCCTGAATCAAATATTATTGGAGACCCACAAGAAGGAGTCAAAACTCGGAGACAGTTGGTTTGTGGATTCGCTTGTTACGTTTCCATGATCGAACCAAAGAACGTCGATGAAGCTCTTCAGGATGACTACTGGATTGAAGCAATGCAGGAAAAGCTCCATCAGTTTGAACGCAACAAAGTCTGGGAATTAACGACGCCTCCGAAGCAACACAATGTGATCGGTACTAAATGGATTTTCAAGAACAAGAAAAATGAGGATGGTACCATCATCAGGAACAAAGCACGTTTAGTTGCTCAAGGCTACTCTCAAATAGAAGGTATAGACTTTGATGAAACGTTCGCCCCTGTAGCTAGACTCGAGTCCATTCGTATCTTATTCGCTATTGCTTGTCACTTTAAAATAAAACTCTTTCAAATGGACGTTAAGAGCGCGTTTTTAAATGGGTTTTTAAATGAGGAAGTTTATGTGGCTCAACCGAAAGGTTTTGTAGACTGTAAACTACCTAACCATGTTTTTCGTTTGAAAAAGGCTCTTTACGGTTTAAAACAAGCACCGCGAGCATGGTATGAAAGGTTGACAAAGCACCTTTTGGAGAAGGGCTATACTCGAGGGGGAGCAGACAGGACTCTCTTTGTGAAGCATTATCAAAATAACTTTATTGTTGCGCAAATCTATGTCGATGACATTGTGTTTGGAGAAACAAAGGATAATGATGCTTCTAAATTCACATAAACCATGGAAAGCGAATTTGAGATGTCTATGATGGGCGAACTGACATACTTTCTTGGATTGCAAGTGAAACAAAATGGTGAAGGCATCCATCTGTGTCAATCCAAGTATGCAAAGGAGTTGGTAAAGAAATTCGGATTAGAAGATTCTAAAGATTTTCCTACTCCTATGGGAACTAGCAATAAGGGATTAGGAAGTGAATCTCTTAGTGATAGTGTAGACGAGAAACTCTATCGAAGTATGATTGGAAGTCTACTCTACCTCACAGCTAGTCGCCCGGACATATCCTTTAGTGTTGGGATCTGCGCGAGATATCAGTCAGCACCAAAGGAGGATCACCTGAAAGCGGTGAAACGGATCATCCGGTACGTCAAAGGAACTGTAAACTTCAGAATTTGGTATCCTATGGGAACAAGTCTTGACATTATAGGATATTCAGATGCCGATTGGGCAGGATCAGTGGATGATCGGAAAAGTACGAGTGGTGCATGTTTTTATCTTGGCCATTGTCTTGTTGCATGGCATAGTAAAAAGTAAAACTGCATTGCACTCTCAACTGCCGAAGCGGAATATATCTCAGCGGGTAGTTGTTCAACTCAACTCATTTGGATGAAAAGCGTGTTGAGCGACTTCCGGATTTCAGCAACTTCGGTAACTGTTTTATGTGACAACACTAGTGCTATAAACATTTCAAAAAACCCTGTGTTGCACTCAAGAACAAAACACATTGAACTTAGATATCATTTTCTTAGAGAGCTAGTTGAATCAAATATTCTTCAAATTTCCTACATTTCAACTGAAGATCAATTAGCTGACATTTTAACAAAACCTTTGGATCAAAAACGTTTTATTCATTTGCGTAAAGCAATTGGAATGCTTTCCTTGAAATAACCTCTTTTTGAAACTCTTGTTTAGGTTAGGTTTTGTTTTTGTGTTTTTGTTCATTATCTATGCTTAGACATAGAACATTAATTGAGCATTAGTTTTATTGACTTTAACTGCATCCTTTTATATGTCTAGAAATTTATTATGCTTTGGATATCATAATAATTCATTTGATGCAATGATCATTTATGTGAATTAAATCATCTTTCTTTTGATCAAAGTCAATTTCTCTCTCAATGATCTCTTGGTATAGTTTTTATCTTATTTGACTATTTAGTCGAGTATGAAATCGAGATCAATATTTGGTTGAATACTTTATATCTTAAATAATTGATAGCCAATTGAGGGGGAGTGAAATAAGTATTATGCTCAAAAGATGTGGAAAGAGTTACATCCCAATGAGGAGTGTGAAAACTACCACCACATGGAGGAAAGAGCTACCACCTCGGTCGTCCGAGTACTGTGTGCAGCTACCACATGTATACCAAGCAAGGTTTTTCAAGTTTGATTAAATAAAATGCATGTTGAAATACTTAACTCTGTCAAAATTTCAAGGTTGGTATAAGGTGGAAATTTTTATGAAAGATGCTCAAAGAGCCACTCTCCTTAATAAATTGACTAGATATATTATCTAACTTATCTGAGATTTCAGACATCTATTGATCTTGGTATTTCATTTTCTTTACCAAATTGATGATTTGATAAAGGCATTACTCATAAGATCATGTTAGATGTGATTGAAGTTGTTCAACTTTAAGGGATTTAATTTTTATAAATTTTCGTTTCATTTGTTGGATGTTATTGATAGATTTGGCATAATCTATTTCTTGTTGTATGAAACGATGATTTTCATTTAAAGTTGATACACAAAAGTGCTTACAATCTTTTTCTGGATTTTCTAGAATTTTTCTGAATTTTTCTGAAGAAAAAGTTGGAGCCGATCCGGATCCCGAACGCAGGTATTCTCTGCAGGTAGCCGATCCGGATCGGATTCACGAACTGATCCGGATCGCGGCTAGGGTTTTATATAGAACAAAAGGGTTTTGATTTCTTTTTACTTCAATCTTTTGTTCAAAAGTCTCCAGAGCTTCTCTCTCTAGAATTCATCCGTCTTGGAAGCTTACAAACTCAAGTTCTTCGATTCTAAGTAAGTTTTATTGATCAAAATCTCGTTTTTCACAGTTTTTCATTTTCTTCCTCAAAACGTGATGAAATTTCTGTATCCTTTTCGTTTGTGGATGGTTTTTGATCAAATTTTTTTTGAAATAAGAACTCTGGGTAGATTAGTTTTGTTTATATGCTAGGTATTCTCATGATAAACGGATTTTTGGCCTTCGATTTTAAAAATTTCGGTTTTAGGGCATATAATGGGAATTTTCGAAAATCATGCGATTGATCTATTTTTAAAATTCTTTTTGCAAAACTAATTTGATTCTGAGTCTCTCTACACAATAATGATTGTTTGGGTACGATTTTTCAAATTTTTGAAAATTAACAATTTTTTTCGTGTTCTTGAGTTGTTGCCCACAGGACCTTATCTCTCACAAGGAACTTGTAGCAATTGTGATCACCTGGTTCATCTTTCTTCTGGCTGCTATGGTTCATACAAGAGATACTATCAAGCCCAAGAAAGCTAAAAGGGCGAAGAAAACAAAGGATGATTCCGATACGGACTCTGAGACGGAACCCATTGATTGGGATGAGCTTCAAGTTGAAGCAATTACTCCCACTGCTTCGAAAGGGAAAGCCCCTGCAGAGACACCAAAGGCAAAGGCTCCGCCCACTGCTGCTGAAAAAGGAAAAGCTCCAATGGAAGAAACTCCTGTGAAAACAAAAAGAAAAAGTGTTGCCCGCAAGAGAGGGAGTGCTCGAGGAATTTCCATTGAGAAGACAGTTGCTAACCAGTGTCACGCCCCGAGTTTCAAAACAGCGGTAGATTTTTTTTTAAAAAAAAATCAGAGTTCAAACTTTAAACTCAGGACGTGAACAGACCGCCACATGCATAGGAAATCCTCTGTCCACACGGACAGAGTCTCCCCTATACATGCTCGGCTAGGCAAGTGCAGTGATACAATCAGAGAGCAACAATCACTTAACTCCAAAACTATAACATCCACAAATCCATCACAAGGTACAAGACTTCAATAAACAACCATGAACTGAAAAATACTCTATACTGCAAATACTATCACTGGGCCACTGTGGCCAAAAGCAGGGGACAACTCTAGCGCAACAGCTCACTGGATCCCCCCAATCTCCTAGCACCTGACTGACCTGAAAAACAGTCACCCGAGGGTGTGAGACACACATAAGTGTATCCCAGTGGGCACGACGGGCCGAGAAATAGCAAGTCGTACCTACCGGATACAATGATAAGCGGATAGCAAAAGCAGGATATACTGAAAGCTGAATGGTAAGATGCAGATATAAAATCTAAGCATGCTGTAACCGGCAAATCATACAAGCAAGAGCTAATAATGCTGTAGAGCAGAGCTAGTATGATAATCAATGATATCAATGCTGTAAACAAGAAATGCTGATAATCACGGAAGGGAAGCAGGATACTCATGACTGTAATTGATCATGCTATAACTGATAAATCTGACAAGCAGGAACTAATCATGCTATACTGATAAATCTGGCAGGCAGGAAACTGATCATGTTATAACTGATAAATCTGACAAGTAGGAAATGATCATGCTATAACTGATAAATCTGAAAAGCAGAAAATGATCATACTATAACTGATAAAGCTGACAAGCAGAAAACTGAACATGCTATAAACAAAGCTGTAAACTGGGAGTGCTGAATAACAACAAGTACCCAATCATTGCCACTATTGGTCACTGGGACCTCAGGCTAAATACCACCTGTACACCAATCTGCTGTCATAACCCTCTAGGCTCACGGGTCGCCACTATCGACCACTTTACCGGTAAAGTACACCACTGCGGGGGATCAGCCCGCTAGTGTACGTGAAAGAACAGCTGGCTCTGTGGCGATCATAATGCTGATGCTCAAGCTCATGGTCTAAAGACCACACACACGGCAATAAGCCGCGAAATCCCTATCGGGATGCTGAAGGCTGTAACAATCACGGATGCTGTATAAACGAATCTGAACAACAGGAGCTGAATATCTGAGCTGTAACTGAAACTGAATAGCAGAACTGTACTCCTATTCTATCATGCATCATAGAACAGGAAATGCTGATATAACTAGGCTGATAACCAAACAAACATGGTATATGTCAAGCTGTATATCACTATACATACTAAATACTGAGAATGAAAGCATATAAAGAGCTTAACTGTAAGATCAAGGCAACATAGCTGTAATGACTGAATGCTGGAATCAAAATAATTAGAAAGGCTCAAGTATAGGTTCAGGGCTACACCAAAAACAGGGGTCCAACCTACCACGGCATCCCATAGGGCCAACCTGATAAAGCCCGGACCGAAGATAAACCCACCTCAATGTAGATGATCACGGTGGCTGCTGGATGGCTCGCAAACCAGCGGCTGACTGCTGGGACCTGAATCATATGAACAGGTCAGAAAATAGACTCTCACACATACCCAACCTACTGACACACTGTGTGCAGACAAGCTAAACGGGGAACTTCACTAAAGTCCCGGGATCTCCAACAAAGGATTTAGAGATCATGTGTACGCTGCCCGAAGCAGCCCAAGTGGTCACAATTGCAACTAGGCCCCTAGGGTTTCCAAAAATTGCACTTTTATAGCAATTTGAGAGCCGTTTTCGCTCGTTCTCTTAATCGGGACATTATTTTTACGAACAGTCACCTCCAGTAGGTGACCCTCGACTTGCTGAACACCGTGCTCACCCATTTGCAGCAGCACGGAACCCGAGAAAAACTTCGGGCCATAATTTACTTGTCTAACATAGCCTTAAGACATTTTTATTTCTTCGTCTTGACAAAACTAAAATATAACGCGAGCATCGCGTCCAGTGACCCCAAAATAGCTAAGAGCTCACTATCGCGGCTTCGCAAACAGCCCAAAACAGACCCACGGCCATCTAGCCTTCTTAGAGCTTCTACTTGCTCCAATTTGCATCTTACATGTGCAAAACTTAATCTAACTTGCTCACTTATTTCTGGACAACACAGGGACTCAGAGGCTTGCCCTAGTGAAGCCCAGAACTGCTGGATCAAGCAGATCCAAAACCCTTGCTCTCTAATATTTTGATAATGCCCCACACACTCATCCACGCAGATCACATTTGATCTGAAGTGAGCATCAAGCTCAGGGGACAGTATGGAGAAATTTTCATATTATGCTCGAAGTCTAATTCTATATATATCTTCATTGAGGCATTAACACAAACACTTGGTGTGCATGCTTCACAATTACACAAGCTTCTCAACCAAAACCAATTTCTCTGCAGAGGAAGCACCTGGGAGCACCTAAGATGGACAGAAACAATCCTCCAGGTTGCAGCAACTCCCTACTCAAGCTTGGCCCATCTTGTATCCTCGGTTTGCCGAGAAACAAGAAAAAGAAATCGGTGAAGATGAAGCTAAAGCTTCGAAAATTGTGACCACTCAACTAGAGATTCTAGGACTCAACCACTTGCACCAACAGGTGCCAAAACACTCCACAAGCTTATCTGAACCCGTGCCCGGCGACAGGACACGGCGGCGGCGGCGGTGGAGCAAGCTCGGGTTTGGAGCTTCCACCTCTAATGGCGGATTTCCACCAAGGCTGCATGAAGCCCATGCAAGTGCATGGTTCAGTTCCCCTTGGTCCCAGAAACTGTTCTGGGCATGCCCCCATGGCCGGGAACCCGTGGATGAGCGGCCGCCATTTCCGAGCTCAAACTCGGGCCATTCATGGCCATTTCTTCCTCGGGCTGCATGGGGCACATGCAAGCGCATGGTTGGTCCCTAAATGGTCCCAAAAAGCTTCTCGGCCAAGTGGCCAGCGGCGGGGAGCAACGCTGGCGACGGAGCAGCAAGCTCGGCCAAAACGAGAAAACCCAAAAACTAGGGCTTTATTCTGCGACGCACCCACCTGATCAAACTCCACCAAATTTGGTGGAGTTGATCCACACCTCCTACAGAACTTCCCCTTCATTTTAGTTTTTAATTTGGGTTCGTGGTTGCAAAGATCAACCGTGGCGGAGCTAAATTAGGGTTCCGGCGAGGAGCTTTCCCCCCGCCGACAATCCAGCGTGCATGGGGGCTCGGGGCTTGGCATGGTGCATCTATGGACTCATTAGAGTCGACTTCCAAAGGTATTTGAAACCACAAACCAGAGGAGGGAGAGTTTTCACCTCGCCGGAGTTGGAGAATAATAGGGTAGAAGCCGGTTTTCACCCCGCGTTGCGCAGCCACCCAGCACCCTCGAGCTCGCTCTCAGGATGCAGGAGAACCTCCCAGATGGCCGAGGAAACAAGCAGGCCCCTTTGGTGCTACTCTCCTCCCTTCTCTCTCTCGGATTTCCTTTCACTATGGGTGGTTTCCCTCCGGCCACCCCCGACCCTTGGGGTTAAGGCTATGATAGCAGGGGAACTGTGGAGGACCCCGGGAACACCATATGGACCCCTCGGATTCCCCCATAAGACCCCAAAGAACTAGGTAAGTTTAAATGGGTTATTTACTTATTTCTTTGACCACCACCCCCTGCTGCCTCCCCAGCTTCCCAGCACCCACTCGTGGCTTCCATTTGCTGGCAGAAGCCCAGCCTAGAAAGCCCAAATGCTCTGGCCCAAGAAAGATTTAAATCTTTGCAAAATAAAGATTCTTTTGGCCTTTTTTACGCATTTCAAGACAATTCGTTCGTCGAATTGCGAAACAAACTTTGCCACGACGTCCGGCTCGTCGAGACCTATCAAATAGAGCCCTTGCTCGACTAATTCGGTGCTCAAATAAAACCTCAGGCCATAAAACATTATATGTTATAGTATGTTAGACGCATTTCGATGCACCCGGATCGCCAAACGCGAAAACCGTCAGTGCCATTGCGCTCAGAGCGTCGAAATTAGTTAGAATCGACTACTCATACTACTATGTTTGGGGTCCAGACGGCGAAACAGCCGACGTTGGTCGAGAGGGTATTTAAATCAGGGGTTACTATTCACAACTTAAGTTGTGGGGCCCGCTTCTTCTTCGCTGATTTCTGGACAATCCGACCGTCGGATCGAAAATCAGTTTATATCACTTTTAATCGATTCGACGAGACGGTCACACTGGTGATTTCAGATTTTCGAGATCAGACTCGGATCTGAAAGGCAGACATAGTGCTATGAAAACTGTGCAATTTGCACACCGATACACTACCACTTAGGTTTATTTTTGCATTTCCTCATTCACATTCATATTTGAATTCTTTAAATTCAAATTTGAGTTCCTCGGTTACTACATTACCCCCCCCCTTATAAGAAGTTTCGTCCCCGAAACTTAACTACAGTAGGACATCAAACAGTCCACTAACACGGGGTGCCTATCTAACAAATACACAGCGACAATCAGTTGCTGGACATCTGCACTGTGAGGACCCGAATCTCCGCTTAAGGGTTATTGTTGGATTAGTGTCTTCGGGAGGTGTTTGTGCACGTGTCGGGCCCAAGTTATTGGATTTCTGGAGTAATTGGAGTATGATTGCTTGCTGGAGGCCCATTGTGGGTGATTGAGGTTTTTGCGCGCTTATTGGAACCAAGGATTTGACCCGACATGAAAAATAGATCAAGTTTACTTTTCCGGGAATTTTTGGGAAATTTTAGGAGTGGAATTTGGCCGATCGGACTTCGGATTTGGATTCAGCGCGCGAAAACGGTTAAGATGGACTATTTACTTGTATTTTTCGGAGTCCGGATGCGAAAACACGCATTTCGAGGTTTTGGTACTGTTCCGGCGGCCGGAGAGGCGCCGGCGGCGGAGCGCGGCGGTTGCCGGCGGCAGAGGCGCGCGGTCCACCGCGGAGGCGTGCACCTGGGCGCTCGCCACGTGGCGCCTCCCGGTTGGCGGGCGCAGTAGGCGCGGTCCACGGGTTTGGCGGGGTGTACGGTGGACCGAGGACTGGCCACGTGTCGCTTGGTGGTTAGTTGGGCATTGTGCGCGCGGTCCACGGGTGGGGAGCTGGTTCCTTGGGCCGCATGCCCGACAGGCACGCGTGGGCGCACGTGGGGCGCGGCGTGGGCGCGTTGACCCGAGGCTCCCGGCGTGGGCGCCACGTGTCGTCGCGGGATTCGGCCACGTGGCGCATGGCTGTTGGCCCAAACAGCTGTTTGCTATTTGGGTGTACACGTGGCGGCCTGGGGTTTTTCCGGGCGTGAACAGTAGCGGGCCGGGCCCGTTACTGTAGCAGCCCGGAAGTACCGGGCGCCCGAATCTTTGGGCCAAAAGTCTAAAGTGCGGATTTTCGGGCTGGGCCTATAAATAGCTGTCTTGTGAGGGAGTTTTGCCCCCTTTCCCGAGCTCCCCTGCCCATGGCCCCTTTAGGAAAGTTGTAGATCTTCGTGTTTTGCATCTTCTGGCAGAGGCCCGGATTTTTTGGAAGCCGCGGCGTCGACGGCTTCGGCATCGGAGCGCAGTGCGACGATTTTCTGTTGGAGGCCCGTTTCCGTCGAACTTCAGTCTGGGAGGTCTACAGAGCTACTCCTTCAGTATTTTTGGACAATTTCTGTGGCGTTGGAATCACGAGAGGTACGTCTTCGACTTTCGTGTTGATTATCTTGCTGGATTCAGAGTTTATGACACGATTTTCGAGGCATTTCTAAGCCGCTGTTTTCTGGTGGAGTTTTTGGACAGCGGCCCCTTGCCGAAATTTTATCTCCGCACCCGAGTGTCAGATCGAGTTGAGCCTATACACTTTTTGGATCTACTCGTCGCAAGGATTATCATTGTATTTTTCCGAGATTTTTCTGAGGCTTGCCCGAAGGTATACTATTTCCCCTTTTATCTGTGTTTGAGTTTACAGTTGTGTGGTTGTGAGTGTTTGCGCACCTGTACCGTGGAATTTGTAACTTGGCCTACGGGGCTCGGATTTGGGCGTGCAGGTACCCGTTTCGAAGGTCTCAACGAGACAATCACTGTGATATTTTTATCGGAATTTTCAGGGCACTTTCTGCAGGTGGAAATTTCAGATCTTCAGGACTGTCTTCTGCAGATTTTTGTACTTGGTTATTTTGTGGAATAAAGTGTAACCTTGGACCTTTTGTTGTACCCAGGAGTATTTGCGAATGTTTGTGAACCCGTTGGTGTTGAGGATTAGTGGAGGTTGTTGCTTCTGGTGTTTTCAGCTGTGGAACTCCGGACAGTTACCATTTTCAGGTGGGTGGCCTCGTCTTCATGACCTATGGACTGTACATTAATTCTATCAGTGTAGGGACTTGCATGTTGTAGATGTATTTTGTATAGCATGCTAGAATTTAGGAATTGATGTTCCTGATGCTGTTAGATGATCATGTGTTTATTGTCCTTCCCTACAAGCTGTTGATTGTTGTTATCTTGGAACTTGACCTAGCACCCCGTCATATGTTGCATGTGTAACCAGACTAGTAGAAAACCCTCACTTGGGCTAGGGTTATTTCTGCTTTAGACATCCACACTTCTACTTTCCTGGACATAGTG
The DNA here is from genome assembly GCA_029204045.2 of Tillandsia leiboldiana. Classification (NCBI taxonomy): domain Eukaryota; kingdom Viridiplantae; phylum Streptophyta; class Magnoliopsida; order Poales; family Bromeliaceae; genus Tillandsia; species Tillandsia leiboldiana. The sequence continues at coordinate 48,050,039 of CM055066.1, read as the reverse complement.
TTCTTCCTCGCCCGGGTAGTGGGCCGAGTGGTCAAGAGTTATCTTTTAGTGTGGGATGCATGTTACACTCGTGCTTGGGAGCAGAGTGGAGTCTGGTAGATGTAGTTGGGTGTGTCATCTGTAGCGGGAGCCGTTTGGGTAGACGGCGGTCCCGAGATGTTTTATTTTTCTTGTTTTATCTGTCGCCGCTGTGTCAGTGGCAGCGGTATATCTGAGTTAGCAGGACCTTAAACCCAGAACCTTTTTGGACACACATATGATTTTTGTTAACCAAATATTTTCTTCCAAGCATCGTAGGGTCGCCTGAGTCTGTTTTTGTTTGATTGGACGAAGGCATTAGCCCTTCGAGGCTTAGATATAAAACTTGGTTTCAACTGTTTTCCTAAAAAGAACTAAAAATCATTAAATATGGATTTCTTACAGATCAAAGGGCTTCAATAAGAAATGTCACCTTTTCCTATAAATTAACCACCCGAGATGATTCGAGTGGTCTGGGTTCTAAGGTCTGCCTTCTTCTTGGGACAAGAACAACGAAAGGCTATGCCTAGAGTCTGTTCTTGTTTGATTTGGGTTGTAGGTTCTAGTCTTTCGGGGTTCCCGGACCCTTCCTTGTGTCAGTGGATGCGATGTTGGCCTGTTGAGGCAGTTGTTCGCAGTGGATGCGACGTTTGGTCTGTTTGGCCTGTTGAGACAGTTTCTCGCAGTGGATGCGACTTTGTGCTATGAGTTGGTAGAGTGTGATCTAGAGGTTGTTTTTCCTGATTTAGTGGTGGAGGTGGTTCTCCCACTTAGCTTTGAGGATCTTGGGGTCTGGCAGATCGAGTCGTGGAGGTTTCCCGACTCAGCCATGGTCGTGCATTATCCGATTGAGTCGTTGAGGGTTCTCCGACATAGCTGTGAGAGTGTTTTGGGCTATTCCTGTTTGAGTCGAGGTTCTTTTTCCGACTGAGTTGTGCTTTGAGCTTGGAGTTACCGATCTGTTTGATCGTGGATCATAGCCTGCATGAGCCACATTTGAGCTTGACAGAGATACTTTACAGAGATACTTGAGATGGGTTACTTTTTACTCGAGCGGGTCGCTCCCCTCGAGTGCCACTCCGGAGTAGGCGAGACCGGGTTGTTATACCGGCGTGAGATTGAGCTTTTCTTTCGCGACTTGTCGTTGCATTTGTCCCTCTGGCTGTGCTGGTGTTGGCAGTCATGGACGTCCTACGTAAGTCCGCTCCTCCGGGACGTAACGGCAGTAGGTTGGCGCAGGTTTGACTGGACCCGATGAGGCAGTCAGTTTAGATTGGGTGATCAGAGATGAGAGTTAGTTGTGGCATCATGTTCTTTCTGTTCCACTCTTTGAGCATCTAGATAGAGGCATAGTAGCTGTAGAGTTTACTTTTCCCAGCTTTCCTTACAGCACTGCATTTGTTGCTTTATGCCTCTAGTAGACTTAGTGGGCAGACCGTCGGGCTTGTTGGCGGCACCCACTGAGAACTACTGTGGGATGTAGTTCTCACACCCGTCGTGGTGTCTTTCCCCCAGGGACTTCTACTCTAGTTCCTGTTGTTCCTGTTGCTGATCCTTCTGACCGAGGCGAGGGAGTCGCGAGCTAGTTCCCTACCTGTCGTTGGAGTGTAGCGGTACCCCTTCAGAGGAGAGCTTCAGTAGATTAGTTATTTTATTTTCCTTCTTTGAGAGACTGATGTAGTGAGGATTGTCATGTATTGAGAGACTGTACACTGATGTATTTATTGGAGATACCTCCCGGTTGAGTTCTGAGTTTGTATATGAGGATATTGTATGATTATCATTTTTGGGAGACGGACATTGTTGTATTATTTTCAGTTGTACAGTGATTGATTTAGTTATACAGCAGATTTTTATTTATAGCTCTGATATCTGTTTAGCTGTAGTACTTTTCTTGCAGGTAGGACGCTTCGCCTATGCGGGTTTGGCATAGGTGGCGGATCTGTTGGCGAGCCCGGGTCGCAGTTTCGACCCCGGGGCGTGACATGCACTGTCTAAATCATCCACTATGACAATCAGTCACACAACACCACTGAAAGCTGTAAAGGTGCACTATAACAAATCGGAAAGCTCATCGAAATATCAGTACTGTCTGACATAATTCAGGACTACTAGTTTCGATAGGTTACTTGTAAAGGCCGACGTTGCTTGTATAGACGTCCATCAATCACAGTGACAACTAGTCAACTGCGCGCATGTACGGTAGAGATCTGTCCAAAATCCAATGCAAGAGGTGGGACCTCAATACAACACCAACCCAATCAGGGTTACCATCTGGCCCATAGGCCATTGAATCCGATCAATACTACAACCATGCCAGCGCCAGTGCGCCACCTCTGCCGGAATACTCGTGAATGCCAAGCTATATCACACTGATCAGGGATAGGACACGACTCGACCGACCATACCGTACTCGAGCTCCTAACCCCACACACTCGCGTAAGTCGCAAGTCATCCTAGGGCTCAATCCTAACCATTTCCTAGGTATCTTATACCTATGCTCTGATACCATATAATCTGTCACGCCCCGAGTTTCAAAAAGCGGTAGATTTTTTTTTTAAAAAAAAAATCAGAGTTCAAACTTTAAACTCAGGACGTGAACAGACCGCCACATGCATAGAAAATCCTCTGTCCACACGGACAGAGTCTCCCCTATACATGCTCGGCTAGGCAAGTGCAGTGATACAATCAGAGAGCAACAATCACTTAACTCCAAAACTATAACATCCACAAATCCATCACAAGGTACAAGACTTCAATAAACAACCATGAACTGAAAAATACTCTATACTGCAAATACTATCACTGGGCCACTGTGGCCAAAAGCAGGGGACAACTCTAGCGCAACAGCTCACTGGATCACCCCAATCTCCTAGCATCTGACTGACCTGAAAAACAGTCACCCGAGGGTGTGAGACACACATAAGTGTATCCCAGTGGGCACGACGGGCCGAGAAATAGCAAGTCGTACCTACCGGATACAATGATAAGCGGATAGCAAAAGCAGGATATACTGAAAGCTGAATGGTAAGATGCAGATATAAAATCTAAGCATGCTGTAACCGGCAAATCATACAAGCAAGAGCTAATAATGCTGTAGAGCAGAGCTAGTATGATAATCAATGATATCAATGCTGTAAACAAGAAATGCTGATAATCACGGAAGGGAAGCAGGATACTCATGACTATAATTGATCATGCTATAACTGATAAATCTGACAAGCAGGAACTAATCATGCTATACTGATAAATCTGGCAGGCAGGAAACTGATCATGCTATAACTGATAAATCTGACAAGTAGGAAATGATCATGCTATAACTGATAAATCTGAAAAGCAGGAAATGATCATGCTATAACTGATAAAGCTGACAAGCAGAAAACTGAACATGCTATAAACAAAGCTGTAAACTGGGAGTGCTGAATAACAAGTACCCAATCATTGCCACTATTGGTCACTGGGACCTCAGGCTAAATACCACCTGTACACCAATCTGCTGTCATAACCCTCTGGGCTCACGGGTCGCCACTATCGACCACTTTACCGGTAAAGTACACCACTGCGGGGGATCAGCCCGCTAGTGTACGTGAAAGAACAGCTGGCTCTGTGGCGATCATAATGCTGATGCTCAAGCTCATGGTCTAAAGACCACACACACGGCAATAAGCCGCAAAATCCCTATCGGGATGCTGAAGGCTGTAACAATCACGGATGCTGTATAAACGAATCTGAACAACAGGAGCTGAATATCTGAGCTGTAACTGAAACTGAATAGCAGAACTGTACTCCTATTCTATCATGCATCATAGAACAGGAAATGCTGATATAACTAGGCTGATAACCAAACAAACATGGTATATGTCAAGCTATATATCACTATACATACTAAATACTGAGAATGAAAGCATATAAAGAGCTCAACTGTAAGATCAAGGCAACATAGCTGTAATGACTGAATGCTGGAATCAAAATAATTAGAAAGGCTCAAGTATAGGTTCAGGGCTACACCAAAAACAGGGGTCCAACCTACCACGGCACCCCATAGGGCCAACCTGATAAAGCCCGGACCGAAGATAAACCCACCTCAATGTAGATGATCACGGTGGCTGCTGGATGGCTCGCAAACCAGCGGCTGACTGCTGGGACCTGAATCATATGCACAGGTCAGAAAATAGACTCTCACACATACCCAACCTACTGACACACTGTGTGCAGACAAGCTAAACGGGGAACTTCACTAAAGTCCCGGGATCTCCAACAAAGGATTTAGAGATCATGTGTACGTTGCCCGAAGCAGCCCAAGTGGTCACAATTGCAACTAGGCCCCTAGGGTTTCCAAAAATTGCACTTTTATAGCAATTTGAGAGCCGTTTTCGCTCGTTCTCTTAATCGGGACATTATTTTTACGAACAGTCACCTCCAGTAGGTGACCCTCGACTTGCTGAACACCGTGCTCACCCATTTGCAGCAGCACGGAACCCGAGAAAAACTTCGGGCCATAATTTACTTGTCTAACATAGCCTTAAGACATTTTTATTTCTTCGTCTTGACAAAACTAAAATATAGCGCGAGCATCGCGTCCAGTGACCCCAAAATAGCCAAGAGCTCACTATCGCGGCTTCGCAAACAGCCCAAAATAGACCCACGGCCATCTAGCCTTCTTAGAGCTTCTACTTGCTCCAATTTGCATCTTACATGTGCAAAACTTAATCTAACTTGCTCACTTATTTCTGGACAACACAGGGACTCAGAGGCTTGCCCTAGTGAAGCCCAGAACTGCTGGATCAAGCAGATCCAAAACCCTTGCTCTCTAATATTTTGATAATGCACCACACACTCATCCACGCAGATCACATTTGATCTGATGTGAGCATCAATCTCAGGGGACAGTATGGAGAAATTTTCATATTATGCTCGTAGTCTAATTCTATATATATCTTCATTGAGGCATTAACACAAACACTTGGTGTGCATGCTTCACAATTACACAAGCTTCCCAACCAAAACCAATTTCTCTGCAGAGGAAGCACCTGGGAGCACCTAAGATGGACAGAAACAATCCTCCAGGTTGCAGCAACTCTCTACTCAAGCTTGGCCCATCTTGTATCCTCGGTTTGCCGAGAAACAAGAAAAAGAAATCGGTGAAGATGAAGCTAAAGCTTCGAAAATTGTGACCACTCAACTAGAGATTCTAGTACTCAACCACTTGCACCAACAGGTGCCAAAACACTCCACAAGCTTACCTGAACCCGTGCCCGGCGACAGGACACGGCGGCGGCGGCGGTGGAGCAAGCTCGGGTTTGGAGATTCCACCTCTAATGGCGGATTTCCACCAAGGCTGCATGAAGCCCATGCAAGTGCATGGTTCAGTTCCCCTTGGTCCCAGAAACTGTTCTGGGCATGCCCCCATGGCCGGGAACCCGTGGATGAGCGGCCGCCATTTCCGAGCTCAAACTCGGGCCATTCATGGCCATTTCTTCCTCGGGCTGCATGGGGCACATGCAAGCGCATGGTTGGTCCCTAAATGGTCCCAAAAAGCTTCTCGGCCAAGTGGCCAGCGGCGGGGAGCAACGCTGGCGACGGAGCAGCAAGCTCGGCCAAAACGAGAAAACCCAAAAACTAGGGCTTTATTCTGCGACGCACCCACCTGATCAAACTCCACCAAATTTGGTGGAGTTGATCCACACCTCCTACAGAACTTCCCCTTCATTTTAGTTTTTAATTTGGGTTCGTGGTTGCAAAGATCAACCGTGGCGGAGCTAAATTAGGGTTCCGGCGAGAAGCTTTCCCCCCGCCGGCAATCCAGCGTGCATGGGGGCTCGGGGCTTGGCATGGTGCATCTATGGACTCATTAGAGTCGACTTCCAAAGGTATTTGAAACCACAAACTAGAGGAGGGAGAGTTTTCACCTCGCCGGAGTTGGAGAAGAATAGGGTAGAAGCCGGTTTTCACCCCGCGTTGCGCAGCCACCCAGCACCCTCGAGCTCGCTCTCAGGATGCAGGAGAACCTCCCAGATGGCCGAGGAAACAAGCAGGCCCCTTTGGTGCTACTCTCCTCCCATCTCTCTCTCGGATTTCCTTTCACTATGGGTGGTTTCCCTCCGGCCACCCCCGACCCTTGGGATTAAGGCTATGATTACAGGGGAACTGTGGAGGACCCCGGGAACACCATATGGACCCCTCGGATTCCCCCATAAGACCCCAAAGAACTAGGTAAGTTTAAATGGGTTATTTACTTATTTCTTTGACCACCACCCCCTGCTGCCTCCCCAGCTTCCCAGCACCTACTCGTGGCTTCCATTTGCTGGCAGAAGCCCAGCCTAGAAAGCCCAAATGCTCTGGCCCAAGAAAGATTTAAATCTTTGGAAAATAAAGATTCTTTTGGCCTTTTTTACGCATTTCGAGACAATCCGTTCGTCGAATTGCGAAACAGACTTTGCCACGACGTCCGGCTCGTCGAGACCTATTAAATAGAGCCCTTGCTCGACTAATTCGGTGCTCAAATAAAACCTCAGGCCATAAAACATTATATGTTATAGTATGTTAGACGCATTTCGATGCACCCGGATCGCCAAACGCGAAAACCGTCAGTGCCATTGCGCTCAGAGCGTCGAAATTAGTTAGAATCGACTACTCATACTACTATATTTGGGGTCCAGACGGCGAAACGGCCGACGTTGGTCGAGAGGGTATTTAAATCAGGGGTTACTATTCACAACTTAAGTTGTGGGGCCCGCTTCTTCTTCGCTGATTTCTGGACAATCCGACCATCGGATCGAAAATCAATTTATATCACTTTTAATCGTTTCGACGAGACCGTCACACTGGTGATTTCAGATTTTCGAGATCAGACTCGGATCTGAAAGGCAGATATAGTGCTCTGAAAACTGTGCAATTTGCACACCGATACACAACCACTTAGGTTTATTTTTGCATTTCCTCATTCACATTCATATTGGAATTCTTTAAATTCAAATTTGAGTTCCTCGGTTACTACAACCAGCCTCCTCCACAAGACTTTATCAGCTCTGCAAGGATCAAGGATTTTGAGAACAGGGAATGCATTGGCGAAAGACATGTCAATGTCAAAGCCTTGAAGGAACGATCTCCACTTTTTGGGACTCTGTATGACCAGACAGGTCTTGCTCCCATTTGCAGTTTCCCCGAGACCACTGGGTATTGTCTTCACTCAGTAAGGATGTTTTATCAAAATGCTTGCTATCTAGTTGATTAGGAGAGCGGACGTCGAGAATTTCAAACATTGGTTAAGAATGTTAAGATTAAAGTAACCCCTCAACTGATTGGAGAGGTGTTAGGGATGGAAGCCAGAGCTAATGGACCTCATTATCTGAAAAGTCAAAACTTCTCCACTAACTCCTGGAGAATGGTAGTTAATGGAATCTGTCTTCCAGATACTCTGTCGGCAGGAAACTCCGTCTTTTCAAAAGAGCTTCGACCAGAGTATCGCTACTTAAACTTCATTGTTTGTTATAACGTCCTTCCAAATATGAATACAAAGGTTCTTCGGTGGGATAGGATGTTATTCCTTTATCTTCTGGGAAACCCCACAGCGGCAATGGGAGCAAACTTAAACATTCCTTACGTCATCTGGTCAAGGATGGCACGTTATGTGGAACATGCTCACCCCTCAGAGAGACTTCCCTATCCAATGATCATTATGCGCATTTTTCGAAAATTTAAAGTTGACACAAGTGCGAGTTCCTATATGCACAGTCTAGGAACGATCAATGAAACAACTATTGTAAAGTCTCTCTCAACAAAACAAGATGAGCCCCCATCACCTCCTCACCGACGAAGAGCACAACAACAAGCAACAATCTCTGCACCAGCAGCACCACCTCCAGTCCCACCAGCACATGCAGCACAACAAGCACCTCCATCAACATCCGATGATGATGCATCGGTTACCTCTATTTTTAAAGAACAGCAACGGCTCTCCAACGAGCAAGAACGCATATCGAATGAACTTATTGAAGTAAAGGAAGAAATAAAAAAGGTCAACAAGAAGCAGTCATCCATGAACAAACGATTAAAGAAAATCTTCCAAATACTCGGCTGCATTAGTTCGGATGAATCTGAGTAATCCTTATCCTTCTAATTCCTTCCTTTGTGCAGGTATTAATTTTTGCTTTTAGTTCTCACATTTTTGGTTCTTGAACTTGTTAACTTTTCTCTCCATTTTGGTAATTTTGGCTAAAGTTTGTGACAAAAAGGGGGAGAGAATATTAGAAAACAGTTGAACAATGAAACTTCGATTGTCCAGTTGTGAACCATGAAGGTAAGTATAACTTCAACTTTTGGTTTTTCTTTTGTGATTGCATGCATGCCTCGACTAACTATTTGCTAACTATTTGGGCATGTAATATAACTAACAAGTTGATGTTGACTAACAATGTTGTGACATTTGGTTTTTGAATGCATAAAAGATATGTTTTTCTTTAACTATGATCGAATTACATATCTGGATATATAAATGTCATGGTAAGTATAAATGAGTATAAACTTCATCTCTGTGTGTGGTTTTTGAATGACATAAAATTCTTGAGGTATCTAATGATTTTTTTTGTCAAGAATGATTTCTTTTGCAGAGAGTACAGATGTCTAAGTCTAGAGTCTGTTTTAGGAGTTTAACTCATGTATCTATCTTTATTTGGATCTCATTGTAAATTTTTGTTGTATGGTGATATCAACAAAAATATCTTTTTGAATTTTTTTGAGTGGATTTGTGTTTTGTCACGAAACCGCCAAAGGGGGAGATTGTTACGGAATTTGAGTTGGCGTATTTCGTGAATTCGGTTAAGTCTTGAAGATTGAAGATAAAGAAGGTTGGATCATGTAACTCAATCTCAAGAAAGAAGAATTCAAAAGGATCAGGTATGTTTAACTAATTATCTTTGGTGATCCGAATACTTCTTATAGTGTAGAAACACTTGGATGGATTTCTAATTGCATAAAAATCAAAAACTGGACATGGGAAATGTTTAGGATCCGGATCAGACTGTAGTACTCTAAAAATTTAAAGACTTTGAAATACTTTTGGAATTTATTTAATTAATAATTTTGGCAAAATAGGGACTTAGTGGATCAATAGTGGCCCAGAAATATCAACTTTTGATCGGGGTCTGATCTTAAAAATCCGAGATAACCATTGCGACCGTCTCGTTGAAATATGAAAAGTTGATATACATATATTTTCGATCCGAAGGTCGAATCTTCCGCAAAACAGCGAAGAAGAAGTGGGTCCCACAACTTAAGTTGTGAATAGTAACTTTGTATTTCAAATCCCCTTTCGACCACTGTTGGCCGATTCGCTGTCTGAAACCCTGACATAGGGGTATGAGTAGTCGAACCTAGCTAATTTCGACGTTCTGAGCGCAATGGCACTGACGGATTTCGCGTTTGGCAATCCGAGTGCATCGAAGTACGTGCGTCGGATTGCGACCTACAAGAACTAGTTGGCCCGAGATTTTATCCGAGCACCAAACTAAACAAACAAATACGCTACCTGACAGGTCTCGACGAGCCGGACGTCGTGGCGAAGTCTGTTTCACAATTCGCTGAGCGGATTTTCTCGAATTGCGTGAAAAGTACCGAAAAATCAAAAAATTTTTTTATAAAACCTATATGTTTTGTGTATCAAACATTTAGGGAATTAAACTATGGGGTGTTGGATGTATTTTTCATCTCCTGTGAAGATTCCAGAGCCTAGGGTTAAGTGTACAAGGGGTGAAATGCAATTTAGCAAAATCATGCATTAATGCAAAGTTGCCTTTTGGTCTTCTTTGGATGCATGCACGAGGGGTCAGGGGGAAGTCCGAAGCATCACATGGCTTCTCTGAATTCCCCAGACCAACCCTGATGTAGGGTGGCCGAGGAGACACCACTCCATGAGAATCTTAACCGAGAGAGAGAGAGAATGATGAGGATGGAACCAACTTCAATCAAAGGTTGATTTTCAGTCCCTGAGGAGTTCCTCTGTACCTGTGGAGCCTTCTGGGTGTTGGCCGAGGTCACGCGAAGAAGGAGAAGGGTACCCGGCTTCTTCCTCTCTTCATCGATTCCGGCAAAGGTGAGTGCACTAAACCATCGGTTGTTTGCACCCTAGACCACCAGCAGTAGGTTAGTGAAGTTATTAGGATGCTCCATGCACAAGCCCGAGCCCCCATGCATGTGGGTTGGCCGGCGGGAGAAAAAGATTGTCGGAAACCTAACCTAGCTCCGCCTCGAGAGAACTTGGCAACCGATGAACCAAATCGGGAAATTAAATGATGGACTTGGACTGTAGGAAGTAACGACCATCTCCTCCAAATTTGGTGGAGTTTGGTTGAGTATCCATCTCACAGATCGAAACCCTAAAATTCGGGTTTTGTGCATTCGGCCGAGCTTCTTGCTCCGGCGCCGGCGCGCTTCCCCGCCACCGGCCACATGCCCAGAGATGTTGCTGGGACCAAGGGGAGTGCAACCATGCTGTTGCATGGCTTCCATGCATCATGAAATTCATGATGCCATGGATAACCCGAGATGTGAACCAAACGCGGCCGTCGGCGCTCCGGCCAACTCCGGCCGGGGAGGCATGGTCGAGAAGCTTACTATGGACTACTAGAAACTTTCCATCCATGTTGGAGAGCTTCATGAAGCCTCTGTAAGAATTCACCATTAGAGGGGTGAAGCTCGAAATGGAGTTTTGCTCCGCCGCCGTCGCCGCCGTGCCCCGTCGCCGGGCACGGGTCCAGGTAAGTTTGCTTTGAGTTTTGGGGAAGGTTTGTGCATTAAGTTTGGTCCCAGAGCCTCTGTAAAGATGGTCACGAATTTCAAGATTTTTGCTTCATCTTCCTCCTCATGGCTGCGGCTAAGTAGTAGAGCAAAACTACTCTAAGTTGATGGGAAATGTTCCTATAAGCTAGAGGAAGCTTTCCCTTCAAGTTGCATGAAATTTGGTTTAGTAATTGCTGAGAACCGAGCTTTAGAATGGGTTATGTGTATTGGGTGAGGTTGTGCACACCACCTGTTTGTGAAAATGCCTCAAAGAAGAAAGAAATGGATTCAAGCTTTGATGTAAAAATGAAAGTTGCTCAAAAATATTCCCTGAGCTTGATGCTCACTTCAGATCAAACAAGATCTGAGTGGATTGATGTTTGGAGCATTATACACATTGTTAGAGAGCAAGGGTTTGGTTCTGGTTGAACCAGCAGTTCTGGGCTGCCCAATGGTGAGCCTGGGTGTTCTTGAGTTCCCAGAAGACCTCTGCTCCAATTTATTCCATGGTTGCATTGTTGGTTTAAAAGATTTGGTTAAACAAGCTCTAAAGTGAATGTTTTGGACCTAGGTCTGTTCTAGGCTGTTTGAAAAGTCGCGACAGTGAGTTCTTGACTAATTTGGGGTCACTGGACGCGATGCTCGCGTTAGATTTAGGTTTCGATGATCCGGAGAAACAAAAATGCAAAATGACTATGTTAGCAAGGTCTTTTATGGCCCGAAGTTTTCCTCGGGTTGCGTGCTACCGCAAATGTGTGAGCACGGTGTTCAGCAAGATAAAAGTCACCTGCTGGAAGTTACAAATCGTGAGAATGAGTTTTCAGTTGAAAGAATAAGCGAAAACAGTGCTCAAATGACACTGAAATGCGATTTCCGGAAACCCTAGGGGTCTAAACGCAAAAGTGACAGCGTGTACTATTTAATATAATGTATAAATGATTCCTAAGCTTTTCGTTAGGAATCCAATGGCTCCCGTTGAGCGGAAATCGGATAACAGTCCGAGAATCGGCAAAATCGTCGATTTTACGGTATCCGGGTGGCAATCGCGCAATTTGAGAAATTGCGGCGGTTTCACCAACCGATTGTTGAGTCCCAGTAGAATCTGGTTGAGCCAGCGGCAAGATTAAGCCTGAGTGTTTCTGGAAATTCAAAAGAAAATTTCTGGAAGGGCAATTTGGTAATTTTACTAAAGAATAAATGAGAAAGATTATTTTGGTCTAAGTGTTGTCGTCAAACACTGATGTTAAGTAATTAAAAGGGTTAAGTGACTTGGAAATGAGTTAGAGTTAAAGTTGATCCCTGATCAATATGTTGATTCAGGTCTATCCAGTTTGCATCTGGTTCTGAGCGTACAGTCGATTCAGTCTAGTCGCCTGCTGTCACGCCCCGAGTTTTAAAAAAAATCAGGTCTGAAATTTTTTTTTTTTTTTTTGATAAATCAGAGTTTGCAAAACGGGCGTAACAGACCGCCACACATATAGGAAATCCCCTATCCAAAAGGATAGGGTCTCTCATATACATGCACGGCTAAGCTAATCCAATCATCAATCAGAGAGCAATCAACATCTAAACTAAACAATGACAAATCAACAGGGATAATCCAAATAATCATGCTAACATCAATCTGACATATCCAAATAAGCTAGAAACTGAAATAACATAAACAAAAGTCATCTGTACATCCTTGAAGATCTCAATCATCAATATCTATCAACAGGGGGAACAGCTCTATCGTGATCGGCTCACCAAAACGTCCCGATATCTCACCACCCAACGGACCTGAAAAACAGTCACCCAGGGGTGTGAGATACACCGGAGTGTATCCCAGTGGGCACGACGAGCCGAGAAATAGCTAATCGTACCTACTGGGTACAATAATCTGCGGATAGTATAAATCACAGGGTAAAGCTGAATAAACAGATAAGATCTACTGTTAATCAACAAAAATCCACAGATAACTGAATAGGCTGAGAAATAGTGCTGGGAACTGGATATGACTATAATCATCAAGCATAAGAGAGCTGCAGATAAATGGTGCTGGAAATCAGAGTATGGCTATAATAATCAAATATAAGAACTGCAGATAGATAATGCTGGAAATCCGGGTATAGCTATAATAGTTAAGCATAAAAGAACTGCAAATAAATAACGCTAGAGATCTGGACAAACTGAAATAATCAAGCATAAGGAATCTGCAGATAATGAATGCTGGAAATCAACATAACTGAACATCAATGGTACAAAGTAAGAATCATGCGTCAAAGACAGAACCCAAGTACCCAATCATGCGCCACTCTTGGTCTCACAGGACCTCAGGCAAAGCCACTGTTCGGCACCCCATCCGCTGACATAACCTGCACTTACGGACGCCAAGCAGTCCTGGTGCAAAAGGCTCACGGGTCTTATCTCAAGACCACTTTACCGGCAAAGAACAAGCTCCACGGGGAGCGACCCCGGCCATGTTCGTGAAGTACAGCAGTGCATGGCAAATCAAAATGCTCAATCTCACGGTCTAGTGACCGAGTAGTCGGCAACACGCCGAGATCCCCTCAGGGAAGCAACTATCTGTCTGTATATCGATCATGGGTCGATCATGCATATCTGAATATATAAGTAAGCAAGTATCTCTGGATATAAATACAGTATAACAAAGGGGCATACATGGTAGAAACCAACAGGCATGATCAGACCTTAACAGCTGACGAGCAGGTATAAATGTAATGTCTACGGAGATCAATGTCTATCAGAAAAGATCATATGGCATATAAGCAAAATCATCAGGACTAAATCCAGAATCGACAACATCATCAGGACTAAATCAATAATCGGCAACATCATCAGGACTAATCAAGAACAGGCAAAATCATCAGGGAATATCAGGCATAATCGATCATGACATCTATATACCAAGAGATGAAAAGCTGACACGCAGGCATAGGTAACGTGTCAAAAGCAATCAATGTCTATCAGGAAGGATCACATGGCATATAGATCAAATCATCAGGTCTACTCATGTATAGGTAAACTCAAGAACAAGTGTACATGATAGTCTAGAGAAGTCAATAGCTGTCAAGATAGGTAAAATTAGCAGGCATAATCAAAAACAGGTGTCCGACTGGACTAAAGCAACCAGAGGGCCGAAAAGATAAAGCCCGGACCGAAGATAACCCACCTGTCGTTTGCAGGCGAACTTCGACTCCAACTGAACGCTCGAATACTCTGCCAACCTAAGTCAAGATTATGATCAGGGAACAACTCAAACATACTCATCCCGACAAAACTATAATACTCTGTTGATTACACGAATTCGCACCGTAATTCGTAAAACCGACAATTTTGCCGTTTTACGAAACAAGATCCGTTTCCCGCTCAACTAGAGTCAACGGAACTTTAACAAAAAGCTTAGAGGGTGCATAAATACTGTCTAAAGACAGCCAGCACATTACATTTGCAGCTTAAACCATAGTTTTCCTTAAAATCACATAATTACCCCAATTTGAACACTGTTTTGACCCGTTCTTCCAAACCAGGAATCCAAAGACAGCACCGTAAATTTCAGCGTGTCTGTTACGACAATACGAAGCTCGTGCTCACCATTTGGGAGCAGCACGAGACCCGAGGAAAACTTCGGGCCATAATTTTTCTCTCTAACATAGCCAAATAGCATTTTTGTTTCTCCGACTCTTCAAAACCTATTTCTAACGCGAGCATCGCGTCCAGTGACCCCAAATTGGCCAGGGGCACACTGTCGCGGCTTCGCAAACAGCCCGGAATAGACTTTGGGCCAAACATTTAGCTTAAGGCTTGAACATACTACAACTTTAAATATACTTGTCCAAATTTAACAAAAATTAAAGCATTTGACTCCAGGCAACACCAGGACAACCAGGCTCACCATTGGGCAGCCCAGAATCTGCTGGATCAAAAGATCCAAGTACCTCGCTCTCTAACACTTCGACAATGCACCACAACACATCCACTCAGAACTAATTTGATCTGAAGTGAGCACTGAGCTCAGGGGATGATTTAGCACAACTTTCATATTTAAATAAAACCCTAAATCCAACTAAATCCTCATTGTGGCATTAACACAAACACCTAGAGTGCACATTATATATAAACATAGCCTATACTTTACCCAAACCCATTCTCAGCAAGGAGGCAATTATGGGGCTCCTAATATGGAAGGGAACATTATTTCGCATGGTTAGAGGGTACCTGGGTGGTCGGCCAGCAACCGGAGTCGGCGGCGGCGGCCGGAGAAGGAGCTCGGGCTACCTTCAATGGTGCAACCAGCAGTGATCTCTAACCTGACGTCCAAACTCCCATGCAACTCTACAAAAAGCCTCCAAATAATTAAATGGGCTTACCTGAGTCACAGCCCGGCTGAGGGAAACGCCGGCAATCGCCGGAGCTCGAAGCCAACCCAAGCTCGGTGAAGATGACCCACCTCTAATGGCGGATTCCGGCCGGCGAGGCCTGGGCCGGCGCAAGATGGACCAAAAAGGTCCCTCTCGGTCCCCTGGTGCTTGCTGGGTGGTTGGCCGGCGGTTCGGGTGCACGGCGGCGCCGGTTAAAGGAGTTCCGGCGAGAGTGCAATTTAGCCGGTTCTAGGGCATGTTGGATCGCCGCCGATCTTCATCCGATCCATTCCAATCTTCGGGACCGGCGTGCAGTCACTAAGAGGAGCAAGATCAACGGTCCTTATCTGGATTTTGTCGATCGGATGAAGCTCGTGGTGATTCTCGGCCGAAACAAGAATTTCCGGCAAAACCTGATCCCGCCGGCGGCCGGGACGACGGCGACGACTCAGGCTTCACAGGTAAGGTCCATTCATGGTTAGGAACACAATGATATACTCCTGGGCCCATTTAAAAGCAATAAAATCCACAACCTTACCTCGCCGGAAAACGAAGAAGGAGTTGCTTCCGCGGCGGCGCGCGGCGGAGCAACACCTCGGGAAGGCCTTGGCTCGGTGTACACCCCACAGAGACACCCTCAGACACACTTGGGAAGTTTGAGAACCTCCTCGGATGGTTTCCTCTCCATCCTTACCAAAATCCGAGTCCAACCTCCTCTCCTTGGGTTTCTCCGGCGATGAAGCGGCGGCCGGTGCGGGGCTCCCGTGGAGTGCGGCAGAGAAGGGCAATGCAGTTGGGTTGCGGCTGAGTGCTCGGGCTGTGGAGCTTAGGGTTTTTGGAACCCTAACTCGAGGGGGGTGCATTATATAGAGTTATATGGCACACTTGCTTTTTAGCCCTCCAACAAATATTATTTGGAGTTGAGTCCAACCCAGTAATATTATCTCACAACTAGGTCCCTCACCACTCTTTCTCTTGCCATTTGATACATAAAATATAAGAAGTTTTCGCGAAATATTGAGAATTTTTCAGTATTTCACGCTTTTCGAGACGATCGAGTCGTCAAATAGAAATTTCGTCAGCGCCATTGCGTTCAAAATGTCGAAGCCATTAAAATTGACTACCTGGACCACTATATTCCGACTCCAGACAGCGAATCGGCCGACGTTGCTCGAGAGGGGAATTAGTTCAGAGGGTTACTATTCATCCACTTAAGTTGTGGGCCCCACACCATTTTTACTGATTTCGCGACGATCCGACCGTCAGATCAAAAATCGGATTACACTTTCTTTAAGCAGTTTGACGAGACGGTTCTACTGGTGATCTCGGATTTTCGAGATTAGGCTCGGATTGAAAAGCCACGTTTTAGCCTCGTAACTGTGCAATTTACACAGTGGAAAAGGGGTCAACTGGATATTTCATTCTTTTCCTCTTTATTTATTTACAAAAATTCGAATTATTACATCTCTCCCACCAAAAAGGAAGTTTCGTCCCTGAAACTTATAACTTAAAAAAATGTTTTATTTCCTAAGCTTACCACTTAAAGTCATACTTTATGAAATGCTTATAAAAATTTATTCGAGAGCTACTAGGTCAGTCGTCGGGTTTCCCTCCATTGGCTCTCCATGAGGGGTCAGTCTGTCCCAGTGATATCAGCTCTCGGATCTTCTGGAATGAGGGGTCCGACTGCTGTCCCTCCTTTAGCAGTTCGAGCCATCGGCGCTGCCTCAAGTTCAGCTCTTCAAAGACTTAACAGTCTTGATTTGGACACGTCAAATTTCTAAGGCTTAACCGATTTATAATTCAAGTTCCATTGACTAGGGTTCTCGCAGATATGCTACACGCCCAACCAAGGCTATACCGCACAGGTATGCTTAACTGCGGAGTTCTGATGGGATCCGGTGCTTTAGTGCTGGTATGATCGCATCCGATGTGGCAACCAGCTCTCATACTCTTTTCTGGTTTCACATAACTCACAATTTGTGCAGGCAGAACTCAACGGTCTTACCCGTTTAGGCTGACTACCAAGGCCGAACACTGACAAAGGCCACTAGATTCATTTTCTTAAGTGAAATCAGATAAGGTAGAGAATCTCTTCTTACACTTTATAATCGTTTGTGGCATAATTTTCACCACCAGTTGCTAGAACTAAACCTCAGACTACTAAGGACGCACAACTGCCGGTTAAATATCACACGATCAGTCTCTTAACATCATAAAACATGGCAACCCAAGGTCACCATTCATAAAGCTTAAAATATCCGACCTGGACATGTTGTCCAACTCTTTGGGCTTAACCCATATATTCTATTATCAACTGGATTGCAAAATCTGACGAGATCAACGTGGTTAGTGACCACAAGTTAGGACGATTATCCACATTAATGACAAATATCATCTGTCCACTATGTATACGACTATCTGAGACCTACCTAAGGTCCGATATGGTCTGGAATATCAATACTGCATCTACAACCTCGTCGTCCTAAGACAACCTTGGAACTAAAATTTAAGCAGACAAATAGACCCAATCACGATATTCCCCTTTAGAGGGCGGGGTATTTCCTCAGCTCTTTTGACAGTACGTTGTCTGCAGCCAACGTGCTTATCAAAAGAAAGGCGAAATACTATAGATCTGTCGCCAACATCAAGTTAGGGACACGACTCCCACCGGAGTCAACAGAAGGTATAGCTCATACCTCCCGACACAAATCTCTATGCCGATACTATAAACCTATATCAACTGCCTCAACCATCTCGTGGTCATGAGTGCGACTCTGGCTACTCACAAGAATCTACCGATTATCTTAAATGAATCACCCCTTGCTAACACAGCATTAGCGATGCCAATCGTAGCTCAAATATCATCAGGGGCGATCACGACCCCATAATAAGCTCACACACAACGTGCGAATCAACTACAAATCGGTTTCATCTAGGATAATAATCCAATCCCCAAGCTATTATCATCACTCTGTATATTAGACTTTCCAGTCATATCTCACCATCATGGTAATCACAATATCTAACTTATTGCATACGCATAGGAGTAACTAAGACTCCACTAAACTCGTGCCAAAAGGTGGGGTCTGAATTTGAATCTAACTCAAACCAGAGTTTTAATCGGCCAATAGATCACCGAATTTAGCCTATCCATCAACCATGTCTGTGCCAAAGCGCTCACTGCTACCATTTCTAACGAAATAATCATGAATCCCAAACTATTTACACTGATCAGGGTTGGGACACAACTCAATAAGGACTAATATTTGTTAAGTGTCGTCAGAATCATTCCGTCCAAAGCAATCATAATTGCTAACCTCATAGGCATCCCTATAGCTATAATCAGGGAATCTCCAGTATTAGCAGCCACAACATAGTTTTGATAACCACGGCTGCAACAAGAGTCACCATAACATGCGACGCAGGGACAACTGGAGGATCAATGATTTCTCCAAGCACCTGGAGTGCACATTATATATAAACATAGCCTATACTTTACCCAAACCCATTCTCAGCAAGGAGGCAATTATGGGGTTCCTAATATGGAAGGGAACATTATTTCGGATGGTTAGAGGGTACCTGGGTGGTCGGCCAGCAACCGGAGTCGGCGGCGGCGGCCGGAGAAGGAGCTCGGGCTACCTTCAATGGTGCAACCAGCAGTGATCTCTAACCTGACGTCCAAACTCCCATGCAACTCTACAAAAAGCCTCCAAATAATTAAATGGGCTTACCTGAGTCACAGCCCGGCTGAGGGAAACGCCGGCAATCGCCGGAGCTCGAAGCCAACCCAAGCTCGGTGAAGATGACCCACCTCTAATGGCGGATTCCGGCCGGCGAGGCCTGGGCCGGCGCAAGATGGACCAAAAAGGTCCCTCTCGGTCCCCTGGTGCTTGCTGGGTGGTTGGCCGGCGGTTCGGGTGCACGGCGGCGCCGGTTAAAGGAGTTCCGGCGAGAGTGCAATTTAGCCGGTTCTAGGGCATGTTGGATCGCCGCCGATCTTCATCCGATCCATTCCAATCTTCGGGACCGGCGTGCAGTCACTAAGAGGAGCAAGATCAACGGTCCTTATCTGGATTTTGTCGATCGGATGAAGCTCGTGGTGATTCTCGGCCGAAACAAGAATTTCCGGCAAAACCTGATCCCGCCGGCGGCCGGGACGACGGCGACGACTCAGGCTTCACAGGTAAGGTCCATTCATGGTTAGGAACACAATGATATACTCCTGGGCCCATTTAAAAGCAATAAAATCCACAACCTTACCTCGCCGGAAAACGAAGAAGGAGTTGCTTCCGCGGCGGCGCGCGGCGGAGCAACACCTCGGGAAGGCCTTGGCTCGGTGTACACCCCACAGAGACACCCTCAGACACACTTGGGACATTTGAGAACCTCCTCGGATGGTTTCCTCTCCATCCTTACCAAAATCCGAGTCCAACCTCCTCTCCTTGGGTTTCTCCGGCGATGAAGCGGCGGCCGGTGCGGGGCTCCCGTGGAGTGCGGCAGAGAAGGGCAATGCAGTTGGGTTGCGGCTGAGTGCTCGGGCTGTGGAGCTTAGGGTTTTTGGAACCCTAACTCGAGGGGGGTGCATTATATAGAGTTATATGGCACACTTGCTTTTTAGCCCTCCAACAAATATTATTTGGAGTTGAGTCCAACCCAGTAATATTATCTCACAACTAGGTCCCTCACCACTCTTTCTCTTGCCATTTGATACATAAAATATAAGAAGTTTTCGCGAAATATTGAGAATTTTTCAGTATTTCACGCTTTTCGAGACGATCGAGTCGTCAAATAGAAATTTCGTCAGCGCCATTGCGTTCAAAATGTCGAAGCCATTAAAATTGACTACCTGGACCACTATATTCCGACTCCAGACAGCGAATCGGCCGACGTTGCTCGAGAGGGGAATTAGTTCAGAGGGTTACTATTCATCCACTTAAGTTGTGGGCCCCACACCATTTTTACTGATTTCGCGACGATCCGACCGTCAGATCAAAAATCGGATTACACTTTCTTTAAGCAGTTTGACGAGACGGTTCTACTGGTGATCTCGGATTTTCGAGATTAGGCTCGGATTGAAAAGCCACGTTTTAGCCTCGTAACTGTGCAATTTACACAGTGGAAAAGGGGTCAACTGGATATTTCATTCTTTTCCTCTTTATTTATTTACAAAAATTCGAATTATTACACCTGCGATTTGACAGGTGGGTTTATCTTCGGTCCGGGCTTTATCATTTCGGCCCTCTGTGTACGGTATTGGTTGGACCCCTGTTTTTGGTAGCTTAACTATTACTTTGAGCCTGCCTTCCTTTTGATTCAGTTTATACTGCTTCATGCCTAAGTTATGACTTTTATCAGTTATCTGTTACTTTACATGATTAATCATAGTGCTTCCAGTATTCATATCATTATTCTGGACATTTGCCATGCCTGATTGGTCATTTGCTAGGTTATATACCTGATTATCAGTACTTCCTGATTATATCTGATCCATGATATTTAGTTGCTGCTTATTCTTGCATATGAGTTGAGACTCAGTTGATTCTGATATTGCATCCCAGTGGGGATTTCCCGGCTTATTGCCGATTACCCGGTCAGTGGACCGTGAGTTTGAGCATTTGCATTATGATTGAGCTTGCTTTCCTGTTGATCAAATATTACACTGCTGAACACATAATTTTAATCAACTAAATGTTTTACTGAACGACGTAGGGTCGCCTGAGTCTGTTCTTGTTTGATAGGACAAAGGCATTGCTCTTCGAAGTTTGGGCCTAAAACCTGTTTTCAAAATAGTTTTCTCAAAAATATGTGTTTAGTTTTGTATGTTTGGTTGGTCTGTATGATTGAGTTGAGATTTGTCTTTGATCTTGCATAAGAGTTGAGATTTAGTTGATTATTCCTGCATGAGAGTTGAGATTCAGTTGACTTTGTTATTGCATCCCAGTGGGGATTTCCCGGCTTGTTGCCGATTACCCGGTCAGTGGACCGCGAGCTTGAGCATAGCATTATGATCGCCACGCACCGCTGTACTTCACGTACACTGACGGTTTGGCCACCGTCACAGTGTTCTTTACCGGTAAAGTGGTCTAGAGAAAGGCTCGTGAGCCCCCTGATAGCACTTGTGGGTGCGGGGTTATGTCAGCCCGATAGGTGCGAGATAGTGGCATGAGCCTGAGGTCTTCGTGACCAATAGTGGCATTGATTGGGAACCTGATATTCGTATGATTGATGCATAGCTTTTATACTTCCATATTCTAGCATGATCAGTACCTATTGCATGTGTTGCCTGTTTAGCCTGCTTTTATCGTATCTCATGATTCCTGATTTCGGTTTGAAGATATTCATTTGTTTGATACCTGCCTATACAATTATTCAGCATGCTTGGTTCATTATATTCCTGTCAAGATTATACTAATTCCTGTTGGTTATTCATTCGCTTCATAAATGCTTACCTAATGTGATCTTTACTATCCGCTAGTATTGTATACCAGTAGGTACGATCTGCTATTTCTCGGCTCGTCGTGCCCACTGGGATACACTCCGGTTTGTCTCACACCCTCGGGTGACTGTTTTTCAGGTCGAGCGGGTGTTGGGATGTCGGGACGAATTGGAGAGGTATCGATATAGAGGTTGACCCTGGACATCCGAAAAGTTATGTAATAGATGTTTGAGAAAAAGGAATTTGTATTCAGTTGTATATTTGTAAAGAAATTTGTATTATTATTTGTAGTACGTAGTTAGTACTCTGATGATTGTTGCCAAGATAGCCGTGCATATATAGAAAAGGCTCAATTCCATAGGGGATTGGGACTCTTCTATATATGTGGCGGTCTGTCATTGCCCTGGCTGTTTTTGCAACTCTGATTTAAGAAAAAAAAAAAAATTTATACACTGGTTTTTGAACTCGGGGTGTGACACAAACACTTCGATGCGGATCCCGAAGGGTGTTAGTTCATACGCAAATTCAATCCGGATCGTAGCCTCCTTTGATCCGGATCCCGAACACTGGTTTTTACCGTAATTTATGAACGATCCGGATCAGGCAGTTCAATCCGGATCCCGAACATTGGTGTTTGGTAAATTGTATGAACGATCCGGATCAGGCACTTCGATCCGGATCCCGAACCTTTGTTTTTCTGGAAACTGTCTGTCTCGTTACTGCAATCCGGATCTCCTAAATTCGATCCGGATCGCCGTCCTGTAAAATTCCAGAAAAGGTTAGTTTTTGATTCTTATCTTCTTTCAATGGTTTCTAACCTATAAATAGACCCTTTAATTCATCTTTTAGGGTAACGACGAAAAATGGAAAAAATATGACCGAAATAGAAAAATCCACAGATAGAGAAGAAAAGAAATACTAGATTTAATTCTATGTTTCTTCATCTATTTTATTAATTTGATTCTAGGTTTTCCAAACTCAGATTTTGAGTAGAATCAAATTAATGAATACTTAGATGGTATTTCCGATCTATTTCTAATCTAAGTATTCGGCGGATCATCACCACCCAAAAACAACGATTTCCCCAAAATCGGCGCGTGGACTCGCGTGGCCTTGTGGATTCAAGGTGCTACCGCTCTCGTGGATTCGGAGCAAGGTACGTTCGTGGATTCGAAGCGTGCTACTGGGTGAAGACCGTGGATTCGGTCAGACGTCATGGAGTCGACGTTGGACGCCGTGGATTCGGCGTTGGACGCAGATCGTGGATTCGAGAAGCGTTGCGGAGCGAGCGGAGAAGATCAACTAGGAGCGTATGGAAAAAGGTTGAGTCGTCTGTGAGTACGGTATATCACCTTTGTACGTGTTATAATTCTAGTGGATTTCACCGTGTTATCGGTCCCGTGGTTTTTTACTCCGGTTTGGAGTTTTCCACGTAAAAATCTCTGCGTGTTATTTATTTTTCCGCATTGGGTTTTTTATCGCAAAGATTTTTGAGTGTTTATTGTTTACACCTATTCACCCCCCTCTAGGTGTTTTTTCCTCTATTTAGATCCAATCATACATAACCCAACAATTCGGGCGCCCGAATCCGCTGCGAGCTCCAAAACGCAGAACGCCCGAAACCACCACACAACGTCACGTAGCCTCAAAACAGCAAACAGCCGTCGAGGCCAATTGCCTTGCGCCACATGGCCCGCGCGGCTGCCGACGCGTGGCGCGCACCCGGTCAGCGCGCGCCTGCCGCACCCATGTGCGCGCCTGCGCGCGCCGCCTGCCACCCTGCCAGGCACGCAGCCCGAGGCGCCCCGGTGCGCCTCCGTGGACCCAGCCTTCGTGAGCCCGCCAACCAAAATCCGCCACGTGTCCCGCCGGTCTACCATGCACCCCTCGCTCTCCGTAGACCGCGCCCCGCGGACCGTCCCACTCCCGAGCCGCCAGGCGTCCAGCCCCTGGTGCACGCCCACCGCGTGGACCGGGCGGCCTGCGCCTCTGCCCGCTGCGCTGCCTGCGGCTGCGCCGCCGCTACCCGCCGCCGCCGCCGCCGCTGCTGCCCGCCGGCCGGAACAGTAACCCCAAGCCTCGAAAAGCGCGCTTTTGCATCCGGACTCCAAAAAATACAAGTAAATAGTCCGTTTTCATCGTTTTCGCGCGCTAAATCCAAATCCGCCATCCGTTTTTCCAAACTCCACTTCTAAAAATTGCCGAAGGCATCCGAAAAGGTGTTTTTAATCCAAATTTCGCGCTGAGTCTAATTTTGATATCCGTTTTGCGCGAAACAACTTCTAAACATTCGACTGGATCATCCGATCACTCACGTGATCCATTTTAAGCCCGAAGTCTAATACTTGTGTCCAATTTGTGCGCAAACACCTCCAACACACTCCGTAGGCCTCCAGAAGCCACCCAACACACTGCAACAGCTCTGCGGAGATCCAGGTCATCACAGCAGGTATGATTTTACTTACAGCTGGTTGGACTCGAGCATTTTGATACCGCCACATTTCCTGCATATGTTAGTAGAGCATTTGCATCTCTGCATGGATAAGAGATAGGATTATTGCTACTTGTATTAGTGGTTTAGATTCTCGATTGGATCCTACGAGTAGGGTAGGTTGTGGGGCACGATCACTAGGCAATTGAGACCTGGGATTATACTGGCAGGCGTGACGGTTTGGTGACAGCTCCAAGACTCTCACCGAGCACACGGGATGGACCGGTTGGCGCGTCATGCGACGACTGATTGTGGAATGAGAATAGTAACCCTTCCGCGAGTTGGACAGGAGGGGTTCATTTTCACTGGTTGTCGAAGTACCCTTCCTACAGCGATGGCTTCAGCGGCAATGGGCAGACGCCACCACTAGAGCAGATGTGACGATTAGGACTAGAGGTTGTGTCCCTAGAGGTCATGGTTAGATCGTAGCTTTCGTTTTTGTAGCCACAACAGGAACGGCTTCAACACTTTTCTCCATTTTTCTCGCCTTCATGCTGAAACTTATGAACGGGATGAAAACTTCGAAAGGCTACTCCAGAAATGGAGACAGTGCCCGAACCTGTTCTTGTTTGATTGGGGCGAGGGCACCGGCCTTTCGGAATTATCGGACTTTTCGTTATTTTCGGCTGCTTTCAAAATAGAGAGTTGGAGTTGACGAAGTTCCTGATGGTGGGGCCTTTACCTTTCTTATTTGGTTGTGATGGCGTACATCGAGTAGATTTGGACGAGTTAGTACCGAGGGTTTGCTTTTTGAGCTTGTTGCTTTTCCCCGCAATTTATTGGAAGTCCTCGTGTTTCCACATCCCAGCTCAGTGGTATTATGTTTTGGATCCCTCGCCCGTGATTGACTCACTCCACTTAAGATCCGTGAGTGTTTGGAGTACGAGGGACGGCCGTTGCGAATTCTGGCTCATGAGATGAGAGGATTGCACAACAGGGCCATGCCGTACTTGTTGTTGTTGAGGAGCAATCACGGGGAGCGAGTGGCGACTGAGGAGCTGGAGACGGTGTTGATGGATACCCACCCTTCTGTTTGAGACTCCCGTTGAGGTTTGTTAGTTTTGAGGACGAAATTTTCTTTTAGTGGGGGAGGATGTGGTGTCCCAATTTTTTCGTACAACCTGTCTGGGTGGTTGGCGGTGAGAAAACACCTATTATCGGTATATCGAGCCCGTTGTGCGTCAAACAGATGCAAAAACGGACTCAGCACGCGAAAACATTGAAAATCAGCTATTTTCGGGCAAAACGGGTCTAACAGGCCGATTTCTCGGGTGGGCCGATCCACGGCCCACTTGGCATGCATCGGGACCAGCGAACGCAGCGTGGTACCACGTGGCGCGCAGGGATAGGCTCGTCAACGCACGCGCGACAGCGCGTGTTTCGCGCCGGGCATGGCAGACGGTGGACCGCACCGGGCCACGTGTCGCCCGCCCATTGGCGGGCGCAGTGACCCGGCTGGCCCGGCGTGAACCTCGGCCCACACTTCCCGCCGTGGACCGGGCTACCACGCGGCGCGCCACGATTGGCGGGCGCGTGTGCACGGGGAACAGAGCGGGCCACGTGGCGCGCTGTGGGCGATTCGGGAGCGCATAGTTGCGGGCCGGGCCGGATTCGAGCGCCCGATTCTTGCGCCCGAATCCGGAATCTCCTTTTCGTGGGCTTGGGCAATAAATAGCCCATTTGGGCTTCGTTTTGGGCTTCTTTTCCCGAGTTTTCTCAGCCCATTTTCGACAGGGAAGTTCCACCTTGAGTTTTCTTCGACTTTTGGCATCCCGAAGATTTTTGGGAGTCGTGCCATTTGCGTTCTTCTCGACATCGCGAGCTTCGACGCGCCTTTGATACCGAGCTTTTATCATCGACGCTTCTTCCGTGAGCTCCCCAGGGCTGACGGGAGGGAGTTTTTGGCTGATCTTCGCGGCATCGGTTTCACGAGAGGTAGATCTTCATTTTTTGTGTTTTCCGCTCCTCTCAGTTTTAGGTTTTTATTAGAATTTCTGGAACATCTTTGAACTCCTTTCTTGCTGGTGATTTTCATGGACAGCGGAGCTTGTCGGATTTTTATCTCCGCGCTCGATTTTCGGATTTCTACCTTTGAGGACTAGATTGACATCTACGCTTCGCGAGGATAGCAGCCATATTTTTATTGGAATTTTTGGAGATCATCTCATGGGTGATATTTTGACTTCTTTCGGCCTGAACTTTCCGCAGAATTGAAATTGTGGGGATTTTTGCTTACCGCAATGTTTGGACTGTATCTTTGTGACCAGGAGGAGTTTTCAGGTGTTTTCGGGCTCGTTGGAATCATGGGAATCTGAGGATTATCCCTGTTCAGTTTCAGCCCATTTGGACCTTGGATCAACGCGTACTTTCAGGTG
Source organism: Tillandsia leiboldiana (assembly GCA_029204045.2). Classification (NCBI taxonomy): domain Eukaryota; kingdom Viridiplantae; phylum Streptophyta; class Magnoliopsida; order Poales; family Bromeliaceae; genus Tillandsia; species Tillandsia leiboldiana. The sequence continues at coordinate 48,023,579 of CM055066.1, read as the reverse complement.
GGTTGCTTAGTCTCCAAAACCGGTGGACGGTTCTCTAATTCTATGAAATAGCAAGCATGCATGATTGTGAGATGTGTTAGGAAGCATGTTAGGGAAAGAGATGATATTTTCCTTGTGTTGTTATTGAGATCATATCGGTTAATGCTTCCTATTTGTGTTAATAATTGTTATTAATGGAACTTAACCTAACACCCTGTCATATGATGTATGTTCAACCAGACTAGTAGAAAATCCCAACTTGGGCTAGGTTCATTTATGCTTTAGACATCCATACTTTACATTCTATCCCTGGACATAGTGTTTTCCTCGCCCGGGTAGTGGCCGAGTGGTCGGGATTTCTCTTAGTGTAGGATGCATGTTACACTCGTGCTTGGGGGCCGAGTGGAGTCTGGTAGATGTAGCTAGTCTTGTACCAGTGACGGGAGCTGTTTGGGTAAACGGTGGTCCCGGGTTGTCGAGTTTTTCGATTTATTTGTCGTCACTGTGTTCGTGGCAGTGGTGTACCAGTGATAGCAGGACCTTGAATACAAAATCTTTTTTGACACACCTGATTTCAGTAAACCAATATTTTTCTTCCAAATGTCTAAGTGTCGCCGGAGTCTGTTCTTGTCTGATTGGGCAAAGGCATTAGCCCTTCGGGGTTTAGGAATAAAACTTGTTTTCTAACTGATTTTCCTAAAATAGCTAAAATTCATTAAAATGAGTTTCCTTAAATCAAGATGGTTTTACAAAAAGGAACTACTTTTAGTCCTCACCCCGCGTGGGTTCGAGTGAAAATGGTTTTTGGTAATAAATATCACCTTTTCTTTAAATTTCTTCACCCAAGAGAGTTCGAGTGATCTGGATTCTAAGGGCTGTCTTTTTCTTTGGGTCGAGAACAACGAAAGGCTATGCTTAGAGCCTGTTCTTGTTTGACTTGGGTTGTAAATTCTAGTCTTTCGGAATTTTTGGGCCCTTCATTGTTGTCGGCTGTGGAGTATACCCAGCTAGTGAGTTTGCATGTTGAGTTGATGTCCTATTTGGGGAGCCGTTGGGTTGACGGCAGTCCTGGCTGTCGAGTATTTCCAGCCCGTGAGTCAGAAATGTGATGTTGGTTATTGTCGATCTTGTTGATCATGGATTTGGATTATAGCCTTCATGAGCCATATTGAGCTCTACAGAGATGCGTAGATACTTTTCTCGGTGGGGTCGCGCCCCTCGAGTGCCGCTCCGGAGCTGGGCCTGTTACTTTGCTATCGCGACTTGTCGACGCAGTCCGTGTGGGACGCCCTACGTAAGTCCAGTCCTCCGTGGATGTAATGGCAGTAGGTGGGCGCAGGTTTGACTGGAACCTATGTGGTAGTCACTGTGATTGGGTTGATTGAGTATATTGGGTTAGAGTCGATGCATCATTTTCATCTGTATCATCCTTTGAGCATTGTAGATAGAGGCATGATAGCTGTAGATTTCTTTCCATCTTATCTTTATATTATTTCAGTTTTTATGTTATCTTATGCCTCTACTAGACTTAGTGGGCAGACCGTCGGACTTGGTGGCGGTACCCACTGAGAACTACGTGACGGTGTAGCTCTCACACCCGCTGTGGTGACAGGTTTTTTCGAGGTAGCTGTTCCAGCTTCTGTTCGAGCGGAGACAGCAGTTCGAGGTGAGGGAGTCACGAGCTAGTTCCCTACCCGTCCTTGGAGTATAGTGGTACCATTTTTGGAGCTTTTTAGTACAGTCTGCTGGATTATAATTGATAGTTACTTTTGAGAGTTTTATTTTTGAGAGACTTATATATTGTGAGGTTCAGACTTGTACTATTTGGAGATGTATTATCTTATTTCAATAATATATTTTTCAGCTCTGATATCTGTATAGCTTTATTATTATCTTTTGCAGGTTAGACACTTCGTCCATACGAGGCTTTCCGTATGGGCAGCGGATCTGTTGGCGGGCCCAGGTCGCAGTTTCGACCCTGGGCCGTGACATGAAGCCCCGCATAGATGAAGCGTCTAACATGCAAAAGATAATACTACGACTATACAAATATCAGAGCTAAAAAATAAACTACTGAAATAAAAGATACAAGTCCAAAATGGTACAAGTCTGGTCCTCACAATACATAAGTATTTCAAAAGTAACTGGCTACAATAATCCAGCAGACTGTACTACAAAGCTCCAAAAAAGGGGTACAGCTACACTCCAAGGATGGGTAGGGAACTAGCTCGCGACTCCCTTACCTTGATCAGCAGAAACGGCAACAGGAGTAGGAATAGGGGTAGATGCCTCAGGAAAATATGTCACCAATAGAGTGTGTGAGAACTACACCGTCACGTAGTTCGCAGAAGAGCAGGCCGGGTGCAGCCACTAGGCCGGGCCGCGTAGGGAAGTCGTTCACGCACCGGGCTCACGACCACGGCTGCGGACGCGTGCACCGGGTCCACGCCAAGCGCGTGGACCATGCCGCTGGGCCGGGCCGGTGTAGCGGGCTGCAGGCCGGTCCGGGCTGGATGCGGGCGGGCCGGCTGGGTGCAGGAACTGCAGGCCGGGCCGCGCACCCGGTTCACAGGAAATCACGGCGGCGCGTGGACCAGGTCCACGCCTGGAGCGTGGACCGCGCGGCTAGGCCGGGCCAGCTGCACAGTACCAGGCCACCAGGTGTCACGCCCCAGGGTCGAAACTACGACCCAGGCCCGCCAACAGATCCGCTGCCCATACGGAAAGCCTCGTATGGACGAAGCGTCTAACCTGCGACATATTCCTCAAAAATAAGTCTCTCAAAAATAAAACTCTCAAAAGTAACTATCTACTATAATCGAGCAGACTGTACTACAAAGCTCCAAAAAGGGTACCACTATACTCCAAGGACGGGTAGGAAACTAGCTCGTGACTCCCTTACCTCAATCAGCTAGTGCAGCAACAGGAGTAGGAACAGGGGTAGATGCCTCTGGAAAATCTGTCACCAACAGAGGGTGTGAGAACTACACCGACAGGTAGTTTCTTAGTGGTTACCGCCACCAAGCCCGACGGTCTGCCCACTAAGTCTACTAGAGGCATAAGATAACAGGAAAACTATAATAATATAAAGATAAGCTGGAAAGAAATCTACAGCTATCATGCCTCTATCTACAATGCTAAAGGGTGATACAGATGAAAATGATACATCGACTCTAACCCAAAATGCTCAATCAACCCAATCACAGTGACTGCCACATAGGGTCCAGTCAAACCTGCGCCCACCTACTGCCATTACATCCACGGAGGACTGGACTTACGTAGGGCGTCCGTGACTGCCAAAACTGGCCCAGCCAGAAGGACTGCGTCGACAAGTCGCGATAGCAAAGTAACAGGCCCAGCTCCGGAGCGGCACTCGAGGGGCGCGACCCCACCGAGGAAAGTATCCGCGCATCTCTGTCAAGCTCAATATGGTTCATGCAGGCTATAATCCAAATCCACGATCAATCAGATCGACAACAATAACTCAACACTAACAACATCTACCGGAGACACTCCACAGCTCGGAACCACCGTCAACCCAAACGGCTCCCAAAACAGAACACCCAATTCACAGATGACACAGAACTGACCGACACCGTAAAGGTCCGAGAATCCCAATAGGCCGGTGCCTAGAATCCCAATCAAACAAGAACAGACTCCATACTCAACCTTTCAAAGTTCTCAACCCCTTACAGTTCGAGAAAATCAACTCCCTCGGGTAAAACATCCTAAGGAAACCAAGCAGGATCCGAAAGTTCCGGGAGACTAGCACCTACAACCCTATCAAATAAGAACAGGTTCTAGGCACAGCCCCCATAGTTTTCGTTCCAAAATATGGAAACAACCCCTTGAACCCAGATCACTCAAACCCTCTTGGTGAGGAAGTTTGCAAGAAAAGATGACAGTTATTATCAAAACTATTTTGATTTAAGAAGCCCAATTTAACGAATTTTAGTTCTTTAAGAAAACCAGTTAAAACAAATTTTATTTTCCAAACCCCGAAGGGCTAATGCCTTCACCCAATCAAACAAGAACAGGCTCCGGTGACCATTCGAAATGAGGAAAGAAAACATCGATTTACTAAAATCATGCATGTGTCCAAAACAGTCTGGGTTCAGGGTCCTACTATCACCAGTACACTACTGCCATGAACACAGTGATGACAAAAAGATCAGAGAAAACTCGACAACCCTGGGCCACCGTTTACTCAAATGGCTCGACACCAGAACAAGACTAGCCACAGCTACCAGACCCCACTCGGCCCCCAAGCACGAGTGCAACATGCATCCTACACTAAAAGAAATTCCGACCACTCGGCACACTACCCGGGCGAGAAAAACACTATGTCCAAGAATAGAATGTAAAGTGAGGATGTCTAAAGTATAAAAGAATCTAGCCCAAATGAGGATTCTCTACTAGTCTGGTTAAATACATGCAAACATATGACGGGGTGCTAGTCAAGGTTCCAATATTTCGTTATCACCAAAAATAACCAGTTTACTAATTCTATCATACAAGCTTGAATCTCGGTACACAAAAAGGAGTACTCTACTTATCATGCATGCATACTACAATATAGAATTAGTACGCCGCCCGCTAGTTTTGGAAGAAAATCCAACCCACCTGGATGCGCGCGTCAGTTCAGAGTCCGAAAGAGCTAAAATTTAACGTGTGTGATCCTTAGACTCCCACGATTCCGACGCACAAAAAATCATCAGAAAACTCCTCCCGGTCACTGAGATACAAGCCGAACATCTCGGTAAGCTCAAATTACCCAACACAGTAACATCGTCGCGCATCAGTCCAGAAAACAGAAAATTACCTCCTACAATATGCCCTCCAAAAATTCCAAGAAAAAGACAATTGCGATCCTCGCGAAGTGTAGATAGAAATCGAGTCCTCACAGGCTGAAATCCGACAACCGTGCACCGAGATAAAAATCCAACAAGCTCTGCTGTCCAAAAAAATCCACAACATGGAAGGGGTTCAAAGATACTCCGAAAACCCCAATAAAAACCCAAAACCGAGAGGAACGATAAATACAGAAAATCGAAGGTCTACCTCTCGTGGAAACGATGCTGTAGAAATCGGCTAAAAACTTCCTCGGGTCAGCTCAGGGGAGCCCGCGGACGAAATTGCAACGGAGAAAGCCACCGAAAGAGGAATGTCGAAGTGCGCCGAGTCGGGGAAAGCATCGATGTCGCAGCCTCCAAAATTGCAAGACTCCTTCAAAGTGTGGTGGACTTGAAGAGGAAGACCTCAGCCAAAGGGGAGCTCCAACAAAAATCTCAAAGGTCTCGAAATGGGGCTTCAAAGACCTATTTATAGGCAGAAAATCCCAAAGAAACTAGGACTTTGGGGTACATTTTTGAGCGCCCGAAAGATTCGGGCGCCGAACACGCCACAGCAAAGGCAGCGCCCGGAATCACCCGGGCGCGCCACGTGTCCAGTCTCATGCAACAGCCAGGCGCGGCCAACCGGGCCGCGCCACGTGGCCCTCCCACGTGCGTGGGTAGCTGGCGCCCGCCAACCACGGCCCGCCACCTGGCGCACGCGCGCGTACGGCCGTGTGCGCCCGCGTTGCCCGCTGCGCGACCCACTCGCCTGTCGCCTGCCCCGCGCTGCCCGCACAGTGCCCCGGCCAATCCCATGCCACTAGCTGTCGTGCGTCGCGGCTCGCTGCGCTTGGTGCACGCGCGGTGGGCCGTGGACCGGCCCACCCGCAAAATCGGCCCGTGAATCCCAATAAGCCTAAAAAAATATGGAAAATTCATATTTTTAGCGTTTTCGCGCACTGTGTCCGTTTTTGACGTCCGAATTCAACAGAAAATTTCTAAATAGCCATTTTCGAATGTTTTTCAACACTGAATCCAACGGCGGTTTCCGTTTTGCGCGAAACCACTTTTATTTTTGCCGAAAATGCCCAAATAGGTAAACTTAATTCATTTTTCACGCTAAGTCCATTTCTTGACTCCGATTTGTGCGCAACCACCTCTGATAGACAACATGGGCCTCCAGAAGCTGCTGATCAAGCCGTAGCTCCTCCACAGAGATTCGGGTCATCACAGCAATGCAAAATAAACTATATAAGCAATACTTTCCAGGCCTGGAGGGTCCTATGTCTTATGTCTTTGCTTTTGTGTATCTCCTGAAAATGTTATGTCATATGCTATGTCGTCAAGTTTATTTACTTTTAATGGGTTATATGTATTTAGTACGATTCGAATATTGTGTTGATGTAAATTCTCTATAATTAAGTATTTGGACTTCATTTGGTGGCATTGTGAATGTCCAATCTACTAATTGCTTGCAGGACTAATGGGTGAGTCAATATATCGTACTATATTTTTCTTAATAATCATGTCCAACCTAATAACAATTTTAGATGAGGATGACAACTATTGGGATGATATATTTGTGATGCTAATGAATCAAGGATACTTGACATATAGTAACACTGTAAATAAGCAATAGTGTCGTACTCTGCCTTTTACGGGGCATCAGCTGATTTGTGATATATTGAATGGTCATCCTGACCGTAGGTACAATTACTTTCGAATGACGACCACGACGTTCATTGCTCTGCGCGATGAACTCGTAGGAAAGGGGTTGGTACACAGCACAAGAAATATGATAACTGACAAACAGTTAGGAATTTTTCTATTTTGCGTAGGCCATGGTGTAGCCAATAGAGTAATCACAGAAACATTTCAACATTCAGGTAAAACAATCATTCGATATTTCAACAATACCCTTAGGGGGATTGTGATGATGAAAGATGAATACCTAACGCTTCTGCCAAATAATGCTTCGGTGCATTCCCGAATTAGGGATACTACAAATTTTCATCTTTTCAAGGTATGCTAGCATATATATATATATATATATATATATATATATATATATATATATATGTATATATATATGTATATATATATATATACATGTATATATATATATATATATATATATATATATATATATATATATATATATATATATATATATATATATATATGTGTGTGTATATATATATATATGTGTATACATATATGTGTATATATATATATATGTGTATACATATATATATATATATATATATATATATATATATATATATATATATATATATACATATATATATATATATATATATATATATATATATACATATATATATATATATATATATATATATATATATGTGTGTGTATATATATATATATGTGTATACATATATGTGTATATATATATATATGTGTATATATATATATATATATATATATATATATATATATATATATATATATATATATATATATATATATATATATATATATATATATATATATATATATATATATACATATATGTATACACATATATATATATATATATACACATATATGTATACACATATATATATATACACACACACATATATATATATATATATATATATATATATATATATATATTTGTGGTTGTACTTAAATGTCACTTTGATGTTATAATATTTGAATTGATATTTTTGATGTTTACTTGTAGAATGCAATTGGTGCGCTGGACGAAACTCATATTCTCGTGGTTGTCAGCAAGAGCAAGCAACTGAGATTTTGTTGCCGCAAAGGATTTACTTCTCAGAATATGATGGATGCCATATTCTTTGATCATAACTTTCTATTTGTTTGCACATATTGGGAGGAATCAACAACTGATATGCGAGTACTCCGATAGGCTTGTGAAACTGGAGGTTTCACAGTGCTTGAAGGTGTGCGGAACATTCATATTTCGTAGAATATTATTATATTTGTGAATGCTAAAACTAAATTGATATTATTGTATATATTTCGTAAAATCCACAGGCAAATATTATTTGGTAGATTCAGTGTATGCAAATGCAAATAGATTTCTTGCACCATATCGAGGGAAGCGATATCATCTTAGTCAATTTGATGGTAACACACGTGGTCGCACTCATCGAAGTCCGCGCGACCTGTATAATCATCGACATGCTCAATTAAGGAATGTGGTGGAGAAAATATTTGGCATATTTAAGAAGCGGTTCAAGATTCTGAATATTGCAACACCATTTCCATATAAAGTCCAATGTCTTATTGCTATTGTGTATTGCGTGATACACAATTTTATTTGGCGACACCAAGATAATGATTGATATTTTAACGAAGAGTTAGAGCAACCGCCTATAGAAGTTGAAAAGAATGACACGGGTATTTATGTCGGTACAACAAAGTCACGCAGGGGCGAGGAGGTCCGCACAAGTATAACTAACCAGTTGTGGAATAGTAGAAGTTAGATATTACAGACACTTGGTTGTAATGGACTGTATTATACGTGATTGTATGCAAATAATGTAGTTGTGATGAGTGATTGTATACCAAACCCGCTATGCATGATCATTTGTGATTGTATGAGATAATTAGTATGTTGTGTATATAACTTAACAAACAGATATTGTGTTACTACATACCTCGAACGAAAGTTGGTTTGCATGTTACATGAGATTACTATGATATTTCATATATTCATCTTTACTGGTTTGGATGTTTATAATTAATGGTAAAGTTATTGCTAATGCGCATTAGTTTTCATCCAGATTCATAATATTTGTGAATGTTACATCGGTTTGTTTAATTTGACACAAACATCACTACCACGACGTTGCTTTCATAATACTATATTTTTTTTTCTAAGTGCTAAAGCCATTACGTGGGAAACATAACGTTTAACTCGCAACTAGCATATTTAATATACAATAGCGAACACTACATACTTATCTCGTAATATTTGAAATATAATAGCTAATGATTTTTTAAAAAAAATGAATTATAAATTGTAACTTTTAAAAAAAAAAAAAAATACATACTATCATTTATAAGCATTTCTACATATTAAAAAATATATATATTTTTAAAGCTAGTTTTCTTTTTAATCAAATTTATACATTCCATATATATGATTTATTTATAAATTGCTTTAATTTTTCTTTAAAGGTTAAGGGCAAAATGAAAAATAAAAAGTTTAATCCCCTGTATTTTTTTTATTCCTACTTAATCAACCAAACACAATATTTTTTTATCCCGGTACAACTCTATACTCATCCAAACACGAAAATACTTTAGTTTCTGTTTGTTCTTGAACTTATACATATTCCTAAAATAAACAGTTCTTGCTTATATTCGAGCCAAACGCAACATAGGAGACTACTATCATCCTAACCGCACATCTTTTCATTCAAGGGCCAAAACGCAATAGTTTAAGCGGTTGGTACTATTTATAGTATAATATTCTCATTCTTTCTTTCTCTCTCTCTCTCTCTCTCTATATATATATAGAGCTTATATACTTTTAAAAGCACAAGCCCATTCATTCTTGTAAATTTTTTACCATTGGATTTGTATTGAGATTTGTATTTTTTATTTTTTCTTTCTTTCTCTTTAGTTGATTCTACAATAGCACAAATCCCAATACAAATCCAATGGTAAAAAATTTACAAGCATAAATTGGCTTGTACTTTTAAAAGTATATAAGCACTACTATATATATATATATATATATATATATATATATATATATATATAGTTCGGCTATTATACAATCGATAGCACCAAGCACTTGGTATTACCAAATTTTCCGCTGTTAGATTTACCCTTTAAATCATTTTCATTGCTTAGATCTTATTATTTCAACAACCATCCACTAAATGTAATGTAATGGCTCCGATCCCCGTGCAGCTTTTCCCCACAACCCACTTTGTGGAACACCTATTATTGGTGTGTCGGACCCGCAACGCGTCAAATGGATGCGTTGGACGGACTCAGTGAGGCTTCTGGATCGAGCCTGTCTTCCGACTGCTTTCGTCGGATTTTAGAAAGGGTTTCAGGCTAATCCGAGGCCCGATTTGGATTCAGCGCGAAAAAACGTCGAAAATCGGCTGTTTACTTGTGTTTTTCTGAGTCCGAATGCCCAAAAACGGACACCCGAAATTTTCTGCACGTTTTGGTGCATGGGGGGAGCCGTGGACCAGCCGGATGCCACGTGGCGGCCACTGATTGGCCGGCACACGCGGCGCGGTCCACAGAAAAGGGGCCCTGGTGCATGGACCGGGCACGGGGGACACGTGGCGGCCTCGGATTTGCGAGCTCACGCGGCACGGTCCACGGTGACGCACGGGCTGGTGCATGGACCGGGGCGGGCCACGTGGCGGCCTGTGAGTGGCCGGCTCATGCACGCGGGGTCCACGCAACGCGGGGAGCAGGGGGCAGGTTGGCGGACGCCACCCGCCCCACCGACCCGGTCGGGCCACGTGGCGAATCCCCAGCGGCCCGCACACGCTGTCCGCTGTTCGGGACACTTGTCGGGTGCTAGGCGATTCGGGCGCTGATGGCGGGCCGGGCCGTGGCGCTGTTTCGGCGCCCGAAACATGGGCCCAAATGCCCAATAGTGGTTTTTTTTTTTGGATTTTCTTTGGAAATCCTATATAAAGGCCCCATCTCTCCTCTTTTGGGCTTTTCCCGAGCTCCCCTGTGGTTGAGTCCTTAAGCAAAGTTGATCATCATCTTGTGCTTCATCTCTTGAAGGAGTTTCGGAATTTTTAGAGGCCGCGGCATCGACGTCTTCGGCGATTCGGCGCACTGCAACGTTCTTTCTTCGGCGGCCTTTTTCGTCGCATTTCGGTTCACGAGGTCCCCTGAGCTACCCCGAAGGAATTTTTAGACGATTTTCACGGCATCGGTTTTATGAGAGGTAGATCTCCGTTTTTTGTGCGATCCGCTCCTCTCAGTTTTGGGTTTTTATTGGGGTTCTGGAACATCTTTGAACCCCTTTCTTGCTGGTGATTTTCATGGACAGTGGAGCTTGTCAGATTTTTATCTCCACGCTCGGTTATCGGATTTCGACCTGTGAGGACTCGATCGACATCTACGCTTCGCGAGGATCGCAGCCATATTTTTATTGGAATTTTTGGAGATCATCTCGTAGGTGATATTTTGGCTTCTTTCGGACTGATCTTACCACAGTTTTGTGATCATGGGGATTTTTGCTTACCACGATGTTTGGACTGTATCTTTGTGCCCAGGAGGAGTTTTCAGGTGTTTTCAGGCTCGTTGGAATCATGGGAATCTGAGGATTATCCATGTTCAGTTTCAGCCCATTTGGACGTTGGATTGATGCGCACTTTCAGGTGGGTTGCTTCGTCTCCAAAACCGGTGGACGGTTCTCTAATTCTATATGTGTTAGTGAGCATGTATAATGTGAGCGGTAATAGGAAGCATGTTTATGTGAGAAAATGTTTTCTGGTGTGGTTATTATGATCATGTTGATTATTGCTTCATAACTGTGTTAAATTAAATGCTATTATTGGAACTTGACCTAGCACCTTGTCATATGTTGCATGTTCAACCAGACTAGTAAAAAACTCTAACTTGGGCTAATTTATTTATATTTTAGACACTCCCACATATTTATTCTTGTCACCTGGACTTAGAGTTCTTCGCCTGGGTAGTGGGCCGAGTGGTCGGGTGGTCGTGGGATGCATGTTACACTCGTGCCTGGGGGCCGAGTGGAGTTTGGTAGTTGTCTTTAGATCAGTACTTGTCCTGAGAGCCGTATGAGTCGACGGTGGGTCCCGGCTATAAGGATTTCTAGCCAGTAAGTGTCACGCCCCGAGTTCAAAAATCAGTGTATAAATTTTTTTTTTTTTTTTATAAATCAGAGTTGCAAAAACAGCCAGGGCAATGACAGACCGCCACATATATAGAAGAGTCCCAATCCCCCATGGGATTGAGCCTTCTCTATATATGCACGGCTAGCTTGGCAACAACATCAGAGTACTAACTACGTACTACAACTATCAAAAATTACAATTTAATTATTACAACAACTCAACAAATGAATTACACATTTCCTTTAACTGATACAAATACATGTGCATTCGGCTGTCCAGGGTCAATCTCTATATCGATACCTCGCCAATTCGTCCCGACATCCCAACACCCGCGCGACCTGAAAAACAGTCACCCGAGGGTGTGAGACACACCGGAGTGTATCCCAGTGGGCACGACGAGCCGAGAAATAGCAGATCGTACCTACTGGTATACAATACTAGAGGATAGTAAAAGATCACTGTTAGGAAAAGCAATTATCATAAAGGAGCAGTGTTTACTCTAAGTAAAGTCATTATGAGTTAAGACAGATAAGAAATATCATTATGAGATAAACATAGAGATCAACAACTCTATTATAATGGAAGCAACGTGGAGATCAACAAGTATATCCTCATGAAAGTGTCATGGAGTGTCAGCAGATATGAAAGCACTGGTAGGATCAGCAACTCAATAATCATGATACTAAAAGTAAAGGCATCATATCAAATCTCGACATGTATAGGTGGATAATTGAAATCAAATCCAGGAATCAATGGATAATGAAGTAAACATATCAATCAGCAACTCATGCATCAATAGATGAAATACTAAAACCAACCCAATCTCAAGCCACCATATTGGTCATCAAGACCTCAGGGAAAACCTCGCCGAACCTGGCACCAACCTGGCTGACATACTCCGGCACCCTCGGGCACTAACCTGGGAGTCAACACTCCGGCACCCTTAGGCACTAACCTGGGAGTCACGGGTCATACACCAGACCACTTTACCGGTAAAGAACATCCACACGGGTCATGACTCCGCTGATGTTCGTGAAGTACAGCAGTGCGGGCGATAAATCATGCGAATGCTCAAGCTCACGGTCCTCTGACCGGGTAATCGGCAATAAGCCGGGAACTATCCCTTTTGGGATTCAGCAATAATACCATATCAGAATATCATCTCAATCACATGCAAGAACAACAGCAACTATAATGATCCAGGAACAATCAGGGGAACTGATATCTCAGATGTCGCAATAATCACGAACAAGTACCAACATGGAAATTAACTACAAATCGATCATACAACTAAACACATGATGTTTTTGAGAAAACATTTTGAAAACAAGTTCTAGGTCCAAACTTCGAAGAGCAATGCCTTTGTCCTATCAAACAAGAACAGACTCAGGCGACCCTACGAAGCTCGGTAAAAACATTTATTTAATAAAATCATGTATTTAGCAGCATAACGGGTGAACAACAAGCCGAAACAATCCGATCAACGATGCAATGTCAGAATCAACTGAATCTCAACTCATATGCGGGAATAATTATCAACTAATCCAATCAAGGATGCAATATCAGAATCAACTGAATCTCAACTCATAGGCAGGAATATGATCAACCACAACTAGAACATGAATCAGGATATAGATACTGATAATCAAGTATAAATGTGCAAACAAGTAATGACCAATCAGGCAAAGCAACAAATAGTAATATAACTCAATCAAAGGCAGATAGGCTCAATTATAATCCAGGTTAACCAAAAACAGGGGTCCAACCAATACCGTACACAGAGGGCCGAAATGATAAAGCCCGGACCGAAGATAAACCCACCTGATATAACGCAGGCGGCTAATCTGAACCAACTGTACGCTCAGCACACCAGATGCTACCAAGTAACCCTGAATGTGAAATAAGGTTCAGGAATAAGTTTACTAACCAGTATACGATGTGATCTTTGCATCTAGACCCCTAGGGCTTTTAAATTTACTTTTAGTGCCAATTTGGGCACTGTTTTCGCTCGTTCTTTTAGCAGGAAAATCATTTTAACATTCCGTCACTTCCAGCAGGTTACTTATGTCATGCTGAACACCGTGCTCACCCATTTGTGGCATCACGGGTTCCGAGGCAAACTTTGGCCCATAATATATGCACTAACATAGCCTTAATGTCATTTAATTTCTTTGGGACTTCAAACAGAAATTTTAACGCGAGCATCGCGTCCGGTGACCCCAAATTAGCCTAGGGCACACTGTCGCGGCTTCGCAAACAGCCCGGGACATGGTTTTGGGCCAACATTTCATTAAAAGGTTGTTTTAACTACAACTTTTAATCTAAACCTCTTTTAATTAAACTTTGTATATGAAAGTGTCTCTAAATAGTGTCAAGATGCTAGGGCTCACCCTAAATGTAGCCCAGGTCTGCTGGTTCAACCAGAACCAAAGCCATGCACTCAAACAAGTTCACATTGCTCCAAACACTTGTCCACACAGAACCATCTTGGTCTAAAGTGAGCATTAAGCTCAGGGGACATTTGTAAGCAACTTTCATATTTACACAAAAGTCCAATTCAAAACCTTTCTTCTTTGAGACATTTAAGCAAACAGTTGGTGTGCACCATTTGTATACAAGCATATACAACCATTCCCGAGCTCATTCTCTGCAAATACTGAACCAAAAGCTTCCATTCTTGAAAGGAAATGCTCTAAATAGATTTCTCTACATTCTCTGCAAGTTTGGGCCAAGATACATGGATGGATTGGCCGAAGTCCGAGGTTGAAGATGAAGTTAAGGCATCAAAATTTGTGATCATTCAACCAGGGCATCTGGGACCAAACAACTTGACCAAGCAGATGCTAAAACTTATAACTAACCCACCTGGACCCGTGCCCGGCGACAGGACACGGCGGCGACGCGGCGGCCACAAGCTCGGTTTGGAGCTTCAACTCCATTAATGGCGGATTTTTAATGGGGCAATTTGGAGACTTCCAACTTGAATGGAAATGCTCTAAAGAGTCATAGGAAGCTTCCCGACCAACCCTCCCCGGCCGGAGATGGCCGGAACGCCGGCGGCCGCGATTAGATCCCATTTCGAACCCATCTTGGCCGCGCTTCAACCGCGCTGCATGGTTGCCATGCAAGTGCATGGATGGACTACCCTCGGTCCCTAGAAGAGTTATGGGCATGTGGCCGGCGTCGGAGAAGCCCGCCGGCGCCGGAGCAAGAAGCTCGGCCAACTTGCAATAATTCAAAAAGCTAGGGCATTCATTTTCTTTCTAAATACTTAGCCATATTCAATTAAACTTTGCAGATTTAATCTACATATCCTAAAGTCCTTGCATACAAATTTTTAGCTATTTTGGTTCAGTGGTTGCCGAGTTCTTTCGAGGCGGAGCACATCTAGGTTTCCGGCCATCATACTCTCCCGCCGGCCATGCACTTTGCATGGAAGGCTAGGACTTTGCAGGGAGCCTCCTAAGGAACTTCTTAACCTACTGCATGTGGTCTCGGGTGCAAGAAGCCTTTGGTTTAGGTTCCTTACCTTGGCCTAGGTTGAAGAAGATGGGATGAAGCCGGAACCTGTCCCTCTTGCACGCGCGGCCACGGCAACTCCAGCAAGGTTCTCTGGCACAGAGGAACACCACCAAAGCTCCAGAACAAGGTTTGGTGAGGTTTGGTTCCAACCTTCTCCCTTCTCTCTCGGGCTCCTCTCTAATGGAGTTGTGTTCTTTGGCCTCCCAAGCATCCGAGCTTTAAGAGGATTAACTCTTGGGAGTTAGAAAATCCCAAGAGCCTCCTCGTGTAACCTCCCACGAATAGCCCAAGAGTCATTTTGGATTTAATGCATTATTTTGCAAAATTTGCAAAGAACCCCTTACACAATTAACCTAAAGCCTTTAAGTCCCTGCTGTAGGTCACAATTGCATCCAGAACCCTTACCAAGAAGCCTCATTAAATTTGGTACATAAAATATTAGGGTTTCTTCAAAAATACTCACTTTTTCAATGTATTTCATGCTTTTCGAGGCACTCGAGTAGCCGAAACTGAAAATGGACTTCGCCACGACGTCCGGCTCGTCGAGACCTTCAAAATAGCCTATTTATTTGTTTGATTTGGCGCTCGTATGAAATCTCGGGCCATCTTGTTCTGTATGTCGTAAACCGACGCACGCACCTCGATGCACCCGGATCGCCAAACGCGAAATCCGTCAGTGCCATTGCGCTCAGAACGTTGAAATTAGCTAGGTTCGACTACTCATACCCCTATGTCAAGGTTCCGGATAGTAAATCGGCCAATAGTGGTCGAAAGGGGATTTGAAACATAGGGTTACTATTCACAACTTAAGTTGTGGGACCCGTTCTTCTTCGCTGTTTTGCGGAAGATCCGACCGTCGGATCATCGACATATGTATATCAACTTTTCATGTTTCAACGAGACGATCGCAATAGTGATCTCGGATTTTCCAGATCAGGCTCCGACCGAAAGTCGATATTTTAAGGGCCACTATTGACTATTAATTACCTATTTTTGCCATTTAAATAATTCAGGAAATTATTTAAGCTTGAATTCTGGATTTTAAAATCATGGTTACTACAGTGAGTGAGAGATGTGATGTTGGTTACTGTCGATCTTGTTGATCGTGGATTTGGACTATAGCCTGCATTAGCCGCATTGAGCTCGACAGAGATGCGCGGATACTTTCCTCGGTGGGGTCGCGCCCCTCGAGTGCCACTCTGGAGCTAGGCCTGTTACTTTGCTATCGCGACTTGTCAACGCAGTCCTTCTGGCTGGGCCCTTTTTTGGCAGTCACGGACGCCCTACGTAAGTCCAGTCCTCCGCGGATCTAATGGCAGTAGGTGGGCGCAGGTTTGACTGGACCCTATGTGGCAGTCAGTGTAGATTGGGTGATTGTATTATTGAGAGAGAGTAGATGCAACATGTTCCATCTGTATCACTCATTGAGCATTTAGATAGAGGCATAGTAGCTGTAGAGTTATTTCCAACCTTTCTTTTATAGTACTGCATTTGTTACTTTATGCTTCTAGTAGACTTAGTGGGCAGACCGTCGGGCTTGGTGGCGGTGTAGTGGCCCTAATTCCCATGCAGCGTTCTTCCGATGAATCCACTGTTAGAGCACCTAGCGTTGGTGTATCTGGCCCATGGTGCGTCAATGGGATGCCACAGATGGACCCTGTGTGTTATTATTAGCTGTGTAGGCCTTCGGCTGAGTTTGCCGAAATTTCGGAAAAGAATTAGGCCCAACAGAGGTCGGAAATGGATTCAGCACGAAAAAACGCTTGAAAACGGCTATTTGCTTGTTTATTTCTGAGTCCGGATGCCCAAAAACGGACTCCCGAAAGTTTTTAGTGGAAAATGGTGCATGGGAGGGGCCGTAGACCGCCGGGATGCCACGTGGCGGCCTGTCATTGGCCGGTTCAGGATGCGCGGTCCACAGAGCTGCGCGGCGGGGTGCACAGACCCGGCGCATGGACACGTGGCACCGCCTGATTGGCGGGCGCAAGGCGCGCGGTCTACCGGGTGAGCGCGGCGGTGCATGGACCAAGGCGGGGGCACGTGGCAGCCTCCGGTTGGTCGGTGCACGCGGCGCGGTCCACGGAATTCCGAAGTGGAATGCGTGGACCGGGTGTAGGGGACACGTGTCACCCTCTGGTTCGCGGGCGCACCGTGCGCGGTGCACGGAGTCGGGGCCGGTACCTCGGGGCGCGTGCCCACGACGGGGCCATGCCGCGCGCCCGGCGCGGCCGCCGACCGGTCAGCGGGTCAACCGGGTGGACACGCGTCGCCCGCTGGTTGGCGGGCGCCCACCGCCTCACTGTGCGGGGGCGGGCCACGTGGCAGCTCGGGGGTGGCCCGAACAGCTGTTTGCTGTTCGGCGGGCCACGTGGCAGCACCTGGTGGATTCGGGCGTGAACAGTGTTGGGCCGGCCCAACACTGTAGCCGCCCGAAAGTACCGGGCGCCCGAAAGTTGGGCCCGAAAGCCCATTGACTTGTCTTTTTGGGCTGTTTTCGGGTGAGGCCTATAAATAGGCCCCTTGGGGCTCGTTTTTGAGGCTTTTCCCGAGAGTTTTAGCCATTGAGCCCTTCACCAATTCTCTTCCTCTCCCTCTTGTGCATCTTTTGGCAAAGGTTCAGAATTTATGGAGGCCGCGACGACGGTGACTTCTACATCGGGGTGCGGAGCGACGATCTACTGTTGGAGGCCCATTTTCGTCGCAGTTTAGTCTGGGAGGTCTACCGGGCTACCCCGACGTTATTTTTCGACGATTTCTGCGGTGACGGTTTCGTAAGAGGTAAATCTACATTTTCCGTGTTGGACACTTTTTCTGGATCCGAGTTTTTCTTGGGGTTCTGGGTACATTTTTTAACCTCCTTTGCGACTGTTGGTTGATTTGGACAGCACCTACTTGTCGGATTTTTATCTCCTCATCTGGACATCGGAATTCGACGTTTCAGGACTCTATCGACATCTACTCTTCGCGAGGATCGCCGTCGTATTTTTATTAGAATTTTTGGAGGAAGTTTTTCAGGTGAAAATTTCGTGTGAATGGGACTGTTCACCACAGATTTTGGGATTTTGGAATTTGTGTGGATTAAAGTGTAATTTTGGTGTATGTTTGTACCCAGGAGGTTGTGAGCACTTCTACCGTGTTGTTGGCTTGGTGGGATCTGTGATTTGACTGTTTTGGGCTTTCTCAGCTGTACGATTCCGGGCAGTTAGCACTTTCAGGTGGGTGACCTTGCTTCCAAGAACGCTGGACTGTGTACTAATTCTATGTGTGTAGGATCATGCATGTTAGAAATTGGAGTATTAGCATGTGTAAAACTGTATGTTGTATCTCATATATCAGTTGATGAATCTTTTGATCCCTACTTTATGTTAAGTAGTGAAATCTTGGAACTTGACCTAGCACCCCTGTCATATGTATCATGTTC